>CM044010.1:10167363-10369863 GCA_024085815.1 Flaveria linearis
TGTGTTGGAGGGACTTGAGTAATTGGCACAGCAGGGGTAATTACAACAAGTTTTTGAGATTGAGCCTTCCTCTTCTTGTTCTTGGAAAGCTCGGGTTGGGTCGTTTTGACGGTCTCGTTAGAAAGTTTATCGGTATTCTTCTTCGATCCTTTCCGGTTAAGGAACCAGCTTTCACATGATTATCGGTTACTGTGCAGCCAGCCTGATAGCATCTTCTAGTGTTGAAAGATTCCTTCCTAGCACCGTATCCGAATCTGCATGGGTAGACCACCAATGTATTTTCTCGATGGCTCGGGAGTAGGGGTAGCAAGATGCGGTACCAAAAGGCTCAGTTCGTGGAATCGGTTAGTGTATGCTAGGTTCTCGCCACTGTCTTGGGCTATTCCCAGAACTCAGCTTCCAGTTTCCGGACTTCGTTCTTCTGGGCAGAACTCTTTAGTCATGAGCTCTTTAACTTCAGTCCATGTTAAGGCTAGAGCAGTTCAGTTCCACGGTTTTCGTTTTCTCCCCTTCCACCAAGTGAGTGCGCGTGTCTGGAGAACACTTGTGGCATACCGGACTTTTAGATTTTCAGGGCATTCACTGTTTAGGAAAGTGTTCTCGATGCTTTCGAACCACTGTAGTAATCCAGTAGCACCTTCAGTTCCACTGAACTTAGTGGGGTTGCAAGAACTGAAATGTTGTAAGTACAAGTTCGGGAGGGTTTGGTGCAATTGGGTTTTGGACAGTATTATTGCCTTGGTTCAAATGGGTAAGTAGAGTTGGGATGACCGCAGTAACTTCACGTGCTACAATAGCAGAGATCTTACGCCAGAGTTTCTAGATCGTGAACGGATTCGACGAGAAGCCATTCTGTAAATATGGGAAAGAAGAAACCTCTATGAGAAACGGGTAATGGTTTTTAAAACTTTTCAAATAATAAAATCGTTAATGAGATTTTTAGAATAACCATGAAGGTTAGGAGTGTAAACGTTCGGTTCGCAAACCAAAGCGAATACGTTGACTTATCAAAGTATTTGTGTCCACCACAACCTTAACGAGGACATGCGTAGCTATAAGCGAATACTCATCTCGAGGGTTCCCAGGTAAGGTAATCAAGTTGTATGAATACCTTGCCTAGACAGAACACCTTAAGATACAGGTATCCCACTCTTTCAGCATTGCATGTTCTCGGTCATGTGACACGGACTTTGACGAGATTTGAAAACCATGAATAACAATCGAGTTTGGAGTTTGAAATCACTTGAATTAGGCACACAATGCCTTAGAATATGAGTTAGATTCGTGTGTATATTGATAGATTCAAAGTATAGGAAGATCACATAAGTATATAATCACATAATCAGTATAAACATGTAAAGCACATATAATCCTATCTATGCATATAAAATACATGAGAGGACTCATGTGTAAAGGTACCTAGTTATAGTCTAGGTCATTCCATTTCTAATAACCTAATTCCCTATACCATGGCTCTGATACCAATCTGTCACACCCCGACCGACGGCGGAATCATCGGAGCGGACGAGGTAATGATTGATTGTTTCTATAATCATGATTGTCTAATAGTGATAATAATATTAAAATCAGATTACAGGATAACATGAATTTAACAATACAAATACAACAGTAAAAGTCACAAATAGTAATTGTATTTGGTTTGACTAAGTCCAGGTCTTATATGATCAAGTAAAGTCCACTAGCTTGCTTAACCTGAAATCATGTGAGAAAATAAAGTCAGCTAACGAATTAGCTGGTGAGTAATCACAGTTTTGAGTATACATATAGATTGATTGATTGATTGAGAATAATTCAATTCACAAGGTAACATTAAGACTTATATTGCAATAGTAAAGCATATAGATAAACCGACACAATAACAACCCCTTGACTTGACACTTGCATATAATAGACTCCACACATAAACCATAGATTGACTCCTGCCTCTGGCACAATCACCACTCGACTATTCATATGGGGTGGGTTTGTATAATCACACACTCGTAAGCCAGTGGGGTGGATTATCCCAAACCAGTAGATCTACCATTGATACCAGGATTGATTGATTGAATTAGGGTTTTACTGTCGTCCAGTTTATCAAAGTATTTCACATAATTGCAAGTAATAACATAACCTGTCTTGAATTGAATTTAGAATGAAATAACAATAGAATATCATGATTGAATAATTGTATCACATGATTTCCCCAAATAGAAAATGATATAAAAAGGGATATGAATACTCATTGATTGATGAGATTAGAATCTGGATTGATAGATTAGACACCACCGATTTCCTTACGATTAACCTAAGGAACGGTGTCTCGAATTAGAATAATAATGATTTGGGAATTTGGGATGTATTAGGATTTCCTTTTGGTTTGAATGATAGTTTAAATAGTTTATTTAGTTTGATTGTTTTGAAATCAATAAAATGAATTTGAAAGTGATTTTTAGAATTTTAGAATTAAACATATTATTACGCGTAACCATTTGTTTTATCGTGAAAATGTGGAAAAATAAACAAATGATTAATTTTATTAATTAATGATATGATAATTAATTAAATTATTTAATCATTTAAATAACTAAAAGAAATGAATTGGTATTGGAATGATTAAATATAAAAATTTATATTTTAATCATTTTAAACAATAATAATATTATTTGAAATAATTAAAAATAACACTGTGTCGAATAATAATTTATAAATTAAATTATTATTAAGAGTTCACTTTTGTTTAATTAATTTTGTATTATTTGTAGTTTTATTTATTTAAAACATTTAATAAAAATAGATAAAATGTTAAAATAATTTCAGAAAAATAAATTTGTTGTTTAAATTTTTAATGTTTGTAAAAACATTTTTAATAATTTTTACAAATTTTTTTATAATTTTTAGAGGCTTAAAAATGGTTCAAAAAAATAACGAGTTGCCCGGGGTCGAACCCGGGACCTCTCGGACAACATGGGGCACAGAACCGGTAGGACAAGCCATACAGCCGCGGTGAATATCCAGTTCCAAATTCCTTTAAACCGATTTAACCAAAACTCCCAAAACCGTGATGAACCCTAGTTTGATCGAACCCAAATTGAACCACCAATCGAATCAGTTAACGTTTATGTTCATGGGGCTTTTGTTCCCCATGAAAATCGAGTGTGTGTGTATGTGTAATTACCCGTATTGTGTCGATTGGAACTGACCCGATGAAGAACAGTCGCGGCACAGTTTGATGATCGTTTGATGCTCAAACAGTGATAATAATCGAATAAACTCTAGGGTGGCTTCGAATGATGATCTAAAACAATCCTTATGTTAATTTTGTATAAAATCGATCGAAGGTTGGTTTTTTTTAGAGTTGTAGGTCACGGGGTTGAGTTTCGAGTGGGTTTGTTTTGTGTTTGTTTTGAATGCAATCGAACTCGAGGAAGTGCTTTAAACGATTTATGTTCATTAGTGCGGTTTGCTTTCGAATATAAAAGTCGATGGTGCGCGTTAATGGCCTAATTTTCGGCCGATCGTGGGAGAAGACGACGAGGGAAAAATGGGGGTGGGGTTGGGGTGTTTTTGAAGTTTTACAAAACAGTCCCTGATGTTCCCATGGTTTTCATTTGAATTCCAAGTTTGTTTTAGTTTAAATTAATTACAATCTGACCCCCTGAATTTAGATGGTATCATTTTATGAAAAAGGTTATGTAAAACTTATATTTTATTATTATTATTATTATATTATTATTTTATTATTATTATTATGATTATTGAATTATTAGAATTAACATCAATATTAAATTTAATTGTTTCGTAATTAATATTTTTTAATAAAAAACGCGATGTTACAGTGACCATACGTGACTTGTTGGCCATACGTGGGACCCTATATGCGACGTATAGGGCTATACGCGGCGTATAGGGCGGGATTGACCTATACGTGGCCTATGACCCATACGTCGGTACCCTATACGCGGCGTATAGGGTAAATACATATATAGAAATACATATTATGTATATACACATATGCATATACATATACATATACATATACATATACATATACATATTGTAAGGATCAAACATTTTGGATTACACTATAGTTATAACTGGTAAGAGATGAACAATTTGGAATACGTGCGTTTACCTGCAAGTTCGACACAAAGCTTGCACGAGGAAGCTGCATGCATGCATGCGACAGAAAGCAGATTCGCATGCATGCGAAAATGTATGCATGCGAAAGGCAGGCAGGCGAGTCGCATATGCAACGCGAAGGCAGGAGAGTCGCACACCAGCCAAATGCGAATCGCATGATGGTAATGCGAATCGCATAATCGCATGCATCGAAACTCGCAGACTTGTATAATATATTCACATGCGAATTCAGTTTAGGTGTGCTTCAATTTACTAAAATTAGTCTAGATAGTTGTGTTTTCTTCTTTGTTTATTCGCTCATGTTGAGCAGATCACAGTATGTGATTTCCACCCGGTGAGATCGATCTCGTATCGATTATCATTGAATCGTTCGACCTTGAATACACATTTCAATTACAATGACTTTGTTGTAAACATTGAAACACCTTGTTATCTAGATTGCTTTTACAGTAGATTGTTCACCCGTCCTCGCGTATTATCAAGTGCAACAATAAAACGAAGTGAGTTCGATCGGATTCTGTTTTTTACATTTGGTATCAGAGCAAGGTGTTGCTCTTGATACAACGGATTATATTCCGCGATCTTCCGTTCGAGGACGTTAAACAAGCTAACAGTCCGCACACCAAGTGTTTGTGAAAATGCTCAAGTGACTTTGTTGCATGATTTTATGAAGATTTGAAGCTCTAAAGTTGCTGCATCAAAGTCAATTTTCGAGTGTGCGAGAACCTTCATTGAGTAAGGTTTATTCAACAATTGTTTCATCTATCCGCTGACGAGAACTTCATTCGAAAGTTTTGTTGAAGATTGAAGAATTCAACTATAGCATAATCCAAGAGGGAGATTGTAAGGATCAAACATTTTGGATTACACTATAGTATAACTGGTAAGAGATGAACAATTTGGAATACGTGCGATTACCTGTAAGTTCGACACAAAGCTTGCACGAGGAAGCTGCATGCATGCATGCGACAGAAAGCAGATTCGCATGCATGCGAAAATGTATGCATGCGAAAGGCAGGCAGGCGAGTCGCATATGCACGCGAAGGCAGGAGAGTCGCACAGCCATGCGAAATGGTGATGCGAATCGCATGATGGTAATGCGAATCGCATGCATGCGAAAACTCGCAGACTTGTATATATATTCACATGCGAATTCAGTTTTAGGTGTGCTTCAATTTACTAAAATAGTCTAGATAGTTTGTGTTTTCTTTGTTTATTCGCTCATGTTGAGCAGATCACAGTATGTGATTTCCACCCTAGGGTGAGATCGATCTCGTATCGATTATCATTGTAATCGTTCGACCTTGAATACACATTTCAATTACAATGAGTTTGTTGTAAACATTGAAAACACCTTGTTATCTAGATTGCTTTACAGTAGAATGTTCACCCTCCTCGCGTATTATCAAGTGCACCAATAAAACGAAGTGAGTTCGATCGGATTCTGGTTTTTACATTTGGTATCAGAGCAAGGTGTTGCTCTTGATACAACGGATTATTATTCCGCGATCTTCCGTTCGAGGACGTTAAACAAGCTCAACAGTCCGCACCCCAAGTGTTTGTGAAAATGCTCAAGTGACTTGTTGCATGATTTTATGAAGATTTGAAGCTCTAAGTTGCTGCATCAAAGTCAATTTTCGAGTGTGCGAGAACCTTCATTGAGTAAGGTTTATTCAACAATTGTTTCATCTATCCGCTGATGCGAGAACCTTCATTCGAAAGGTTTTGTTGAAGATTGAAGAATTCAACTATAGCAAATCCAAGAGGGAGATGTAAGGATCAAACATTTTGGATTACACTATAGTTATACTGGTAAGAGATGAACAATTTGGAATACGTGCGATTACCTGTAATTCGACACAAACTTGCACGAGGAAGCTGCATGCATGCATGCGACAGAAAGCAGATTCGCATGCATGCGAAAATGTATGCATGCGAAAGGCAGGCAGGCGAGTCGCATATGCACGCGAAGGCAGGAGAGTCGCACAGCCATGCGAAATGGTGATGCGAATCGCATGATGGTAATGCGAATCGCATGCATGCGAAAACTCGCAGACTTGTATATATCACATGCGAATTCAGTTTTTTAGTGTGCTTCAATTTACTAAAATTAGTCTAGATAGTTTGTGTTTTCTTTGTTTATTCGCTCATGTTGAGCAGATCACAGTATGTGATTTCCACCCTAGGGTGAGATCGATCTCGTATCGATTATCATTGTAATCGTTCGACCTTGAATACACATTTCAATTACAATGAGTTTGTTGTAAACATTGAAAACACCTTGTTATCTAGATTGCTTTACAGATTGTTCACCCGTCCTCGCGTATTATCAGTGCAACAATAAACGAAGTGAGTTCGATCGGATTCTGGTTTTTACACATATACATATACATATACATATACATATACATATACATATACATATACATATACATATACATATACATATACATATACATATACATATACATATACATATACATATACATATACATACATATACATATACATACATATACATATACATATACATATACATATACATATACATATACATATACATAACATATACATATACGTATACATATACGTATACGTATACGTATACGTATACATATACATATACATATACGTATACGTATACGTATACGTATACATATACGTATACATATACGTATACATATACATATACATATACATATACATATATGTGTATATACACATATATGTATATACATATACATACACATATACATACACATATACATACACATATACATACACAATACATATACATACACATAACATATACATATACATCACCTATACATACAAGTATACGTATACATATACATATGTATATGTATATGTATATATATATATATACTTATACGTTGTTTTTGACTTATTTGTTTTTTTATGCAGACATGTCTTTTGATTCTAATATTGAGGCTGACGTTGTTGACCATATTGCTGAGCATCCTTGGCTGCAGTTGAGGCCGGTTTCCATTGAGCACGCTAAGTGCTCAAAATTTATTCGTAGAAGATAGGTCATCAAAAGGCCATAGATTGGGAGGTTATGGCCAGGCTAGGAGAGCGCGATCGTCTTGCTGCTATTATCGGAGACGATACGCCGTGGAGACATCTCTTTGAGATCGCGTTTTTACCATCCTACCATGAGCTGACTGTGGAGTTTTTATCCACATTTACCTTATCCGTCCTGACGAGATGGAGGAGGACGATGAGCGCTACAAGATTTCTTTTATGCTTTGTGGACATGCACATCAGATGTCCATTGAGCAGTTTGCCGTTCCCTCGGGACTGTATTTTTGAGCCGGAGACTGTTACCCCTCTGTTCACTGAGGGTATTACTGAGATGGAGGAGAGTCGATTGAGAGAGGGTGGCCTCAGATTGCCGGAGTCCTTTTAGAGGACTAAAGGCAGGGTCACCGGCATTCGAGATCCTCTCATCCGTTATCTGCATCGTATGATCGCCACGTCCATCACGGGACGTGGCAAGAGTCGGGAGTGGGTACCATTCCCGACTTATTTTACTTATACTGTTTGATTACGGGACCAGGTGCAACCTGGCGAGATGTTTGGCAGAGTATTTTGCGTCGTATTATCATCGGCGGAGGAGCGAGGAGCGGTGTACGGCGGCGCGTACATCACGTTGATTGCCCGATCTTTAGGTTATCTTCCTCGGCATCTTGGTGACGTGTCTCCGCCGATCGAGCCTGTGAGATTAGATCGTCGTACGCTATTCGGCATGCGTATTATACGCCAATTTCGGGTGGCATACGATTCTCTCTTCGACCCGGGGAGATCTGGCAGCCTGCACAAGTTCAACAGCTCGGCATTGCCGATCCACAGCACAGCACGGGCAGCCGCATGATTAGCCACCACCGACGAGCAGCCACATGATCAGCCGCCACCTCAGCCTCAGTTCCCGCGACATATTTATAGAGATGTGAGGCTGCCTCCACGTATGGAGACATTTATGCAGGACATTCTAGGAGTTTACGGCAGCAAGTCGACGGCTCGATCGAGTTGAGGATCTTATGGAGTAGCACGTTCAGCTAGAGATTGCGGGAGCCCGTGCTGCTGGTATTGATCCTCCGCCGTTGCCACCACCTCGACATTACCCTGACTCCCCGTAGTTTTGATAGCATTTTAATTTTTATTTTGTTATGTATTAAAAACTTTGTTATTTATATTATCAGTTTATGTTTATCTTATGTTTATTATCAGTTTATATTTATCTTATATACATACACACATCCATACATGGATACATAGATACATATACATACATACATACTGGATACATACATACATACATGCATGCATACATACATAATACATACACACATACATACATACACACACATACATGGATACATACATACATACATACATACATACATACATACTACATACATACATACATACATACATACATACATACATACATACATACATACATACATACATACATACATACATACATACATACATACATACATACATACATACATACATACATACATACATACATACATACGTACATACATACATGCATGCATACATACATAAATACATACATACATACACACACATACCTACATACATACACACATACATACCTACACACATACACACATACATACATATATACATACGCACATACATACATGGATACATACATACATACATGCATGCATACATACATACCTGCATACATACCTACATACGTACGTACATACATACATACGTACGTACATACATGGTCGGTTAATGAGTTATAAAAATATAACTTATACGCAAAATTTATACGCAAAAATCTTTAAAAAAAATATACGTTAAATAACACAAATCAACCCACCCTATACGCTATTAAAAAATATATTATATATATATTAAAACTCAAAAAATTAAATATATATATATATATTAAAACTCAAAAAAAAAAAAAAAAATATATATATATATATATTAAAACTCAAAAAATTAAAAAAATATATATATAAGCTATACGCCGCGTATGGACCCATACGCGGCGTATAGCTCCTCCACGTATGGTCATAAGTCACGTATGGGTATAAATGTCAAACCCTATACGCTGCGTATGGACCCATACGCCGCGTATAGGGTATAAAACGTCAAATCAACAACGCACTCTATACGCCGCGTATGGACCCATACGCGGCGTATAGGGTATAAAACGTCAAATCAACAACGCACCCTATACGCCGCGTATGGACCCATACGCGACGTATAGGGTGCAGGGGTGTTGATTTAAAATTGTGGGTGTCTAAATAAAGGGACCTTTTTTAATATGAGATGTCAATAATGCTTTTTATCTTATAATATTTATATTACTAAAAATATTCTTACTATAAATTTTAATTATATTTAGGATATCTGTTTGGAATATTTAAATAAATACATTTATAAAAATATTATATAATCAGGATAACCCTTAATTAAAATCTTATAAAGTACTATAGAAATACGTCTATAAAACGTTTTTTAATCTTATTAAATATTATTATTATTTTAAATATGCTTAGTATTATAAATCTTATGATAACCTTGAAAAGATTTATAAGAAATTTAAATCTATCAATATCTTATATTTTAATAACTAACTAGGAAGCGTTGCTGCGACTGTTCGTGTTTGAGTATTTTGTTTAGTAAGCGACATAGTAGATAATAAACCAAAGTTTTGCTTGTTTTTGGCCAGTAACAATAGAACCAAGCAGAAATAACACATAATTAGATAAGAAAGAACAGTATTTGCTTTATACCGAAGAGCATCAATATGTTATATATCATGTGATTACCTCCAAAGTATCAGCAAAACTTTTTTCAGCTTGAGATATTTGTTTCTTTGCTTCAAGTGAGATTTTTTCAATCTCATCCTTATATACTTTCTGCTGCCTTTCATGTTGTGCAATTAGAGATTCTACTTGTACATCAAGCTTCCAGGCCAAACTTTTGTAATCAAACTCTTCCTATAGCAAAAGAAGTTCTTGCTGTGCCTGTAAAAGATGTTATAACATTAATATGAATCTCTACATATAATATAATAAAACCAAACATATAGCATATAAAATCATATATAACGTTGATAAATCACCTCCAAATGAATCTCGAAGCAATCTTGTAAGCTTGGAATCACGAACAGGAACATGAGAACTGTTTTCCGCCAATGCATTTATACATTTTCCAAGTGAGCTTAATGAAAGATTTATCGATTTAGCTTCCTCTAAAGTATGTCCTCATTGCCTAGAAAATAACATCACAATGCATGAAATCATTTTAAAATCTATCCCTATTTGTAAAGATATCCATTTATGGATGTTATATAGTTAGCATCAGTTGCTTATATTTATAATTTTATGGATATTAAATATAGTTAGGTATGGTTTGATACCTGACTTATCAATATGCTCAGACCCAACAAGATCCACAACAATAAGCTTGCCCTTACGTACAACCGGTGCCTTCATTGTTCTATTCATATGAGACTTGCCATTAACATTTTCATCAGAACTACCCACAGACTTCTTAACATGCACTTGCAACAAAAGTGGAGTTCATGTGATATTTATGTTATTAGTATTTTGAGTTCAAACGGAGATGGTGACATCGGCCCATTTATTTAAGAATGTTGGTTTAAAGTAATTTTTTAGCTCTAACCAGTAAAAACATAAACTCAAAAAAAATATGAGATATCTTAAACTGGAACATCTGAACACAAACCCTCATACATCATTCCATTAAAAAAATAGTTTTATTGGAACAATATGATATTTGACACACTAATTATGTTTACAGATAACGATAAAAATTTGGACAAAAAGTATTTTAGCAAGCAAGACGTGTACAAAAGATTTACTTGTTATGACCCAAAACATATTTTCATCTTGTTAATGAATGTCTAATGTAATTTAATATTTCGCACAAGCCTTAATCCTATTACATGTTATAAAACCTATAAATCCATTCATTTTTTTTATATTCAAGCACATATCTCCTTTGATGAATGACCAGAAGATACCACTTATAAACAATGAATATGAATATTATATATTTAAACCTTTTTCTTATCATTATATCAAATCTCTAATATGTAGGATATATGATGAAAATTTCCACATAGTATTGTGAAAAATGAGTGGCAAGCTGAGATATGGAACAATGAATATCAACTGTGAACTGACAAAATATTAATACGGGACCTCACCATCAAAATGGCACGACTACGAGAAGATTCAGTATTGAGGTCGGTGCAAACTCAAATGTATCCGAATCCCAATTATTCCTTCTTAGTTTCAACCTTTGAAGCTGAAATTGCACAATAAGGATGTAAAATGGAACTGATAAGGTTATTAACTGCAGAATAATCTTATAAACTAAGCTAAAAACATGTGATCACATTACCTCAGGCTGTAATTCCACACAATCAGCAAAATCAGCATCTGTTGCGAGCTCCTCGCTGTTTCGTGGTCTTAATCTTACAGCCACTCTAACTCTCCCAGAAACTAATGTGTAAAAACAAAGATAGAATAATAATCCCTAAATTTCACCAATATCCCTAAATCATAATAGCTTTTTACTCAATTACATTAACATATAGAAACATATTACAATTCTTCAAAAATATAGACATATACTTGCACAATAAACGCATAACCACAATCAAATCATACACGTGCAAACACACACACACATACAGTACAACAGTAAATCGCAATTATAGAGATAAAGCTAACAAACGTGAGAGAGAGAAGAAGAGAGACCTCCGGGAGCATCCTTGTGAAGCGCAGCGGCGGAATTGGCACGGAGCCGGTGCTGTTCCGGCGGATGGCAGAGGCTACCGACGGCTTAGATTTGTAAGCAGAGGAGTAAGACGATGAGGATGAAGATGAAATTGACTTGGTTGCTAATAATGTAAATTTGATTATTGAACAAAACTAACAACAGGATGATTTCTTAGCGAGAATATCCACCCTAGAACCCGAGCTATGAAACAGAATCAAACACAAAATGGAGAACGTGATGCTATTGTTGAGAATCCACCTATAACTACAATTTTCTAAATATAATAAAAAAACTTGAAGACCTCTAGGGTTACCTGCTCCTACGAAGGTTATTGACTCTTTCAAGGATCACCACCAAAACCCTAGAAACCGATGGAGACGCTATTGTTGAGATTTGGGTGGCTGCGGCCACTGGAGAGCCAACACTACAACCTGGTGTGAAGGTGTGGGAGTTCCTGTAGCTGATGATTTCAGCAAATGTTTGAAACCAGAGGACCGATTTCAACAAACAACAACGGAAAAGGAAACCGAAATCAGTAACGGCGAAAGGGGCAGAAGAACGAACCTGCAAATCGGAGAGATCGAACCACAAACACAGATACAGAAACAACCGGGGGAGGCTAGGGTTCAACCGGGTGGACTACGGCGGAAGGCCGCCGGTGCAGGTGGTTCGATGCAGGAGTCGCCGGTGATACCGGTGGCGATCGTCGGTGGGCTGCCGTTGCAGGAGAAAGGGGTGCGGTTGATGACGTCATGTGTGCCTCTCCCGCCGACCAATGTCTTTAATAAGAATAGTAATACAATGTTATAATTTAATATAAAAAAACTTTCGCGATAAATATTTTAAAATAATATTTACAAATTCACGAAAAATATTTTAATCTTAAAATATTATGAACCACATTCAGGACCAATATTTCAATTTCAATGTTATAATATTTAAAAAGGTTTATAAGATATTTTCTAATTTTGTCCATTTGAGGGCTCTATTACGTCAATTAACGATCTGGGCGGAAGTTTGAAAATAAAAAAAAGCAAGTCCTGTATATAGAATCAAACACGAGACCTAAAATCTTAGATAAAGAGCTAAACAAATAGGGTACGTGGATGTCACAACTTAATTTAATGTCTCTTCTTACAAGATATTATCAAATATAAAATTTCTTTTCGGTGGCAACGTATACAGCGTGATAAAGTATAGACCAATAATCAACCTGACTTGTCTCCTGACTAAATTCACATCAAATCGTAAAATACCTCGAATTTATACCGTTTAACGAAATGATTATACTTGATCCGTTTTTTTTCCAAACAATACTATATGTTGAAACATATACCAAGTTAAAATGTACATAAAAAACCCATAGAATTTCTAAAATAATTTACGTAAATCAAAACTTACATAAAAAACACATAGATTACAATCGTCTCAACTTGTTTCCGAACTAAATTTACGTTGAAACGTAGAGTTAAAAACGTTTTATATTTGACCCGACTTATTTTTGAATAAAACTTACGTTAAAATGTAGGCGGATGTCGAAATGTAGATCGTATCAATACGTATATTAAAACATGCACAAAAGCGTTTTATATTTGACGCGACTCGTCCCGGGACATACCTAAAGTTACATATAAAATTTACGTCAAAACGTTGGTGGAAATCAAAATATAGATAATAGTCATCTCAAAGCGTATATTAAAACATGCATAAAAACGTTTTATACATGACCAGGCTCGTACCGACATATACATTTAATACGAAAGTTAGAAATAAGTTTTTTTTAGTAATTGTAAGTTAAAATTGAATTGGGGTAATCCCAGAACTTTAGAAACTTAAATGATTAAATTGACGCGTTAAATTGATCATTTAGATTTGAACTCAATACACAAATATAATTAAATAAACAAATATTACTATTATTTAATTATTATAATTATAGAATCCAATAAGAATATTATTATTATTATTATTATTATTATTATTTTATTATTATTATTATTATTTAGTTATTATTTATACTATTCAATCTCATTTGCATTAATTTTAGATATATTGTTTTTTTTATTAATACCCATTTCATCTTGTTAGATATTTGTGTTTTATAAGTTAATATTTTGTTGTAACAATTTCATTTAGTGCGCTGTAACGCATTGATAGGAGGTAGAGTGGTTAAGAGGACTATAAATACGTGGACAATATGTCCATGTAGGTTCAAATATTGCTTGGTACGAGAAACATATGCATGTTAGCGTAATAGCGTGTGCGTGATCCATCTCAAAGCGTAAATGAGCCTATTGCCTATTGTGCGTATTGGAGAGGGCGTTTCAACTTGTTATTATTACTAGAGTTGATGTTTACACAAAAATCTAACTTGGTAAATATATATTAGTCTTGTGGTCTAATAATATGAGGGTGATGGTTTGAAGATGAGATTATTAATGTATTAGTTTCAAATCTGACTTAAGATGATTTTCCTATAGTGGTGAGCATGCTTCTTGATGTGTTTTCTGGATGAGTCGTGTCTGGAATGTCAAAATTAATAAGAACGGTAAACATCCCGTAACATGAAGACTCACTGAAATATTGAGTGTAGTTCGAAGATCTTTTGACAAAATTATATTTAAATCATCCTTCAAATATTCATCTAAATGATTTCCCCTCAAAGTAAGCTTCCTAAGGTCTCTTATTCGGTCCTCCTTATAGATGGTACAACTTTGCTCAATTTACTTCCAAAACCTTAACCTTTACTCCTTTAGAATCTATGGTTTGAACCTTTTATATTTTCAAAATAACGTAAATTAGTATGTTATTATTAATTTGATAAGTTGGATATTAGTAATTAATTTATATGTTTAACAAAAATACCTAAATGATTATTCATCCATAAATATAAGCATTTTCCTCAGAACAAATCTCGTTAAGTAAACGTCCTATATGAAAGCACATTATATTGGTCATCCAAAAGAATCTAAACATAAAACTCTTTAGAAACACAACAAAACTCATTGTCTTAATTACGCTACGCCGGTCGTATATCAAGATGAATTACAAATATTAGATTTAAGCATAACATTGCAATTAAAAACTGATTAAACGTAGTATATATTCAATGCTTAAAAGAACATCGTATATTATTATGTTTTTAACACAATAACTTATAAATACTATAATAATAGTTATTATGAAAGTAATCAGGCCAATAACTTACCAAGTCTATAAATACATTGTATTTACACTTTCTATATACGCGTGCGCATGCATGAATTTTTTTTTAAATTGGTAACTCTCATATATTGTTGCTTGTGTATTTAATTTTTAACATATATAACCTTAACATAATGGCATATGTACGTAATGTATTTAGGGGGATTAGTTATTAATTTGACTAGTTAATAATAATAATCTGCATGTTCAAATAAAAAATAGGTTTTTTGATACATTCAACAGCATACTTTGAACTCAGAAGTTGTAGAAAAAGGTTGGATACTTGAAAACAATTTCTATTTATTTAAAGTTTATAAACCACCCGTTCAAATTTGATCAATTACGGGTTAACCACACTCAAAAGCAACATGAAGTGGTAAAACATTTCTTTTCTTTATTTAAATTTGTTTTTTAAAACTATATTTATTTACTAATTTCTGCTACCAAAGGCAGAACCATTTCAAGGGTTCCATTGATTTTCGATCACCATAATCTGTCAGATTTTATTATAAAATCTATGATATCTTTTTAAAAATACGAGTTTAATCCTTTGTAATAGTTAGAGATCATAAAGACTTTATAGTCATTTTCAACTCTTTCATGTGCATAGAAAAACTTGTGAAACATTGGTTTGACAAAGTTATGATCATATTCAAGAGTTTTGGTTACTTGTTTAGAGATATCATTCATCAAATTTTTAGTTTTTGAATTATTAATACTCAAATTGAGTGAGTTGATTATAGCATTATCTATGAGTAGTGTTCATTAATTAAAGACATAACTATATTCGGCGTTAGTTAGTTTCACTATCTAATTGAACAACTTGTTATTTAGTTGATAAACATGTTTCAATAGGAATAAAAAATGAATTGTATCTATATGATTCTTAACTTGGTAAACCTTAAGTGCACAATGAATTCATGTACCCAAAAAATAGATTTGATCCAATTCCTAACGTTAATCATAACCACTTTTATTTCTTGTTTATTTAAGAAATTGGTAATCTAGTTCATTCAATTAAACTTTTTCAACAGTTTAGTGACAATACTAATCAATTTAACGAATCAAGTTGCTTTTAACACTGATCATTAAATTCATATGTTTCGACAACTCTACTTACCCTAGCTATCTAAAATAAATAAGATGCACACATTATATATTGTTTGATCGATACTTCAACATCGATCAATAACAGTCCTACAACTTTACTAGAGGTTAAGACCTCTAGTAATATTTGGTTCAAGCCTTTAGATTTTCAAGTAAATAAAACTAATAATTTGCTAGTTACTTGATCTATCCGATATTGAAATTGATCCTATATTTTTAAGAAACTACATAAATGATCATTCATTCATAAGTGCAAGCCATTTTTCTCGAAACAAATCTTGCTACATAGGCTTCTTGTGTGGAAAACATAATATATCAGTCATCCAAAAGAATCTAAACATAAAAACCCTTTAGAAACACAACAAATATTGTCGTCCTACTCTACAACAAGTTAGAGCGTATCAAGATAAATTACATGTATTGGATTTAGGCTTAACTATTCATTGGAGTTTAAAGCTCGATTAAGCCTAGAATATACCATGCTTAAAAATACATTCTATATTATACTTTTTCTACACAGCATTTATAAATACTATAATAGTTATTATAAACGTAATCTAACAACTTACAAATTAGTATGTAAATACATTGTATGGAATATGGATACTTTCTATGCTTGCGCATGCATGTTTTTTTTTCTTTTTAATTAGTAACAATTATATATTGTTGCTTGTGTACAAGTGTATTTAACATAATGCATACATACGTACGTAATAACAATTAGTGGGATATTAGTTATCTGACTAGTATACAATAATATTATTTTTTTGTAGTTGATTAACGGTTAATTTGCACGTTCAAATAAATAATAGGTTTATTAATACATTCAACAATCATACTTTGAACTCGATCAGAAGTTGTAGAAAAAAGTTGGAGAGTTGGAGACAATTTCTTTATTTATTTAAAAACTATAAATCACCCATTCAAATTTGATTAATTTGGGTTAACTACACTCAAAAGCAACATTAAGTGTTTAACACATTTTCTTTCTTTATTTAAATCTGTTTTACTTAAAAAAACAAATTTATTACCTTTTTAAACACTACTAGTTAACTGATATCAAGGCGGAGCCGAGGATTTAGATGTTCTATTGATTCCGGATCACCAGAATTTGTTAGCTTTTTATATAATACTAGTTTTAGAAAACCCGTGTATTACACGGGTTGAATAAATAAAATATTAATATAATAAAACTTATAAAAATAAAATGATATTTTAAAATATGATATGATTGAAATTACGTATAAGTAAGTACTATAAGTAATAAAACAGTGATATCAACATTTTATAACTTTGTTTTTAATTTTTTTTAAAAATAATATTTTGTTCTAAAACAAACCGTGTAAAAATATCATTTTTTAAAATATTATATTATCATAACTCCTAAATTAAATTATTTTTGGTTTTTAAATAATTTACTTTTTAAAAATAGTAATTTTATAATATATCATATTTTTAATAAAGTTTGATATTTTAGAAAAAAATATTACTTATAAAAATTTATTTATTTTGAAATAACATTAATAACAAATATTTTTCTTAATTTATAAAAATATTTTAATCTAAAAAATATTAAATAATATTATTAGTAATTAAGGTAATTATTTAATATGAGATAGAGGCGGGAAAATTTTGGTGAATAGAATTGTGGTGGTGACACGTGTAATGCCAAATTACTCTTTTATTATAATAGATTTTCTAAAAGTATAAGTTTAACCTTTTATTTGCATTTGTTAAAGATAAATTAAAGAGATATATAATTTATAGTCATTTTCAACCCTTTCATGTGCATAGAAAACTTGTGGAACATTGTTTTGACCAAGTTATGATAATAATTTAAGAGTGATTGTTAACACGATCAAATATTCAAATGTGCACATGTTATATGAATATTAAAACACCAAGTACCACATTATATAAGATCAATAATATTACAACACCAAACAACTTTCAAAAGATATACAAAATGGGTACCAATTGGAAGAAACTAAGTGGTGAAGACCACTGGTCTAACCTACTAGACCCTCTCGACATCGATCTCCGTCGATACATCATCCACTACGGCGAGATGGCTCAAGCAGCACGAGACGCCTTCAACTCCGAGAAGGTGTCAAAATACGCGGGTGACTGCCTATACAACCGAAGTAATCTTTTATCCCGAGTGGAAATCGAGCAAGGGAACCCTTACAAATATAAAGTCACAAAATATATTTATGGGACCTCGTCGGTCCCCCTTCCCTCGTTCCTCGTGAAGTCGTTGTCGAGGGAGGCTTGGTGCAAGGAGTCTAACTGGATAGGGTACGTGGCGGTGGCTACGGATGAAGGGGCCGTCGCGTTAGGGCGGAGGGATATTGTGGTTGCTTGGAGAGGGACTGTTCAAACTATGGAATGGATTAATGATCTTAAGTTTGCTAAAGTTTCTGCTCCTGATATATTTAAAGGGGATCATCATGTTAAGGTTCAACATGGGTGGCATTCAATATACACTAGCGCTGATCCTAAATCAAGATTTAACAAGTCAAGTGCTAGACACCAAGTGAGTTTTCTTTTATACATGTACCTTTTGTTTAATGAAAATACTACTTTAAATAGATAACAACAAGAGTTAAGTTCAGTTTTACTTCTTGTGATTTAACAAAAATAACTATTTTTATATAAAGATTATAAGCATCAATTACCTCTAAAAGTTTTATAACTTTTTTTTCAATTTCAATCCAAAAATTTCATTAGTTGTTTCAACTTAAATCCAAAATTACGAAGCTTTTGAACTGAAATCGAAACAATTATGAAACTTTTGAAGATAAATTGATGTTTCTAATATTTGAAGAAAAATAGTTACTTTTGTCAAACATAAGGAAGCAAAATAGAAATTAACTATAACAAGAACTTATATTGTTAGTTTAGTTATTGAGCAATGAAGAGCATTAATAAAATGATTAAATCTGTAAGGGGTGGTGTTGTGTGAGGTAGGATTGTGATAAACACTAGTTTTTGCTGTATGAATTTCATATTCGAATTCAACTTTTGCATTTAATCTTTTTAAAAACCACTTATACAATACGTTTTGTAATTAACATGGTATTGTATGAGAGTTTCCCTGATCACAATTTCTCACAATTAACAAAAGAAAACTAAGTAAATATCATAAAAACCAATACAACATATGATAGCTTGCATGCATGATGATAAGGAAAATCTTTAAGTATAATAAAAATTTAAAAGAGAATGTTTATACCTATATAAAAAGGTTAAAGTGTCATAATTAAACTTATTTAATTAATTAAATTATTAAAAAATGGGGTCAAATTTTTCGTGACATGATCCATTTCGGAAAATATAATGAGATTAGCATTGCCTTTAATTAAGGTGATGTGTTTTAAAACAATATCATAATTTTAGTTTTAGTCATTGATTATTAGTACTTTTTAAATAGTGATAAATTAACTTAACTCCTTTTCTTTTTAGTTTTTACAAAGAAAAAACCTCTTTGCTAACTCAGATAAATTAAATTATGTAGGAGAATATCTACATTTGTACATCCTTATATTTGTCAATTGCAATTGTCCTTACAATCATCCTAATTTTTTTTAAATAAGTCTTCTTTTTTAAACTGATATTTCATATCTGAATTATTTATTTCAATAAACTGTACTATATATTTTATCATAAACGTGCATATTATAATATATTATATAAGTTGAAAAAATGAATTTGAATTATGATGAAGTAAAGTTTTATATTATTAAATGGGGGAATTTCATATATACCCCTACAAAAACTTTTACAAAATATATTTATACAATTCGTTAGTTAATAGGTTGATGGCTTCAATTGATTGAACCCGTATGCACGTTTGAGTTGAGAGCACTCGTCTAGAACTATGTACACCATAAACTAAAGCTAAAAATTATAAATTTATTTAATAAATTTATTTATACCTAATAATGAAATATTTTTGTGTCACTTCTCAAAATTTTATGAGTATATCATTTTTGTTTCATCCTTTCTTTATTATAGAATAATTTGTATAAATTAAGTTTCACTTAACTAATTTCTACATTTAAATTTAGTATGTTTATAATTTTATTACATATATATTTTAATAATCTTCTTCATTACTTGTATTCTGTTTTTAAATATGTTTTTAAAATTTTATTTTCACAATTTACAGTTTTATCACTTATTAAAAATCAAATTAAGAACTTAACTTTGAGATTGAATTTTTTATTATTTTAAAATATTTATTACTAACTATTTAATATATTCTTAATTTGATAAACTTGTGTTATATACGAGTTTCTATCCTAGTCTTTCTTATAAAGAATTAGCGTGGATATACTGCGTGTTCGAGTGACTTTGTTTGAACATTGAAACAAAATAATAAAAAGCCCTTCGCGACTATAAAATTGGAAATCACGAAAACGATATGTAGTTGTAATTTTTGTTGGGGAATTTCTTAATAGAGAAACGACCGGATGATTCTTAAGTCATGTGATTTCACAACCTTTTAATTTTATAGATGGGTCCTGAAATTGGCCCAAGCCCCAAGGCACTTTCAGATCAAATAACTGGAGTGTATACCAATAATTTGATCAGATAAAATCAGAATTGATTCAAGATTTCGTAAAAATTTTTGAATGTTGTTGATCATTCTCGTTTTTCCAGTACCCACTTCTCAAAATCAATACCAACATAAAACGGAATTGAAGTTTTCCAAGAAAACTGCTATTGCAGTTTTGAACAAATTACACCTTTAGTCCCTCAAGTTTAAATGATACAATTTTAGTCAAAATCGAATTTCTAATGTATTTCTATGAAGGACTTTTGTTCAAAATAAAAAAAATTTCAAGCTGACCTGACAACTCGACCCCAGCCAGAGGCCCTGTCCCTTGGACCCCGCTTCTCTCGGGAGCGCTGCCCCTGAACCCCCATCAGTCTTGATGACATTCAAACAAACGTGTACTCTTATTTGAATGACACGTGCAATCTCTAATTACACTAAAATATTCAACAATTTGTGTTTAACAAATATGAAAGCGTCACTTGTGAAACCCTCACCAACCCAAACCTAGCATTTAAAATTAGTTTTTTAATCAATATATATAATTGATAAAGATATTAAAGCATTTGAAAAATTATTTAGTAAGAAAGTTACGTATATAATAAAAGAAATAACAAAAAAAAAGAAGTTCAACAGCAAATGTTTAATCAAATAATAAATAAAATTTAAAAATGAAAAACCTTAGTCCCTACTAAACCAAAAAAGAGAGGTTACGGTCTTCCTTTGCGATGAAGTTGATGAAAAAACAAATTTTGTGATAAAGGGTATTTAATTGAATGGTGTACAAAGGTGGGGGAAAGAAAAGCGTCGGAGATTTTCGATAACAAAATTAAAATTTTAACATACATTATATTTCAGTACAAAAAAAAGTAACAACATGATCATTACCCTATCTAAAGGAAATAAACAGTGATTTATCATTCAACCTCATGAAGCTATGACATGCACTCTTGGTATTCGAATTTAAATAAAATATGAATGCTGAAATTATTTACTTATTGTAAACATACATGTGGTATTTATTTTTTGAAAGAGGTTAAAATACAAAATGTATTTTTGCTACAAAACGTTAGAATACACAATGAGTAAAAAAATTATAAAAAAATTATATCTTACAATTTAAATAAAATTTTAAAAAAATAATTCTTAACTTTTGTTTCCCTAGCCGCCCTCACTAAAAAAAATAAATGAAAAATAAAAAAATTAACATTTTTTATTGTGTCATTTATAAAATACACAATGACGTCATTGTGTCATTATGAAAGACACAATGACGTCATTGTGTCATAAAAATACACAATGAATTTTTTTTATTTTTATTTTTTTGGAAAGAAAACGACGAGAGGAACAGAGACTTCGAAGTACTTTTTTGAAATTCGATTTACATTGTGAGATATAAATTTTTTGTGACTTTTTTAGTCTTGTTGTGTCTTCTCACACTTTATAACAAAAATACACTTTGTAGAATAAAATCACCCCTTATTCTTTTATTAGAGTTCAACTAAATAAAAACTATATTTTTTTTCTTAATTTCTCTATACACCAACATAATGTACATTTTGTTTTATATACGAAGGTCAACTCTCAACTATTAGATAAGATACATCTGAAATATATTTATAGAACTAGACCAAACATGTTGGTTCCTCAATGTTTTTATTATTAGTTGTTTGAATATTTCATTATTATTTGAATTTTCTTTGGTATTTTTTATTTTACTTGTAACAAACTAACCCAAAGTTATTGAACTTATAATGTTTACAGTATAATGTGTTCTTTTTGTGAGAGGTGTGTAAGTAAATTATCACTCACTGACACGTTTCTGAAGCTGTCGATTTTTTAAAACACAAGTAAATCACACCCTATGATATCGTTAATCTCCTCAACACTCATCTAGCTTATTTGAAATCAATTCCTTTTTAGCTTGGTGTATCAACACCATGATAACAAGAAGTAATAGTCATGGGACTTGTGATTCTTGTATGAACCTCTATGTTGTTTTCTTCAACATCCAGAAAATCTTTCAAAACTTGTTCCTCCTGACAATTAATTTGAACACCCATTATAGTCCGTTTTTCTTTCAAACCAACAAGAACCGGTGAAAGCCTTAGCTTAATCCCAAAATCATGAATCTTTTGAGACAATTCACCAACATAATGTGAACAAATCAAACTATATTGACTTGCATCGTTCGCATACCAATCAATCGCTACGACACTAGAACCCTCGATGATGATCACTAGTTCACTATATCACTAACTGAAATGTTTTCTAGAAAAATGCTAACAAATCTTATTGGAACCTGAAAGTGACCTTGAAATTAACATACTGTTTTGGCACGAAACGAGTGTCCAACAAATCAAACTTCGAGTTATTCAAGTTACTCTAATGGGCTTATTCGAATTCGAGATTTTCAAACACGTTCTTAAACATAGAACACCCCTAGTTTACATTTACATGAGTACATGACAAAAACTGTTTACAAATTTGTTCAAACTAATATTTGGCATAGGTTCTTGAAGAGGTGAGCCGGTTAGTTGAGTTACACAAGAACGAGGATGTCAGTTTGACAGTTGTCGGGCATAGCATGGGTGGAGCACTCGCAACACTCAACGCAGTTGATATTGTTATAAATGGACACAACAAGAACTTTCTTGTGACCGCTTTTGTTTTTGCTAGCCCTCGCGTTGGAAACTCACACTTCAAACAAATATTCTCTTCGCTAGGTGACAATATTCGCGTGTTACGCATTGAAAATGAGAATGATGTGGTTCCACACTACCCATTGAAGTTGCAAATGATGTGTTTCCCAATTAATATTGGGTACTCACATGTTGGGGAAGTCTTGAGGATTGATACTAGTAAGTCACCTTACTTGAAACAACCTGGGGATATACAAAGATGGCATGATATGGAGACTTATTTACATGGAGTCGCGGGTACCCAAGGTAGCGAAGGGGAGTTTGATTTAGTGGCTCCACGCGCGATTGCTCTAGTAAACAAGTATACAGATGGTCTGACCGATGAATGTCATGTGCCTACTACGTGGTGGGTTAGAAAGTACAAGGGCATGGTCCAAGTGGCCAACGGGTTATGGTTGTTAGTGGATCATGAAGAAGAAGACGACGATGATGGTAGTGGTGGTGGCGATGATGAAGAAGATGTTGGTGGTGATGTTGGTGGTGATGTTGGTGGTGATGTTGTGGTGATGGCAGTGGTGGCGGTCACGACGGTGGTATTGTTGATGGTGTTGATAATGGTGATGATGATGATAAAATTGTTGTTGTTGATGTTGGTACATCAAAATGAAATGCTTCACCATTTGATGTAGTATCTTTTGTTTCCATTTATGTGATATTCCTTGCACCTCAAATTTAAATTGTTTTGTGTGATATGAGTAATGTTAATCAATTGTTTAATTGTACCTAGAAATTAAGCTATAAATTAAATTATTCATGCTAAGATACTTGGTATCTGTATAACGTTTTCCTTTCTGTTATTTCTTGTCATTTAATGTGATATCTAAGATTATTATATGGATTCAACACATTTTTAATTCCAGGTTTTGGCTACTATTACATCAAAATTTGATTTCATTGATACTTATAAGACGATCTTTAATGGGATATGAATGACATAAAAATGAAGAGAGAAAAGGGTCGCCTACAAATGTGACAAGATGAGATGAAAAATATAGGTTATCGGCCGGCCACTGAAAATAAAAACATGCTTATGAGATGTGAAAAGGTGGAAATGAGACTATGAGAGCCTATAATTTGATTTCAAGGTTAATTTAAACACCAATTTACATCGAATTACTTTACAAAATATATCTTATAAAATCTACATGTATTCTAAAACTTTTTAACGTATCTATCTATTATAATAAAAGAATGTTTTGACTTGCTATTTGTTATAATATTAGACCCCCTAATCTTAATTTTCGCGCTTCTCTCTCATATTAATATTTATATAACTACTAATTATATTATTTAATTCTTTTTAGATTAAAAATATTTTAATCAATTAAGAAAGAGTTATTTTTATAAATGTGATTTCTAAAGAAACAAATTTTTGTATAACATTAGTAATTTTAAAATATCATATTATTTTAAAAACAAAATATTTAAAATCAATGTTTTTAGAAATTAAATTTTTATGAGCCATAAAATAAAATTCAAAGTTATAAAAAGAAATTTTTACAAAATGACATTTTTTTAAAATATTTTGATTTAGAACGAATTTTTTTAAATTATTAAGATAAAGATATTTAAAACAAAAGTTCAAAGAAAATAATATCATTGCTTTATTACTTATTATAGTCCTTAGTTAAACGTAATTTCAATAATATCATATTTCAAAATATCATTTTTAACTAATAATTTTTTATAATTAATTATTTAATATTTTATTTATTTAAGCCGTGTAATACACGAGATATTAACTTAATAAATAATTAAACATCGGTTCTTAACTTCATATTCATACATTTAATCTCAAATTATGAACCGAACACCACGTTACCGTTAAAACT
This sequence comes from Flaveria linearis, assembly GCA_024085815.1. Classification (NCBI taxonomy): domain Eukaryota; kingdom Viridiplantae; phylum Streptophyta; class Magnoliopsida; order Asterales; family Asteraceae; genus Flaveria; species Flaveria linearis. Next base: position 10,192,743 of record CM044010.1, read on the forward strand.
TAAGTTAAACCCCCATTTGACCAACTCAACACTAACACATCCCAAAAGTACAACCTCTTAATGCAAGCGTACAACCCCTTAAAACTAACAACCTCTGTAAAAAAATAAAAAATAAAACAACAATAATATTTAATAATAATAATAATAATAATATTAATAACCACCCACACCCCACGTTCACCACCTTTCCCTCCAAAACCTCATTACCACCACCCTTATAAACCCCACCACCACCACAACCCTTCACACTCTACTCACAACAATGGCTTCTTCATCTTCATCTTCACCACTACCTCTTCTCATCTCCTTCATCTCCACCGTCGCCGTCGTCACCACCACCATCACCACCGCCGCCTCCGCCGCCGAGTTCCAAGTCGGCGGCGCCGTCGGCTGGCGGATCCCCGCCGTCAACGAATCCCAGCTCTACACCGTCTGGGCCTCCCGACGTCGCTTCTACACCGGCGATTCTCTACGTCAGTTCAATCAATTCAACATTCATCTTCAATTTTGCTCATTATTGCGACTATTTTGAGTTTTCTCACACAGGTTTTCGCTACAACAACGATTCAGTGGTGGTTGTTAAGAAATGGGGATTCTACCACTGCGATTCGACGAAACCCATTGCTTATTACAACGACGGTGACACTGTGATCAACCTCGAGACCACCGGAACGATGTATTTCATCAGCGGTGATGCTGATCGGTGCAAAGAGGGGGTGAATATGATGGTGGAAGTGAGGAGTTCGGGGCCTGTGAAGTACTTCCCGCCGACGATCTCCAATCCGCCGGAGAATGGCTACGCCGCCGTGGCGCCGTCGCCGGATTCCGATCGGATTATGAATTCCGGTGGTGGGTCGCGGCGGTGGTCCGGGGCCGTCGTCGGAGTGGTTATGTAACTGCTGTTAGTATTGGTGTGGGGTTGTGGGTGTTGAAGGTGTAGGTGTTTTGCTGTTTTGGTTTTTGTTATGTTTTAGACTTTAGAGGTTGATTTTGTTGAATTAATTTGGTTGATTTAAAGTGGTTTTAGGATGTGTGATTTTGGTGTTTTTGGATTATGTGTAATTTGATTATGGATTGTTATAATTGTCATTTTGGTTATTTGAAATGGGATGCTAATGGAGGAATTTTATTTTGTTGGTGGTGATTAGAAATGAGAAAACACATAAGTGATAGGCTTTATGATTTTAGCATAGGTCAGGATCACGAGTGTTATAATGCAACGAGACAGGCCACTGTATAACGTTTAATAATTTTTAGTCGCATTAAAAGAGTAACATATACGCCTATATAGTATGGATCACATAAAAAACATGTTTATATGATTCTTTGCATTTTAACAACAACACACAAGAACAATTATACAATGTCTTTTATAACCATATGATTTCTTTTAATAAACATCATTATTCAAAACAGAAAACTAACACTTTATTTTAATTTTTTAGATCAGCTAAAAGTTTTAAAATAACCTTATTAAAATTTTAGATATAAAAAAAGCCATAAATTTAATTAAAAAAAAGTGGTTGCAAAGGTAGATCATTTCAATGCCAGTGTCTCCCCTAAAAACGCCATGTGGTTGTGTGAGTCATTCTTTATCATCGGGTAGCTCATTTAGCATCTGATTTTGAAGTGTAGTTTTTGGTAAAAATTTATAAAAAAAAAATAACTGAGACTAGGTATATTGTAAAGTTATATATATAAAAGATATGAGCTATTAAAAATAAAAAATATTATTGATCTGATAATGTTATTAAGGTTTTTAGTAGGGTGGGTTTTCAAATTTCTAGTGTTTGTTGGTCTTTTAATAATGTGGTCTAATTTAGATCAATTGTCTAAAACAATAAAACGTTAATAATTTCTAGAAGATTCCTAAAATGAGAGCTTCCAAAATCGTGACGTAAGCCTGCGTCACCCTTATCTTCATAAACCCTAAAATTCTTATCTCAAAGTCTCACTTAACTCAACACCTACTCCCTCTGTTATCTTCTCCCTTTCGCAAATCTGCAGGTAATCATCCATTCGTAACCTACTCATTTACGTATTTTAATTAATCGCCTATTAGCAGTAGGATTGATGTTCATCTGTTTAGAAATTCCATTTGCAGTTTTCATTCGTTTCTCTTCGATTTTGATATTGTATGTTCGTGCATCTTCTTTGAAATTGAGGTTATAACGATCGATGAACGCGAACTGTGTATCTAGCTTTCTTACCGTGTGAATTGAAGTTGAAATCAAGTCGTGTTTCGGTTAATCGCTTGTTTGTTTGTTTTGGATAGATGATTTTTGTTGTCTTTAGCTGTGTGTGCTCATGTTCTTTCCGATTAGACGATAGTGAGTTGATAAATATGAATAAGCATATGTATGTTTGTAAATGTGAATATGCTCATAAGCATTTCTACTGTACATAATGGTAAATGATAAATACAAAACAGCTGCAGATTGCTTGGTTTTTATATGTTTGTTATATGTCTAAGTAGTTGAATTGAGCATTTAATCATCATTTGATCTTGTGGTCTTATGTTTTCTGTAGTTAATTGATGAGGATTGTAAGAAGATGGCATCTATTACTCCCTTATCTTCCATAAGCTCGTTTGGATCGCCCAGCGCTAAAACAAACAAGACAGTCGCAAGTTCGTTGGAAACATTGTCTTCATTTTCTTCCATTTCTTCTAGTCCTCTGGTACATAGAAGGCAAAATGTTGTTCTGCAGAAAAAAAGGTTCTCTCAAGGTTAAGGCAATGGCCAAAGAGTTGTACTTCAACACTGATGGTTCTGCTATTAAAAAGCTTCAGGTAACATCAAATAGAGACGTTTTATTATTTTGTTATAATGAGGGCGCTTTGTGCTGATACGTTTGTGAAATTATGTGTAGGCTGGTGTCAACAAGCTTGCAGATCTAGTAGGAGTTACTCTAGGTCCAAAAGGGCGCAATGTGGTGTTAGAAAGTAAATATGGCTCTCCTAAGATTGTGAATGATGGTGTGACTGTTGCTAAAGAGGTAAATTAATCTTAGTTTTTCAAAGGATGCACGAGTAAATTGCGTATATGATACGTTTCTGTCTTCATAGGTTGAATTGGAGGATCCTGTTGAGAACATTGGTGCCAAGTTGGTGAGACAAGCAGCTTCAAAGACTAATGATTTAGCTGGTGATGGGACAACAACATCTGTTGTTCTAGCGCAAGGTTTAATAACTGAGGGTGTTAAGGTAGTTTACTAAATGACTGTTAGAGAAGTTTGAATCATGAAGGGTTAACCTTCTCATCATGAACTCTTATTTCATCAGGTGGTGGCAGCAGGTGCTAACCCAATTCAGATAACTAGAGGTATTGAAAAAACCACTCGAGCTTTGGTTGAAGAGCTTAAAAAGATGTCAAAAGAAGTGAGCTTGCCTTTTGTTAATTACTCTTTACATCATTACTACTATGGTTACAAGATCTGAGCATCCAAACATTACTTGTGAAATTCAGGTTGAAGACAGTGAGCTGGCTGATGTGGCGGCAGTAAGTGCAGGGAACAACTATGAAATCGGAAATATGATTGCTGAAGCAATGAGCAAAGTGGGAAGGAAAGGTGTGGTGACACTTGAAGAAGGAAAAAGCTCCGACAACTACTTATATGTTGTGGAAGGCATGCAATTTGATCGTGGTTATATTTCTCCGTATTTTGTTACCGATAGTGAGAAAATGACCGTTGAGTATGAAAATTGCAAGGTAAGAGACTAATAATATAAATATTTTGTTCTCTTATTTTTGGATTCTGATTTTATGTTTTATGGGTGTAGTTGCTTTTGGTTGATAAAAAGATAACAAATGCAAGGGATTTAGTTGGTGTTTTGGAAGATGCTATAAAAGGAGGGTACCCGATATTAATCATATCAGAGGATATTGAGCAAGAAGCACTTGCTACCCTGTTGTGAACAAACTTAGAGGTTCATTAAAAATTGCTGCACTTAAAGCACCTGGATTTGGTGAACGCAAAAGTCAATATCTTGATGATATTGCTATCCTCACCGGAGGCAAGTGTTCCTTACCTGACCTGGCCTGTTTTGATCTGTTACAAAGCCCACCTGACCCTTTTCATCCCTGCCTTTTTTTTGGTTTATGGATAAACACAGAATAAAAAAATGCCATGCATTTCCATCTGGCACTTTTTTTGATTGTTTTTTTCACTGTTTCAGGAACTGTGATAAGAGAAGAAGTAGGGTTAAACCTTCAGACTGCTGGAAGTGAAGTTTTAGGTCTTGCTGCAAAGGTAGTTTGACCAAGGATTCAACAACTATTGTTGGTGATGGCAGCACCCAGGAGTTGGTTAATAAACGAGTTGCTCAGATTAGAAATCTTGTTGAGGTAAACTCTATTTCTTATGCACATCTAGGATGCTCTTTTTTCGCTGAAAATTGATGGCAGCTATGCTAACTCTATCTTACAGGCAGCAGAACAGGAATACGAAAAAGAAAAACTAAACGAAAGAATTGCCAAATTATCTGGGGGAGTTGCTGTTATACAGGCAAGCTTTCAAAATTTTACTTTTAGTCCTCTGTATCTGTATTCTCTTGTCTAATTTCTAAAAGTTTAAAATATATTTCAGGTTGGGGCACAAACTGAAACTGAACTTAAAGAAAAGAAATTGAGAGTAGAGGACGCCCTCAATGCAACAAAGGTTGTACTGCAAGCTATTCTTTTTTCTTACATATTAAATGTAATTTTTCAAATTTAGAGCTGAACTTGGTTTAACTCTTGACATTTTACAGGCTGCTGTTGAGGAAGGAATTGTAGTTGGCGGTGGGTGCACTCTATTGAGACTTGCTGCTAAAGTGATGCCATTAAAGCTACCTTTGAAAACGATGAACAAAAGGTAGGAGCAGATATCGTTAAAAGGGCGCTTGGTTACCCCATGAAATTGATTGCAAAGAATGCTGGTGTTAATGGAAGTGTGGTGATTGAAAAGGTATTTTTCGGTAGTTTTAACCATGTTCTGGTCATCCAATCACTACAATATCATAAGAATTTTTTTTTTAGTGTTCATATATGATCTCAGGTTCTATCTAGTGACAACTTCAAGTTCGGTACAATGCTGCAACTGGGCAATACGAGGATTTAATGGCTTCTGGTATTATTGATCCCACGAAGGCAAGTCTTGTTTTTCATAGTATTTTTGGTGTTATTTATCTATATTTTTTCCCTTTTAAGAGTTGTTGAAACATGAGTTGGTGCAGGTGGTGAGATGTTGCTTGGAGCATGCATCATCTGTTGCAAAGACATTCCTTACATCAGATGCTGTGGTTGTGACATCCCGAGCCTGAACCCATGCCCGTTGGAAACCCAATGGACAACTCAGGTATTTAAGTAGTTAACTTGCACGATTTTTGTGTTTTATGATTTTTTTCCGTATCAATGCATTGTAATTTGTGTAGAAAGGTGACCAACTTCTTTGACTTGGAATTCAAAAATACCATCAAACTTTCAAGATGTTTATTACAACCAGCAAAATCTCAAACATCCAAAAAATTAGAAAAACCTTCAAACTTTTGATAATCATGATAAACGCCTCAAACTTTCAAGGTTTCCACAATAACGTCCAAATTTTCAAAATTTTTGACAAACACCCTCAAATTTTGATAATCATGATAAACGCCTCAACTTTCAAGGTTTTCCACAATAAGGTCCAAAGTTTCAAAATTTTGACAAACACCCTCAAATTTCATAATTTTTAAAACCCCTAACTTTTAAGATTTTTGGACAAAACCCTAGAACTTTCAAGATTCTTGACAAACCTTATAACTTACAAGATTTCTAACAAAACCTCAACTTCCATAATTTTTGACAAAAACCCTCAAACTTGATTTCTAACAAAAACCTCAACTTCCATATACACAAACTTGCAACAAGAACCCTTAAAGTTTTCAAGAGTTTTAATAAAAACACTAATAAACTTAAAAAAATCACAAAAAGCATTCAAACGTCAATTAAATTTTTTTTCCAAACCCCTCAGAAAAAAGCTTTGTGGACTTGTTTTTACATGGCTTTTTGCATTGGCACTGTTTGGGTGCCTATTTGCTGTCAAGGTTGAAGGTTGAACTTAATCCGGTTTTGTTAAGCTTGATGGTTTTTTGGGGGCCATAGAATTTTGTCACCCGAGCAAAGTACGTCGTCTTTTTATGTAATTGGCCTTTAGTTATGGTTTACGGATATTATTATTGTTCAGTCTTATAAATCTTAATTTGTATGATCGTCTTCATGACCAGGTTATGGTTACTAAGCTGCTGCAGCTGGCAAATAGAACCTCACTCCATGGTAGTTCTTTGCATATCTGTAATAAAAAAGCTCAGTTTTATGATTGTAAGAAAGTTCAAAACTTTTTTTCGGGGTAGGTTGAATTTTGGCGGGAATTAAGGCTTGTAGGATCAGTGCTTGTACTCGATTCGATAATCGCATCAATAAAAAACACACAATAGCAACATTGTCTGCGCGTGCATGGTATTTGAGATTATATGGTATTCGGATCTAATAAATAACTCTAAGACGGGTTGTGTAACATGTCAAAGTAAAATCATCTGTTCACAAGTATGTAGTATGTCAAAAATCTCATTATAGGAGCGTTCACCTTTCAATCCATGGTGTAAAGTTTTTAACTTCATTGGGTACTGGTATGTACTAGGAATCGATATAATTTTAGAATGAAAATTAAAGACGACCAGAAGAAATTCAAAAGAAAATAGACTCAAATCAAATCAATTTCATTCATAGTTAATACTCTAAACAAGATAGTCTTTTATAGACTTATAAAACCCATGACTATATAACCAAACTCATGTCTCCAAAAAGGAAAATAACTAATAACAAAAAACTACATGAAACATGCAGATAATTAGGAAACACGGTACTTTACTAGACGGTTAATGAACATCATGGTTTCCTTAGGAAGGCATGTATCAGGTATTTTATCTCCAATACATCAAGTAGTTTTTTTTATTCCTCCAATAGTCACATAAATACATAATCACATGATTGCATATCTTTACTATTATATAAAACAAAACATACGGGCAATATTGGAAATTCACCCTTATTCGTAAGATGCGCCCTTTGGGAAATCCGTTCACTCTTTGGCCTTGATGCAAGCAATAATGAGTCGCTTCCAATACCCATGCCTATATCTACAGCCATTGATGCAGATGACGATCAACCACATCCCAATGCAACCCAAATTTCACTGCCGCGAAATCCTTCTCTAGCAATTTCAAGTTGATATTGTGATATCACTTACATTTGAAATTGATTGTGACTGGACTTGACCGTGATTGTAGTTTGCCATTGTCAATCAGTGCTTGGGGTTTTTGATATCATTAGAAGCTCAACTATGTTTTTCTAATCACAGAGAGCACAAAGAATTGTAGAAGCAAAACGTGTTGGTGATGCTCGGTTTTGAGATCTAATCAGAGAATAGTGGGCAAATCAAATAAGATTGATGCAATTTTATATTGATTTCAGTTCTATCTATAAATTACCCTAATGTTGTTGCCTTCATTTCTGTTGTTCTTTTCAAACCTTTAGATTTAACCGATGTTTAATTTTTGTTTTGTGGTTATAGTCTCTTGATGGCGATGATTTAAGTTGCTGAAAGCTAAGTATTAAGACATGAATTTATTTGTGTAAGATATAGGTTTACTTTTATTAAAGATAGTAATTCTATCGATACTCTCGTTAGGCATGAGAAATATTATAGTATAATACCGTTTATAAATACGACTATAAAAAAAAATATAACAATATTCATGTACCAAACTTGATTCGAACATCCGTCTTTAGTATATACTCCAACGAGCCTTCATATAACATTCTTGACACGAGTTTTCATCGCGTTTGAATCTTCAACTATACCCCTTGACTGCAACAATTAACAAACAAAAATTTGACGGTTGTGGCTGAGGATCGTGTTAGACACTGGTCCCTTAAAACAGATTTCGCGTCTCTACTCAAGACAACACGTCTGTCTCCCAGGGTACAACAGCCAAAGCAGTATGTACCGCCGGAGAGTGCCTCAGACCCGAGAGATCACCGGATATAATGTGTTATGATGTTATATGGAAAAAGTTAAAGATAATGATGTAGGAAGAACAATTTAGAGAGTACCCCTCTCTAAATTTCTATAAAACTTGGATACTAAAAAAATAAATTTCTTCTTCTTCTTTCTTTCTCATCATAAGTTTAGTTATATACCAATGCTAAAGAATTCATACTGATGTGAGTTTTATGATTTACAATCAAAACTTCCATTTGATTTATGAAATATTTTATGAGACCAAATGAAACTCTCATTTTATTCATGACATGTTTAATACCAATTTTAATAAAAATTATGATCCATAATAAACATTCATAATATTTATTAAAAGACTTGATCAAAACATAAAACATCCATGTTAATCAAATTTCCTACTACAATCACCCAAGTTTCATTTTTTTTAATTCTATCCATTCAACTTCAACATCGATATCTATATCATTTTAGCTTCAGTTTGGACATGATATAGTTCGTTACAAAACGAGAACTTAAACCAATAAATAAATAACTATTTATATAACAAATATATAAATATAATTATTTTGTGTCCAAAATTCCAACAATCCCCCACATGAATGGAGATCGATCAAAACACATAAAATTCCCAATGAAAACTCAACAGTTGAGTCTTGTAGTGAACCTTCTTTTATGAAGCATACTTAGCCTCCTGGTGGTGTGTAGACGCAATGTCTTTGAACAGACCCCATTTGTGTAGACGACAATATACGTTCACACAAGACTCTCCCTAGTCGGGCACATCCCCTCATTATCGTGTCCATTATGGTCATGGATCACTATCCTGGTTCTGCGAGTGCTCTAGGATTTACGCCATCCCACAAATCCCCATTCGAAGCGACCCCACTTCTCTTTAACATAGGTGATTCCATGAATCATTAAAAGCATTATGGTTATATTGATTCCCACAATCATTTAACCTAAATATGCTTAACATTCCCTTGGTCATTGGTTCGGGGTACTCCCCCAGAGTGAATGGACTAGGAAGTTCGTCACTCCCTTTTAGTTTTAGGGTACTCCCTATAGTGACTCCGTTGGTCATATGATTAAGTTGTCCTATTGAACCTAGATTTTGGGATCTCTAGTCAGCTAGGTTAGGTTTCCCTCATATTCGCCTTTCTCTACGGGCTTTTAGTCCAGTTCCTCTCTATCTCGTCTTGTTTCAACCCGCAGGTTGTAGGATCCAAAATTATTATCTATCATTTTGTCAAGTGGATATATATAACTTCAATCGAGATAAGTTTTCATGATGTGTTCTTAACTCGTAAGTTAATAATGGCTATTGTGAAACTCTTAAGTGTATTTGAAAAATACAATTCTTATTTCAAGACAAACATATCTTCGTTATGCCTTTGGTAGAAGACATCTATCAAGATTCTAAATTTATCCAATTAGAATCCGAGTCTATCATAGACTCCTCATTATCTTTGGGTACTACACTTGATTATGAGTTTGCAATATCTTTGGATTGCCAAAATCCATATTGCTAACATTTTATTTTCAAATGCAAGACACCTCCACATTTAAGTGTTATTAGATAACATCCATATGTGGTAATGAAAGGTTCTCCCTTTCTAAATACGCTTGAGAAAACTTCTCACAAAACCATTTCTTCATACCCTAAATGATTGTTTTAAAATGGTCTCTCCTCCACATTTCTTGCAATTTGATTTCAAAGTGAGGTTTGCTATCGGGCAAACCTAAAAAAAAATAAGTCGTCCTTGTTAGACTTTGTAAACTAGATAACATTATCTAGTTAGTTAAGTTTTCCATAGGTTATATCAATCTCCTTGAACCGAATGATACCCTTTTTCAACCTTGTCTTGACCTCCTTAGAGCATCATAATTGATAAGTACTAGGCTAGTGTGAATCCAAGGATCTCAATTCAGGAATTACCAGTATTAAAATAAATCAATTTATGATCGCGGAATTATCATTAATTGACGTTTAATTGTATTTATGATTATCGATGAACACAACCACAGAAACACAGTAAATGCAAACTCAATAATTATTCAAACGTATTTCATTAATTATCATGTAATGATTACAAAAGAATAATTAATAATGACTATGAACAATGATTTCTGTGAAATCGAATAATGTTTGATGATGATGTGACGGCGGCTAGGGTTGCACGATGATGTAACTCTTGACAGCCGTAATATTGATTGATTGTGTTCGCCGAGATGTGAAACCTAGGACTCGTATTTATAGATGGTTTGAGTCGGTTAAGGAAACACCGAATCTCTTGGGATTTGTTATTGATTGTTGTTGACTTGTTTGACTTCTTGGTATTTGCAATTGCACAAGTATAATGTTCTTCCGCTGAAGCCTTGTCGTCCGCAGAACTTTTGTTTTTCCGTAGATGATTTGCTCTTCCGTAGGAGTGTTGTTCTTCCGTAGGAAATCCTTCTTCCGTAGGAGTCTTCACTTCATGGTCCTTTGATCATCCACAGGAATATTCACTTGGTGATTTGGTCTTATAAGAAACATATCTACGGATTAACAATAATGTTCATCCGTAGATGTTTCTTACACTTGGTCAATTTCAGGAATCCTTTCAAGTATATTGTTTCTCCCTGTCAACAGTCACAAATCAACACATATATATATGGGTTAACCTATAGATTCAATGCACATATATATATATATATATTAACTGTTACAAGTATTAATTACAAAACTTGATTCAAGTACTAAGCCTATACAAAATGATCTAGTCCTATACACTCTAGATCCAACAATACTCCCCCTTAGGCTTAGCTCCTTGTAATCAGTCCTTCAAAACTGCAAGCTCTTTTACTCTTGCTATCATCTTATTGTAGAAGTAAGATACAGCAGTCTTCTGATCATCATACTTGTACTTGATCTTCATTCTGCTGATCTTCTTCAGTATAACTCAGCCCCAAAACATCTTCTTCAGTAGTGAGTGTTTCCACTACACTATCGTTATGTACAATTTCCAGTTCATCTTCTTCTGAGATTCTGAGCTCAGACACCTCTTTTATTGTTGTTCCTTTCAACAGCCCAGCTTCATGCTTTCTTCTCTTGTGTGCCTTTGCATGTAATTTATCTACAACTTGTATCATGTGTACATACCGGCAGAGATCATTCTGAGCTTTTTCATCTGATAGCTTTGGGAAGAATTTGTCGTGTAGATATGAAGTGTAGCTTGGATGCAGCATCTTTATCTCTACTGGATCGAAAATTCTTATCTTTTCAGCCTTCTTCCCATTAGCATTTCTCAGCAATACCATCTCTTTATTTCCTTCAACATATCCCCATTCTGTGATGGGATAAGTGAATTGATTTCCTTTGATGCTTTTGATGGTATCTGAGCTTTTGTCACATCCAACTCTCTTTAGCATATCATCATCTACAAGAGATGAGACTTCAGCTATTCTTCTTCTTACTTAGTTTGATTCTTTTGTGCTCCTTATCATCTTTCTTTGCTTGCATGAGCACATAATCAGTAAATCTGGTTTTCATACCATTTACAGCTGCAGAGAAGTCTCTCCCCCTGAGATGGATTGGATAGTTGGTTATTGGGATGCTTTGTAAATCTCTGATGTCTTGTTCCGGAAGACTCAACAGAGCTTCCACATCATGGAAGTATTGAATTCTTCCAGATGTCCTCTTTATTACTGCACAATCCCAGTCTGGATCATATTTCCAGGCCATAATCCTGTGTTCTTCCACAGAACTGGGAGTTGTGATATGATCATACAGTTCAATCAGGGTTGATTTCTTTTCAGTGATTTCTCAAACTGTTGTTCCCAGAGGCCAGACCTTTTCGGGGATTACTGCCCTTGACTCTCTGATCAGTTTTTCTTTTTTCCTTGTGCTGATCTTTTGGTTCAACAGTTACTGGATCAGCAGCAAGTTTGCTTTGTTCTTTTGGATGTGGAGCAGTGGTTCTTAACTTAACCCCAGTTTCTAATTCCACTTTCATTACATGCCCCATCATCCTCCGCAGTTCTCCAGTAGATCTACCTTTGAGCTCATGCGGTTTGTAATTGTGGCCTTGTAACCAGCATGTCATGTTATACTTGGTAAGCTTGGCTGTGTCACAGTGGCCTAAATCTTTCTTGATCTTTTCTAATGACTGAAAAACAGTGAAGGCTTCATAATTATAGTTTGGAATTATGAATCTTACAAATTCGAACTCTTTCATTACATTCTTCATTTCAGTGGAATTCATCCTCTCAACCATGTCATAAGGAAAACCATGGTTGATAAGGGTCATGAACATGCTTGAATCAGGCCTCTCTTCCATAATGTCAGCTGTGGTTAGAAGATCATCGGCCTTTCCTCCCTTTTTATCAGTGGGGGACTCCATCCTGGTCAGCTCCTCCCATTCTTTCTCACTATCATCATCATCTCCGGATGATACCTTCATAGTAGACACATCTACTGAAGGTGCAGGTTCAGGGGATGGAAGTTTTGTCTTTTTGGGGAGGCTTCATCTTCTGATTTCTTCTTGATTGCACCCAAGTATTGTCTTTTCCGTGTATAGAGAATCAATTTCTTTGGAGTTTCAGCAGTTGGTTTTGATAGTTCAACACTTGGGGCTTCTCCTTTTTCCAGATCAGAAATCTTCTTTTTCAGCTTCTCTATCTCTTCATCTTTCTGGTTGATCAGCTGAACTTTATCATTTTGCTCATGTTTCAAGGATGCCTTCAACTCTTGTTCTGTTTGCAACAGTGCATCAATCACTTCATTGTTGCTTATTGCATCCTTTCTCAGCCTTTTCAGACTTGCATCTTTCTTCATTAGCTTTCATCTTTCTCTTGAATGATACCTTTCAGCTCTAGTATTCTTTGCTTTCGCTTATTTGATTTGAGTACTAACTTGTTGTACTCAGCAACCAAAAAGCTTTTGCTCACAGGAATGTCACTATCACTTAGGTCATCTTCATGATAAGCAATGACATCCTTAGCAATCTCTTGTATTTCCCTTTGCTCATCAGTTTGATTATCAATCATTGGAGATGTGGGATCAGTATTGTCTGATGGCACTTGTTCTTCATTGTGTGTGGGAGAGATGGGAATAGTGCTGGCTTGAGATAGTAACTCAGTCTCTTCTGAGTGTACAGAGTGTACAGACTCAGTTATCTCAAAAGGTTCAGTGCCAGCACTTTTCGGTGATGAATGTTTTGGTGATTCTGGTGGTGGTTGTGCAGGGGATTGGATTTGTACTGGAGAGAAAGGTTTAGTGTGTTTGGTAGAAGATGAATGAGAAGGTGATGGTGATTGTTATTGAACTGGAGAGATTGGCTGAGTGTTTTTGGTAGAAGATGAGGATATCAGCAGTGGAGATTCATGGTGATGAATTGGTGATATTGGTTGGGTGTTTATGCTGGCTGGTGATTATGATTGATGAGGTGGTGTTTGGCTAGGTGATTGATGTTGGAGTGGTGGATTTTGGATTGGTGAGTGATGTTGGAGTGGTGGTGTTTGACTTGGTGAATGAGAAGCTTGAACAGATTCAGCAGACGACTCTGCTTCATCTACCCAAACCAATTCTTGTGGTAAGTCTGCTTGAGCATCCACCACATGTGCGAACATGGGCATGTCCTCACCCTGGTACTTCCCACTGAGTTTGTGCAGCACAGATTTGCTCAAGTGTGCTTGAACAAACACTTCTCCAACTCTGTCCAGCCTTGGAAGTTCTGAATTGATCACCAGTTGTAGAAATCTCGGGAACATGTACATTTTGTCATTTCTCTGAAGTTTGACTTGTTCACATAGACAATTGAAGATGTACTTGGAGTAGTTATAGGTTCTACCCTTGAAGATCCCAATGATTCCAGATGATATGTGTCGTGAAAATCTATCGAGCCCCGACTTCCTGTTGGACATGCACTTCAGGTATGTATGGCATAGAATCGATACGGTTTGCACAGCCTACCCTTTTTTATCTCCCCTTTCTCATAATCTCCATCGTATCCCATCAAGTTGAATACCTTCTCAATGTATTCATTCTCGAATACATCCGGGTGCCCAATCTCACGATCACCCAATTCCAAACATCTTCTTATAGTGCTTTCATTGATCCGAATACGCTCATTCAGTATCTCTACAGCAATCACTTCCTCATCACCTTGTTGTTCAACCCGTGCTGAGTTCTAAAAGTCGATTATGTGTGCCTGATGGATCACAGGCTCTGCCGTTAAAGCGTAGAAGAGCCTGGACCGCCGAAGATATCTTATGATATCTCGACATCCTTCAGCCGCAGGATCATCAGCATTTAAGAACGCGCACACATTGTGTTCCTTTGCGAATCTGTTTGACCATCTGTAAACAACAACGAAAATCGAGTTAGCATACATGAAGTTGAATCGTTTTAATGGCAATAACCGATTAACCAGTTCCGTACTGATGTTTAGAACATGATTTACCTTCGCAATAACAGTAATCGCTTATGGATAATGTTGATTATGTTTTCTTGGAACGGATTTTTGAAAATTTGAATGAGTGGGAAAGTGGGCGATTTTCTAGGTTAAAACTGAAAAAGTGTTCTGAAAAATTGATTAATGAATTCTGAGTCAGACACCTTATTTATAACCGAACATATTAATTTCTTTTATTAATTATGTTAGGGCCCACTTTCCATTTATCCGTCCATATACTAAGTTTATTTCAAATGCATTTCTTCTTCCGCAGAACATCTGCGGAACCTTAACATCTGCGGATGTTTTGACATCTGCGGATGCCTTAGCTCAAATACAATGCATGTGCTGCTGAATCAGAAATCACACATAATACTTCTACGGATGAGAGGTATTACTGAGACTTCTGCGGATGCAGAAATTTCACTGTTACTTCTACGGATGAGAAGTATTGCTGAAACTTCTGCGGAACTTAAAGTTCTGACCAAAAACTTTAATTTAAATGTATGATGTCTACTGAGTAGAATCAATTGTTGATGTTGGACATTGTTGACTTTATTTGTATGGCAATTAAGTACAAGTAAGCAAGTGTCCTGTATCCTGCATTCACGTTAGTGCTCAAGTTACAATTCCTTCAAAGTAAATTAAATTAATTAACAGCTTTTTATTGTTTTTCATGCATGAACTACTCCCCTTAAATTTGTGATTAATGGAAAACTGTTGCATTCATCATAAATTTAAGTTGTAAACAGGCATGACAGGCATATGACAGTCTAAGTGAGAGAAAATCAGTTAAGAAGACTATTAAACATCTGGCTTAAACAATTACATGCATGCATATATATATAGAATGATCATACTATGATTTGGCTTCTGCTGATGTTGATTAGTTGATTCAATACACACTTGATTGTAAGTATATAGATCCACTGAAATTCATACATGAGTAATGTATCAACTAGGCATGCTATTTATCATGTTTTGAAGTTTGTTAATCGTAACTATCATGAGTTCCTCATTCAAGTGTCATTAGAGTATGTCCTCCGTAGGTGAGGCAAATCACTACAATTCACACTTAAGACTATGTACATTAAGTTATAAGTTCTATCTTGAGACATATTACAGTCTCATGAATGCTTTGATGTTGAAGCTCTTTGAATTGATGAACAATTGATCACAAGTGATTCTTGTTAGAGCTGAGATATGATCTTCATAGTCACCAGGTCTTTACTTTCGTAAAACAGAGGTGAACTTAACCCAGGTCTTTGTTGACACAAAACAGAGGGAGAATGAAGATCACACTCTTTTATCAAATTCCCAGGTCTTTGTTCACACAAAACAGAGGGAAAATGACTTTGCAAAGATAGAAGATTATAAAGTATTTTACATAGTGTGCTTTTGTAGTTGAGTTGATCACATCAAGAGATAACTTATTCTTCTGACTCTCAAAATGGAGTTCCCACGGACAGATACCTGTTGCTCTTAGTTTTGCATGCTCTTAGCTTTGTTTCCACTCAAGATGAACCTACTCACATATCAGAATGATACAAGTCAGTTTGAGTGTTTGTTTAAATACCAAGCATAGTCTACTATCATTTCCCAAATATAATGCATGCATAGATGTTCTATCAGATACTTAAATCATCCCTAACTATTACTCTACACAAAGTCAGTCATATGCTTTTGTTGAGTTACTCTAAGTTAATCATCCCCAAAGATTCTATCAGAAAATTAAATCTAACAGAATCAAATGCTTTAGTGAACAAATCAGCAAGCTGATTGGTTGTGTCTACTTTGACTAACTTGATTAGACCCATTTCGGAGCAGTCTCTCAGAAAATGGTATCTGATTTCAATGTGTTTTGTTTTACTATGTTGAACTGGGTTAGCAGTTATAAACATAGCAGCTGAATTATCAATATGAATTGGTGTTTGAAGGAAATTGTAACCATAATCAAGTAATTGGTTCAGCAACCAAAGTACTTAAGAGCAACCAGCTGAAGCAGCTATGTACTCAACTTCAGCTGTGGACACAGATACATTGGTTTGC
This sequence comes from Flaveria linearis, assembly GCA_024085815.1. Classification (NCBI taxonomy): domain Eukaryota; kingdom Viridiplantae; phylum Streptophyta; class Magnoliopsida; order Asterales; family Asteraceae; genus Flaveria; species Flaveria linearis. The sequence goes on from CM044010.1 coordinate 10,209,266, forward strand.
TTCTTGCACTGCCAAGAAACAAGTCTTGATCCTAAAAACTGACATCCACCAGTTGTGGATTTTCTGTTGTTGTTGCACCCTCCATAGTCACTATCTGAATAGGAGTAGAGGCTGAAATCTCCATCTTTGGGATACCACAGTCCTAATGCAGGTTTGCCTTTCAGATATCTGAAAATCCTCTTCACAGCATTCAGATGGGACTCCTTTGGGTCTGATTGATACCTGGCACAAACACAGACAGCAAACATTATGTCAGGTCTACTGGCAGTTAAGTACATTAAAGAACAGATCATTGATCTATACAATCTTTGATCTACTGATTTTCCAGCAGTGTCAGGCACAATCTTGTCTATTGTTGAGGCTGGTGTCTTGCATGAAGTTGAATCAGCAAGATTATACTTCTTCAGAATTTGATGAATGTACTTTTCTTGATTGATAAAAATGCCATCTGTTTTCTGATGAACTTGTAAGCCAAGGAAGAATGTCAATTCTCCCATGGAGCTCATCTGAAATTCAGATTTCATTAAGTCTTCAAAGCTTTGACACAGTTTCTTGTTGGTTGATCCAAATATTATGTCATCAACATATATTTGAACCACCAAAAGATCTTGATGTTCATGTTTGAGGAAGAGTGTCTGATCAATTGTTCCTCTCTTGTAGCCATTCTTCAGTAGGAAGGATGACAATGTGTCATACCACTTTCTGGGTGCTTGATGAAGACCATACAAAGCTTTATCAAGCTTGTATACTCTATATGGATAATCAGGGTCTTCAAATCCAGGGGGTTGAGCCACATAGACTTCTTCATCAATTTTCCCATAAAGGAAAGCACATTCACATCCGTTTGATAGACTGTGAACTTCTTGAAGGAGGCATAAGCTAGGAAGACCCTTATAGCTTCAATTCTTGCAACTGGTGCAAAAACTTCATCATAGTCTATCCCTTCTTCTTGAGTATATCCTTGAGCAATAAGCCTAGATTTGTTTCTCACGATTATACCCCGGTCATCCAACTTGTTTTTGAATAGCCACCTTGTTCCAATTGGATGTTGACCTTGAGGCAGGTCTACAAGATTCCACACCTTCTGTTTTCTGAATTGTTGTAGTTCTTCTTGCATGGCCTCAATCCAGATTGTCCTTTAGAGCAGTTGTAATGTTGGCAGGAACTGTTTGAGACAAAAAGCAGGTGAACAAGCAAATGTTTGCCACTCCTCCTTTGCTCCTTGTAGTTCTTGCATTCAGGTCTCCAATGATATTATCTGTTGGGTGAGACTTGTGAATTCTGCTTGATGAGACACTATCAACCGGAATTGTGGATTCTAAGTTTGAGAAACCCATTGAAGCAGATGGATTCAGCTGAGTAGTTAAGTCTATGAAGTAATCAAAAGGCTCATGGTCATTAGGATCAGCTTGTGTGTCAGTTGCTGCTGGGTTGTCTTCTTCCGCAGGAAGTTCTACGGAACCATTTTGTTCTTCCGCAGGAGAAACTGCAACATCTACGGAGGCATTTTGTACTTCCGTAGGAGTTACAGCACCATCCACAGATGAACATTGTTGAGTTGCAGGCATGGTTTGTTGATTCAACACCTCCTCACTATCCCTTTGTTCAGCGGCTGAAGCAGGACTTACATCTGCGGATACTGATGCATCTGCGGATGTGTTCACTGATGTAACTTCATGCTGCTGACATGATGCTTGCTGAGGTGCAGTTGAAAGTTGTGCCCGTGGTGGGTCAGCTGTCAGGGGCACTTCATTCAAACTTGGAGGCACAAATGGATAGCATGTATCCGCAGAACCTGCATTGATCAAGTAACCAGTGTTAAATGATTCAGTTAATGCATCTATGTCAAATAACCAAGATGATCCTTTTACATTTGTAGTAAACATGGATTCATCAAAAGAAACATTGGGAGTCTCTTCAACTATATTATGTTCTGGAATATAGACTCTATATGATTTAGAAGTGGATGAATATCCAACAAAGAAACCATCATAGGCTTTTTCAGAAAATTTTCCCAATTGTTCTTTAGTATTTAATACAGATACATGACACCCAAAGCTCTAAGATATCCTATAAAAGGTTTTCTTTTAAATAAGAGCTCATAAGGAGTTTTATTATGTTCTTTGACAATCAATGTCCTATTTTGAACATTGCAAGCTGTATTCACAGCTTCTGCTCAGAAAGTTATGGGCAACTGAGAATCAGCTAGCATAGTTCTGGCTGCTTCTATGAGAGTTCTATTTCTTCTTTCAGCCACTCCATTTTGTTGTGGAGTTCTTGGTGCACTGAATTGTCTTGCTATCCCTTTTTCCTGCAAAAAGAATCCAGATCAGCATTAACAAATTCAGTTCCATTATCACTCCTAAAAATTTTAACTTTTAAATCAAGTTGATTCTCAATCTTGATCACAAAGTCCATTAATGTTTTAGATGTTTCACTCTTATGTTTTAAGAAAAAGACCCATGTGAATCTAGTGAAATCATCTACTATCACCAAACAATATTGCCTTTTTCCAATGCTCATCACATTGGTTGGACCAAATAGATCCATGTGAAGCAATTTGAGTGGTGTAGTGTTAGTGTTGATTGTTTTGGATTTATGAGACACTTTGTGTTGTTTTCCTTTGTAACATGAAGAACAATGATTAGAACAATGAAATTCTTTCTTTGGTAATCCAATGACTAAGTCATTTTTCACCAATTTATTCATGTTCTTCATGTTGGAATGGACAAGCCTTCTACGCCACAGTTGTGATTCATCTTCTGAAGATTTAGACAGCAGGCATGTCTCATGGCTTGTGAGTGATGTGCTATTCATATCCAAAATGTATGTGTTGCCTTTTCTTGATGCTTTAAGAAGGATCCAGTCTGCTGGAACTGCAAAACCTGGCTTAAGAATGTAACAGTTAGTGTTATCAAATAGTGTTAAGTAATTTTGATCACAAATTTGGGAAACACTAAGTAAGTTATACTGTAAATTTTCACAGTAATTTACTTTTTTAAATGTTAAAACACCATTTGTTACCATTCCCTCACCAACAATTTTACCTCCCTTCTTATCCCCACCAAATGCCACATAAGAGGCATGTTTACGTTTGAAGTCATGGAGAAGTGCACAGTTGCCTGTCATATGTCTGGAACAACCACTGTCAACATACCACTTGTTGTCAGCTCTCCATGATTGTTCCTGCACATAAAAGAAATCAGTTAGAATTGACAACCCAAGCCTTAATTGTCTTGGGTTTGCCAGATGTGTCAACAATAGTTACTCCTTTATGAATTAATCTTGAAGTTTCAGTATTAGTTGTTTCTTTTTGATTTGATGGTGGTGAGGATGATTCTGTTGAAGATGATTCAGGTTTTTGGATGTCTTCATGCTTATCTGAGTCTTTCTTCAACGTAGCTTATTTTGGTTGATATTTTAACTTTGAGGAGAAGCCTGTAGTTTTAAAAGTTTCTTCATCTTTCAGCTTTGATTGAGGCACAGGAGTTCCTTTTGCAAAGTTATCAAAGAAACCATCAACTGCTTCAGTCTGTTTATCAGACAAATCCACCTTTTTGTGAGGTGTCTTAGACTGTGTTGGTGTTTTCTTCTTCAAAGTCTTGTCCGCAGCAGATGATCTTTTCTTTGACTTTTGTTGTTCTTTCTGAATCTTTGTCTCCTTGTCACTTACTGAGGATTGAGAATCTGATTCAGATGATGCATCTTGTGACTTCTTTTTGCTCTTTTTCTTGTTTTCTTATTAAAATAACATTCCTGAGTGGAATGGTTATTTTTGTCACATATGGCACAGTGTTTGTTGAAGAAACAATCATCAGTCATGTGATTGTTCATATTGCAAATGGAATAATAGCTGCTGAAATAGCATTCATCAGTATTGTGATTCTTCATATCACACCATTTGCAATATTTTTCTGAATTTTCTTTAGATTCAGCCTTCTTTTATTGTTCTTTTTCTCACTTGCTGAAACATCAGTTGATTTCTTCTTGTTTTTATTGGGAGCATCATTAGCGGTTTCTTGTTTTCCTTTGGCTGCCTTTTGTTGCTTGATATTCAGCTTTTTCTGTGCATGTTTGTTGGCATCCCTTTTTACCTCGTCCGTAGATTCGGTCTCTCTTTTCCGTTGCTTTTCTACGGACTCAGTTTTTGCCTTCCGCAGATGATCTACGGACTTGTCAATTTTTGCTTTCCGCAGATGTTCTACGGATTCTTCAGATTTCACTTTCCACAGATCTTCAACACTTGAATGTTTCTTTTTCTTTGTTGAAGTTTGTTGTTTCTTACCTTTATCTGATGAAGAAAAAGGTACATCAGCACTTGGTCCGCAGCTATCATCTTTGTGAAGGTTCAGTTCTTGAAGTCCTTCATTCAATTCAGCAATTCTCTTGCAGATAGTCTTCAGCATGTTTCGTTGCTTTGGAGGATACTGCAGCTTTGATTCTTCAAGAACTCGTGGAAGACCAGTTTCAACTTGAACATTCTTACCAATGTTCAGTTGAGCAGTATCATGTTCATCAGAATCATCCAAGTCATCATATTTATCAAAATCTGATTCATTATGTTTAAGTGATTCTGATTCAGTAGATTCAGTTTCACTCATCTCAGCTTCATTATTGTTTATGTGATTGGTTTTTATGTCAATTTTGGTGCTTGGCACAAAATGATTTGACAAATTGTTAGTCATTGTTTCAGGTAAAGGTGTGTAGTTATCATTAATAGGTGGTGCAACAGCATTATAACCCAACCCGGACCTGTTCTTTGATTCAATATGAGAGTTTAGCAACTTCTCATATTGCTGAGATGATAATTGAAACTTCTGAAGTTTCACTTCAGTGGATGCATGATCAGCCATAGATTTTGTTAAGGAAGTGGTCAGATGCTCAACTTGGGCTTTAAGGCTGTAGTTTTCAGAAACATATTTTTCTAAATCTTTTTATAAAGAACTGATTTTGATTTGATATAATTTATGTTCTCTTAAGTGTGATTCATTCAAAATCATTATTTCCTTTACTTTATCAGCAATTGTTGAGCATGGACTCTGTATCGTTCAACTTCATCAACACATGATGATGAACATAACCTGTCTTTTACCTATCTGGCCATAGGAGGAACTTTGTTTTCCATATGTGCCATCATGCTTGATTCTCTTCCAAAACTTCCTTCTCATACATACTCCAGTCACAAGTTCCATCTTAAAGTATGATCAGCCCTGACTCCTTGGAGTTGCTCGGTCCTGCTGATGCATTTGTGGCTGGTGGGAATGTTAACTGAGGTTGTCTGTGCAGAGATCTTTGAGAGGTGGATTGCTGATTATGATATTGCTGTTGCTGCTGCTGTTGATGCTGCTGATGCTGCTACTGATGATGCTGCTGAGATGATTGTTGGTTGCATTCTCTAGAGAAGTGTCCATAGAGATTGCACTTGAAACATCTGACTTTTGACTTATCAACACCAATCTTTGATGTTTTACTAGCTGCAGCCAGATTCTTGTTTCTCCTCAGGTATTGCTTAGCTCTGTAAGCAATCATAGCCATCTGCCATTGTAGATCTATCTCTTCTACTACATCAGGAGACAGTTCCTCCAAATCTTGCTGGCAGATGTTTGCTGATGTAAGTGAACTTCCAAGATATGCTTGAAAGCTAGAACTAAAAGCTGCAAAGGCTGCTTTTTGTTCTTCAGAATCCAATATCACAGTTATTGGTTCTGACTGTTTGTTTTGTTGAGAAGGGTTTGCAGTTGCTGTAGTATCTCTTTTCTCAGCAGATCTACCCTTTTCCTTTTGGTTCTTACTTTGAGATGATTTCTTAGTTGGTTTAGATGCATAAAAGCTAACTTCTTCTTCATCATCACTCAAAGTGCAAGAGTTATCACCTTCATTATTTGAGATAAATGCACTTCCTGCATTTTTGGGTTCTTTGAAGTGATACGGTGAGACATGAGTTCTCATACTCTTGTTTCTTGATTGTTCATCCAGTTCAAGAGCTTCTACCTTTGCAACCAATGTATCTAGACCGGTTGTCTTAAGATCTATTGTGTTCTTGAATATGGACACAGTCTGCTTCCAATTTTCAGGCAAAGTGTGGAGCATTTTCTTGTTGAGTTCCTCAGTGGTATATTTCAACTCCAAGATGTTCATCTCAGTAACAAGTTGCATAAATCTATGGAGTTGTTGAGGAATTGATTCACCCTCAATATGATGAAAGGTTTCATATTGTGATCTGAGGGTGTCTTTCCTTATGCTTCGGATCTCATCACTCCCTTCACAGAGAGTGTGGAGAATCTTCCACAAGGAATTTGCTGTTTTATAGTTCTCGCACCTGACTAAGATCTCTTCTGGCAAAGCCATACTAAGCAAACTGTATGCTTTAATATCGACTTTGACTTTCTTGACATCATCAGGTGACAAGTCTTTAGTGCTGATAGGCTGATTCTTGTCATTATAATCCGGCCCAAGAGTGGGTGGAATATAAGGACCCTCAGTGATGGACTCCCACAAGTCAGAATCTGTGTAGTTCACATGATTCCTGAACTTGATCTTCCAGGATTTGAAATCAGCTTTGGTTTCCAACTTTGGTGGTTGATAAGAACCTCCACCAAAAGTACTCATGATTAATTCAAAGTTATGAATCAAAACTTGAATGTTAAAATGGACAAATCTATCAAAGACTCAGATCTAGTTTTCAATTGTTTTGAATATAGATCTAAATCAAACAAGCAATGAGAGAATGCTTGCTGAACGATAAGTCTCTGATTTAATTGTTTGAAAATCAATTAAACAATTTTAATACTGATAGATCAATTGATCTAAATCAATGAGCACCAAGCTCTGATACCACCTGTGAATCCAAGGATCTCAATTCAGGAATTATCAGTATTAAAATAAATCAATTTATGATCGCGGAATTATCATTAATTGACGTTTAATATTATTTATGATTATCGATGAACACAACCACAGAAACACAGTAAATGCAAACTCAATAATTATTCAAACGTATTTCATTAATTATCATGTAATGATTACAAAAGAATAATTAATAATGACTATGAACAATGATTTATGTGAAATCGAATAATGTTTGATGATGATGTGACGGCGGCTAGGGTTGCACGATGATGTAACTCTTGACAGCCGTAATATTGATTGATTGTGTTCGCCGAGATATGAAACCTAGGACTCGTATTTATAGATGGTTTGAGTCGGCTAAGGAAACACCGAATCTTTTGGGATTTGTTATTGATTGTTGTTGACTTGTTTGACTTCTTGGTATTTGCAATTGCACAAGTATAATGTTCTTCCGCTGAAGCCTTGTTGTCCGCAGAACTTTTGTTCTTCCGTAGATGATTTGCTCTTCCGTAGGAGTGTTGTTCTTCCATAGGAAATCCTTCTTCCATAGGAGTCTTCAATTCATGGTCCTTTGATCATCCGCAGGAATATTCACTTGGTGATTTGGTCTTGTAAGAAACATATCTACGGATTAACAATAATGTTCATCCGTAGATGTTTCTTACACTTGGTCAATTTCAGGAATCCTTCCAAGTATATTGTTTCTCCCTGTCAACAGTCACAAATCAACACACATATATATGGGTTAACCTATAGATTCAATGCACATATATATATATATTAACTGTTACAAGTATTAATTACAAGACTTGATTCAAGTACTAAGCCTATACAAAATGATCTAGTCCTATACACTCTAGATCCAACAAATGCTTTAGACTACAGTACTCTAGCATGTGAACAGAAGATGCATCATTCTGATCCTTCACAGCTTTAAGGAATAACACATTATTCCTTGTCCATATCCATATCTTATTTTAGATAAATCCTAAAACTTATTAATCATTTAGTTTAGGAACATAACTCGTTGTCCTTTATTCCTCTAATCTAGAGGCAAGTCACCAAACATGGCGTTGGACCCGGTAGCCGCCTCAGCACCAACTCAACAGCAGCCAGTTGGTAGCAACAGTTGGACCTCGTCATTAACATAATAGGTTGGTAGCAACTCAAAGGCAAGCTTGGTACCAATCTAGCATACACACACTTCAGTAGTTGGCATTAAGATAAGACCAAGATCTCGGTAGCATCTTTCAAAACTACTCAGCCGACTTTCAAGCACAACAATGCGAGTGTGCGAAGTGCAAAAGGGCACTATCTTCCCTTTAATTTATAAAGACTTAGTAATAAGTCTTGATTCAATTCACTTTGCTGAACACATTTATCATAAATAAGATAAATAAAACTCATCTACAATCAGTATTACATTAAGACAGAGTCAAACACATTGACACTAAATAATGTGCAATTCATAAAGTTTGCCTGGAGTCATTGACAAACATGTTGTGTTGTTCCCTTTAGGCTATGTATAACTAGGATACTTTCCCAAACAAAAGAAAATCCTTCACATAGCTCTAACAACATTAAAATAGTAGACGAATCTATGTTTAGATCTTTTAGAATGAATTTAACTAAATTCATTAAAGATTAAAGATAACATATATTGCTTTCATATGTAGATTTATCCACACTTGTGAGTTCTTATGATAACTTCAAATGAATTTTATCGGTATCTCATTCTTGTGTATTTCATCTCAGTACACTCATCATATTTCGATCCAATGACATTTGATGTCTCAGCTTTGACACTTCAACAATTCAACAACTCTCAAGTTGTTTCCTATGTAAATCTCTTATTTTACTATCCGTTTAAAGTTATATATTTTCTAAACATTATATAACTGTCGTTTAAAATTATTTCCCACAAAATCATTTTGAAAGTTATAATAGAAATTGATTTATTTCGTTGTAAGTATTCCATGTGTTATCTTAAGATATTGAACACAAATAATAACACAACTAAAATTAAAACGTAAAGTGTAAAACATTTTTTAATTAATAATTTAAACGGATAATAATTACATCTAGACATCAAATCTCAAAGTATTATTATCTATAACACTTTCATCATTAACAATGATATCGATTTTGTGGCATATATTGAGGTACTCCCTCAAATGTATTTCATGCACTCATGTTATCAAGTTTCTCATTTCATCTTGAAACTCTAAATTTAAATACAAACCAACTAAAAAACAACAACGTTTTGTATACACTATCTTATTCATAAAATAGTTGTATTTGAATAATTATTTCTATTCACAACAACCTCGAGTTGTTGTTGTTGTTTTTTTTCGAATAATCTCATCGAGACTATTATGTGGTTCGAGACGTGCTTCTTCTCCATGAGTAGTTAACCATTTTAGATTGCAAAACACATGTTTTGTTCTTTCAAACATTTCCTAGCTTTGCAACTATTTAATAAATATCGTATTTAGTTTGTGTCTTGATCACAATAGTCAAAACCATAAACTCCAAAATGGTTTTATAACATAAATTAATATCTAACACGCTCGTTAGACGACAAACAATTACAAACAATTTAACACTTTCTATTAATAGAATAAACCGTTTCTAGCACATTCATTAAAGAATAAATGATTATAAAAACGTTTTTAAACATATTATGGTTTATATACGTAAACCGTTTCTGACAAATAATTACAACAATCATTTTAAATATTAGGGTTCTTATTAAATAAACCGTTTTCTAACACGCTTGTTTGAAAATAAATGATCACAAAAAAACCTTTAAGTTTATCAGTTAAAATAACCACATCTAACCCGCATGTTAGAAATAAACGAAAACAAAGATCACTTTAAAAGCTTTCCGGTTTATATAAAATAAATACAGTTCTAGCTTACTCATTAGAAATAAATGATTACACAAATCATCTTAAAGCTTTTTGATATATAAATATAAACCGGTTCTAACACACTTGTTAGAAGTAAACAACCACAAAATATTGCTTTTAAGCTTATTGGTTCATATATAATAAACCCGCTTCTAACACGCTCGTTAGATCTAAACGATTATAAATTGTTTGTAGGCTTCTTGGCTCATATAAAATCTACTATTTCTCTTATTATTGCAAAACACTAGTTTAACTTCTTTCTAAAACAAAAGTTGGTTTTGCTTAAATCATTGTATTAATAAATAGTTTAAAACTATAAACCCATAATTTCCTAATAACTTTTAGAAATTTAAACCATCTCTAACACACATGTTAGATCGTTAAACATTTACAAAAATGTTCTAGCACATGATAGAATCAAAGTATTTGTTTGGTAACACGATATTTTGGATATTAGATTGTACTCTAATCTTTATTAAATCCAAACACGACGTTATACTACATTGTTTCCCCAAAAAAATATTGTTTAATTTAAAAAAAATCTCAAATAATATTTACTTTAACATTTCGTGAACCTAAAAAACCATAGTAATAAGGTTTTAAAAATTCCATCATGAAATCTGTTTTAAGATTGTAAGATATATGTTCACTTTTATATTAAAGATAGTAATTTTAACGATACTCTCGTTAGACATGGGAAATATTATAGTACAATACCGTTTACAAATACGGCTATAAAAAGAAATATAAACAATATTTATGTACCAAACTTGATTCAAACATTCATCTTTAGTATATACTCCAACGAGTCTTCATATTACATTCTTGACACGAGTCTTCATCACGTTTGAATCTTCAACTATACCCCTTGACTGCAACAATTAACAAACAAAAATTTGACGGTTGTGGCTGAGGATCGTGTTAGACACGGGTCCCTTAAAACAGATTTCACGTCTCTACTCAAGACAACACGTCTGTCTCCCAGGGTACAACAGCCAAAGCAGTATGTACTGCCTGAGAGTGTCTCAGACCCGAGAGATCACCGGATATAATATGTGTTATGATGTTATATGGAAAAAGTTAAAGATGATGGTGTAGGAAGAACAATTTAGAGAGTGTCCCTCTTTAAATTTCTATAAAACTAGGATACTAAAGAAAATAAATTTCTTCTTCTTCTTTCTTTTCTCATCATGAGTTTAGTTATATACCAATGCTAAAGAATTCATATTAATGTGAATTTTATGATTAACAACCAAAACTTCCATTTGATTTATGAAATATTTTATGAGACCAAATTAAAACTTTTTTTTATTCATGACATGTTTAATACCAATTTTAATAAAAATTATGATCCATAATAAACATTCATAATATTTAATAAAAGACTTGGTCAAAACATAAAACATCCATGTTAATCAAACTTCCTACTACAATCATCCATGTTTAATACCGTTACTACCGATTTTTTTGTTCTACCTGCCGCGGCCTGCCCAATTGTCTTAGGAATTCAATGGTTGAAGACATTAGGACCGGTTGAGATTAATTTTCAGGATCTTTCAATCGGGTTTCGTCTTGCCGGTTCATAACACAAGTTATACGGGTTGCAGCGTTCTCGTTTGGAGGAGCAGCGTTTCTCTCATTTTGCCGGTGTGCAGCAGTTCAAGAAGCCTTATCCTGTGTTTCGCCTTGCGGGCAAGGCGGGTTTAAGAGGGGTGGATTGTTACGTACCGGGGCCGCTTGAACCGCCACAAAAGGAGCCCAAACTGGAGCTGTGTGAGCCCGAGTCCAAAGGAGATCACTAGCTACTCGCATGCATGCAGCCAAATTCTAACGTGTTTCTTTTATTTGAATAATATAGTTTGAATTAGTCTTGAATAATGGAAACGTGGGATGCCAACATTCTCCTCCTGATTGTTAGGAGTTAGTTTTGAATTAGTTGTTTATTGTTTTCTTTAAAAGGAGAGTTAAGGTGTGGAAATGAATATGCAGAAAATTAGTCCAAATCTTCCTCTCTAAATTTCTTCAAGCTTCTTATGTATTTTCTTTAGTCCTTTCCATTTCCAATCGGAACCATATCACATTGTAACTCTTGGAAAAAGTTAGTGCAGGGTAAATTTAACACCAGTGCTACTTATTTATTATTATTATGACAAGTGATCATAGTGTTTATAAATTTCTACGGTCTGCTACTTGGTATTTGCGAAATTTAATCTTATAAAGGAGTAAAGATTGTTTAGGTTCTAAAGCTCCAGTAATGTTTATGAATAGCTTATATGTTTTAAATAGAATGTAATAGTAGGTGCTTCCTTTTATTATTCATTATTATGGAGGTATAGAGGAAATGAAATGATTTAAACAACTTGTTTGGTGATTTAGAAATTTAAGGTGCAATAGAATCATAAAATTGATCTGGTTTGATTAATATGTATGTTGCAAAATTAAAAAAATCATTTACTACATTTTGAGTAAAGTGTTTAGTTATGTTATAGATTTTTGGAAAATATCTAGGTTTGTAAACGCGTCATCTCGGATTCACTTGAAAAATATATTCATAACTACATGTTTGGTTGATAAGTTGCTAAGCTTTGTTATATTATAATTGCAGTGTTATATTTGGTAAAAGAAAAAATAAGAAAACTCTTTTTAGGAGCTATTGTTGGGGTGTTGTTGTTTAGTTGTCCCTCTCTTACAAACATGCCTTATGGGCTGTTTGATTACACTAACTCAGTAAGATCTGATTGATTCTACATCTGACTGAAAATTGGTTGTTTGATTCAGTATCTGACTGAATGATAAAAATATATAATTTAATTTATAAATATTTTTCTAATATCAGGTTTGACACCCCCAATTCTCCATAAATACCTTTTATTTTCTTCCCATTTTCACTTCCACCAATCACCACCACCACCACCGACCATGGGTGCACACACCACCACCGCCTGTTCGTCAAAGCCTAAAACCATCCACCAAATCGACAACTCAAAACGCTACAGAGGAATCCGCATGCGAAAGTGTGACATCCGTCACCAAAAAGGTTCGTCAGTTAACGTGTTTCTGTTAACTTTTCTTTGAACGATCATTCCTCACCTTTATAAACTATTCGTGTGGATACTATACTTGCTTTATCATCTTTTACACTTGTGTTCTCATCGTTAGCGTTGCCATCATTAAGAGCTTTTACAATCGTCGTTATCGTTGCTATTAAACCTACCGTATTTATTATTATTGCTATTAATAAGACAATTTTAAGTTATTAACACCATCATTTACATCTTTATTATTAATATAACTAGCCGATTAAGGTCGTTTTTTTAACCAGAACAAACTTGGGAACTCGGGGGCTAAGTGCAGGGACCAAATGTGACATTTTACCAAACTAGGGCTGGGTATAAATACCCATATACCAGCCCTAGCCACCACACTTCATCTTCTTCTTCATCTTCTTCTTCTTCCATTTTCTTCCTCCTCATTGCACCAAAACCGCCCATTTCCTCGCGTTTTCACCGGCAAAGCCTCGGCTACAGCTGAGACTACTCCTTTCTTGAAGGTAGACGACCTTGGTCATCCCTTTTCTTGCTTGTTTACTTTTGTGTTTTAGGGTTTCGGGTGCACGGGACCAACTCGAGCACATGAGGTCGCGTGGGTGCGTGTGTTGCCTTTCTGCATGTTCTTCTTGTTTGTACATGTTTGAAATGTGTTTCTGGAAGTCCTTGAGGTGTGAATATCGTGCACGGAGTAGCCGAAGGCTGCTCTGCACTTATGCAGTCACGATTCTGCTATTCTGGCGACTGGGTCTGCCATGCGACTGAGTCGTGCGACTGGATGTGTCGTGCGACTGAGCCGTGCGACTGGATGTGTCGCGCGACTGAGACGTGCGACTGGGTGAGTCGTGCGATTGAGTCTATGCGACTGGGTGAGTCGTGCAATTGAGTCTATGCGATTGTGTGAGTCGTGCGATTGAGTCTATGCGATTGTGTGAGTCGTGCGATTGAGTCTCTGCGATTGTGTGAGTCGTGCGACTGAGTCTATGTGAATGAATGTGTGCGATTGTGCGTGTATCGTATGACTGAATGCTGAGTCGTACGAATGAAGGTTAAGTCGTACGAATGAAGCTGATTCGTGCGAATGAAGGTTGATTCGTACGTATGGATGTTGAGTCGTGCGATTGAGTGTTGTGTGGTACGACTGAAGGCCGAATCGCACAAATGGAGGTTCAATCGTACGAATGAAGCTGATTCGTACGAATGAAGGTTGATTCGTGCGGATGGAATGTTGAGTCGTACATCTGGTCCAGTCGTGCGACTGGAGTTGTTGTGTGTGAGTTTCTTCTTGTTTATGGTGTGTGTATGTCGTGTGATGTTAAGGTAACATCGACACGGTTACCGTTGCTAAAGTCAATATTTATGTTAACACTATCAAACTTACTAATGTTATCACAAATCAAATCAACTTTAACATTTTACAATTATCAACAATCGATTTGCAACGCTAATATTTGCTAAGTGTTTCTCTAATAACAATGACACTTTTACACAAATATCATCGGCAATGGCAACGATTCCTAGTACTTGGATCTACATAAGATTTAATACTTATGTCAGTTTGTGTGTGTTACACGCGACCGAACCAATACAACCCAAACCGACCAAACGTTACTATATGCTTTACACATATCACTAATGCTTAATAATAACTGTCAAATAGGTGTTTGACCGTTTACTACATACAACATTTGGAAACTTTGATCATTCATACTTACCACCTAACAAGTGAGTTTCGTGGCCCCTTTTTATGCTTATACAATATTTCAATCATTTACAAACATGGGGGAAAAGTATGCTCACCCACTTTCTTATGCTGTACAATTTACATACAATTTACATACTTAGAATCAACGTGATACTGTTTTGTGAGTACTTATCTGATACATACATGAGTCGCGGTGTGGTTCTTTCTTTACAACCATTTAATTCCGGTGTTGGAACCGACGGATAGGTATTGGTAGTACTACTGGGTTGACACCCCCACCCTTGTCAGATGGTTTACCAGTTGGTACCATCATTAGCCAGGAACGGGCCTTGGGTGAATATATTCCGACAAGATTCTGTGTGTACGTCATTAGGTTTGGTTGTAAAACTCATTGTTATGTGATTTTGCTTACTTATAACTGTATGCACGGTATTCCATAACAATTACTGTACAGCGTCAATTACTTATTTGCTATTTAAACCTGCGAGCTCACCAATAATTTTATTGACTGTTTTGAGTATATCTTTTCAGGTGACAATGATAGTTGAAGATCTAGGTGTGCTGCCTTAGTGGAGACCCTAGGATGCATTTTTTAGACTAAACATACTTGACAAACATTCATCTTGAAACATTGTTTTAGTCTGATTAAACAACTTCATACTTTGATACTTCTTCCCAGGTTGTGGGAATTACATTACAATGTTATCATCTTTTGATTATGTGAATCATTTACAAGTTTATGCTTATGGCTATGTTGTCGTGAAGATTGACTAAACACGACATAAGTCTCCATTTGTGTCGGGTGTCGTCATGACACGCTTTATCATCAATTACATACATTGCGTCTCTATTGTTAACAATGTGCTATGACGATCCCGTCTCGTTACATCCCCGTGTTTCCACTCTCAGCGGGGGTGTGACAGACTGGTATCAGAGTCATTGGTTATAGAGAATTAGGCAAATCACTTGACCTTGACTATAACCTAGGAACCTTTATGTAGAATGCATGCTAGGATTGGCTTGCATATGATATTACATGTATGTTCCTCTATACTTATTCTTTATCTCTATGTCTTGTTATCTGACCATCCTGAGAAAGGCACTATTACTCTTACTCTTTCCTCACGGGATGCGTTCTACTAGAATCTTTCATTCCTATACGCGTCGCATTATACTACTAAGTTTGAGATACCAAACCTGAAGGGATCTTCACAGATCACGCGAATCGTTGATCCCGGATATTGAGTCCGACCCTGAGATAATTATGCCTGAAGTCCCGAAAGAAGTAGGGACAGGCAACTTTTGTTAGACTAATTGAGCTTATGTGCTTGGATTCTATTTGTTATGGCGGATTACTATTGGGAAGCTATTGGTTCATGGACATAAGAACATTACATGACCTGTGCATGATGAATGGTGTCAATACTGTGATGTTAGCTTGGGTAGGTGAAGCTAAGGGTGACCATGCACGGCAAATTACCATTACGGGTGCACACGTAATTGTAATTTGTAGTGCATGTGAAGCCTGGCTAATCTTACCATGAGGTAACGATCATGGTTAGTACAAGTCTTCCATCCTATACCTTAGGGTACTAGGATCATAATTCTAGTAATACCTTGTAAATGGTTATAAAACATTCATAACCTCTATTATCACTTAAGTCCTATTCTACTTAGATCCTTCATGGGATTTCAATTATGATATTGATATTAATCTCCATGAAACATCTCTCCATTTAGCATTTTAGTAACTATGGAACTGATTAAATACTTAGAATGAAAGTGGACTTCAAAGAAATGTAGAGGAGAGATGGTACTCTCTACACATACATTACATTGTTCATTGGGATAATGTTAAGGAAAATCGGATGTCATGTAACCGGTTTAAGCATCGTTCTCGGTATGTTGTAGATGTGGTGGGAACGCTACGGGGAACCCTATATATAAGCATCACCTGTATACTACGAATGTGCTTGAACTGGGCTACGTGATGATCTTGATTGACTGGAGCATGAAACGTTGGAACTTGATGAGTGGAGTTATCTGTGTATCTTAAAGTGACTAAAGTTTACATGTTTACTCCTTTTATGACTAGAAAATGCCACCTCGAAGAGTCACCCGCAGTATAAATCGTGAAGGTGAGACCCAACGGGGCAGAGGTAGGGGTAGGCCACCAAGAACAGGTGGTGGTCCCGCTGGCAACAATCAGGGAACTGAAAACACACCGACATAGATGCCATGATCGCTCAGCAGCTAGCCGCACTGATTCCTACAATAGTGACCTAAGTGAGCGACACTTTTCTAAATCATAATCTCCACGGGGATAATGATACTAACAATGAGCATAACCAAGGAACAGGGGAAGGAACTGAGAATGGGGGTACTACTGGCAATGAAACTGGATTGTTAATACAAGACGGGGATGTTCATACAAGGAGTTTGTGGCCTGCAAACCAAACGAATTTGATGGGAAAGGTGGAGCGATAGCTCTAACAAGGTGGCTTGAGAAGATGGAGGCAGTGATCGATATCAGCGAGTGCCTAGACAGTCAAAAGATTAAGTATGCCATATGTTCACTACAGGGCAAAGCACTAACTTGGTGGAACACACAGATTCAAGCAAGGGGAAGAGAATCAGCAATACAGATGACTTGGGATGAGTTTAAAGCATTAATCACCGAAGATTACTGTCCACTCAATGAGATGCAAAAGTTGGAGCAGGAGGTATGGAATCATGCTATGGTAGGAGCTGGGCACGCAACTTACACTGATCGATTTCACGAGTTGGCAAGATTGGTTCCACATCTGGTGACTCCGGAATCAAAGAGGATTGAAAGTTATATCTGGGGACTTGCGCCTCAAATCCGAGCAATGGTAACAGCAGCTGCTCCTCCTACGATCCAGAGTGCAATTCTGAAGGCTGGCGCTCTAACTGATGAGATGGTGAGAACATGGGTCTTAGGAAGAGGGGCAGAGAAAAGAAAAGATGTCGGGGAAATGAGCCGCTCGAGTGCCGGGAAATTTGATAAAAGGGCCAAGACCACCAGAAATTTTGTGGTCGTGACGCAGGGCAAGAGAGAGTATGTCAGGCCGCACCCTAAATGTGATAGGTGCAACTATCATCATCCCCCAGCGATGCAGTGGCGGGTATGTGTGAACTGTAGACGCCCGGGGCACCTAGTGAAAGATTGTAGAATAGCGTCGAATCTGGTTGCGCCTGTTAATGCGGTTAACCCCGCCGGGAATGCCAGGGTCTGTTATGAGTGTGGAAACCCGGGTCACTACCGGAACATGTGCCCCAGACTGAATCGGGCGCAGGGTCAGCAAGGAAACAACCAACCACAAGTGATGGCCATAGCTGGTAATCAAGGCCAAGGGAACCAAGGAAATGCTGCCAGAGAACGTGCGTTCGTCATCAGAGAAAATGACACCCGTCAGGACCCGAATGTCGTTACGGGTACGTACTTGCTCAATCACCACTTCGCATCTATATTGTTTAATACTGGAGCAGACAATAGTTTTATATCCCTTGAATTTGCTCACATGCTTGACTTGAACCCTAGTAGGCTAGAAACTAGCTTCTCCATAGAAATGACTAACGGTAGAGTTGTACAGGCCGATGAGATTATTAGAAAGTGCTCGATGATATTGGAAAACCATGCCTTTGATATAGACTTAATACCTTTTGAGATGGGAAGTTTCGATGTGATTATAGGGATGGATTGGTTATCGAAACACGGAGCTGAGATTGTTTGTCGGGACAAAGTAGTACGAATCCCCATGCCGAACGAGGAGGTGCTCAGAATTCAAGGAGAACGACCGGGAAGAACCCTAAAGCTTATCTCTTGTATGAAGACACGTCTATGTTTACGAAAGCAGTGTTACGTGTTTCTGGCCCATGTAGTGGAAAAGAAAGAAGAGGACAACAAGTTGGTAGACATTCCTGTAGTACGAGATTATCCGGATGTATTTCCTGATGACTTGTCGGGTTTGCCTCCCCCACGCCAAGTGGAATTTCGTATAGAGTTGATTCCTGGAGCTACGCCGGTAGTAAAAGCACCGTATCGGTTGGCACCATCAGAAATGCAAGAGTTATCTAGTCAATTACAGTAACTACTGGAGATGGGTTTTATTCAGCCGAGTCACTCACCATGCGGAGCACCGGTATTATTTGTCAAAAAAAAAGACGTGCTTTCCGTATGTGCATCGATTATCGCGAGCTGAACTAATTGATCATAAAAAACCGATATCCTCTTCCCAGGATCGACGATTTGTTCGATCAGCTGCAAGGAGCTTCGTATTTCTCCAAGATTAACCTACGTTCTGAATATCATCAACTAAGGGTTTTTGAGGATGACATACTGAAGACAGCGTTTAGGACTCGTTATGGGCACTATGAGTTCTTAGTCATGCCGTTCGGACTGACTAATGCACCAGCTGTATTCATGGATCTGATGAATCGAGTATGCAAACCTTACTTGGATAAGTTCGTGATCGTATTCATAGACGATATACTCATCTACTCCCGATCGAAAGAGGATCGCGAAGAACATCTTCGGGCAATACTGAGTCTATTACAAGAAGAGAAACTTTTTGCTAAGTTCTTGAAGTGCGAGTTCTGGCTTCGAGAAGTGAAATTTTTGGGACACGTGGTGAACGAAAATAGGATTCATGTAGATCCATGTAAGATTGAAGCGGTGAAGAAATGGGATGCACCCCAGACACCTTCAGAGATACGGCAATTCTTAGGATTGGCCGTATACTATCATCGCTTCATTGCGAATTTTTCAAAGACTGCTCAACCGTTAACTCTGTTGACTCAGAAACACAAGAAGTTTGATTGAGGACATGCACAAGAACAAGCGTTCCAAACGTTGAAAGAAAAGTTGTGCAATGCACTGATATTGTCCCTTCCAGACGGAACTGATGATTTTGTGGTATACTGCGATGCTTCACATCAAGGATTGGGATGTGTACTAATGCAGAAGGATAAGGTGATTGCCTACGCTTCGCGACAACTTAAGGTGCACGAAAAGAACTATACAACTCATGATTTGGAGTTGAGCGCTATAGTATTTGCACTTTAGATTGGAGGCATTACCTGTATGGAACCAAATGCATTATCTACATAGATCATAAGAGCCTTCAACATATCCTAGATCAGAAAGAACTCAATATGCGTCAGCGATGTTGGGTAGAGTTACTTAGTGACTACGATTGTGAAATCCGGTATCATCCGGGGAAAGCGAACGTGGTGGCTGATGCTTTAAGCCGCAAAGAATGCGTGAAACCACTACGTGCTCGAGCGTTGGGGTTGACTATTCAAACGAATCCGAAAGCTCAGATCCAAATTGCACAAAGTGAGGCATTTAAAGAAGAATACCTTGCGGGAGAATAATTCCGAGGGTTGGATAAACAGATGATTTGCAAGGATGATGGTATACAGTATTTCATGGATCGTATATGGGTACCCAGATGGGGAAACGTTCGTACCCTAATCATGGATGAAACACACAAGACACGATATTCTGTTCATCCTGGTGTAGACAAGATGTACCACGATCTTAAAGATCTGTACTGTGGCCAGGCATGAAGAAAGACATTGCTATGTATGTAAGCCGATGCTAGACGTGCTCGAAAGTTAAGGCTGAACACCAGAAACCATCGGGATTATTACAGCAACCTGAAATTCTCGAGTGGAAATGGGAGAATATAACCATGGATTTTATTACCAAACTCCTTAGAACAAGTAGCGGGCATGACTCGATATGGGTTATAGTGGACCGTATGACGAAGTCAGCTCATTTCTTACCAATCCGAGAGGATTACAAGATGGATAAGTTGGCGAGATTGTACATAAAAGAGGTCGTGACAAGGAAAGAAGTGCCGGTGTCGATCATATCCGACCGTGACAGCCGATTTACTTCACGATTTTGGCAGACACTGCAGAAAGCGATGGGCACTCGATTAGATATGAGTACCGCCTATCACCCACAGACAGATGGATAAAGTGAATGAACCATACAAACATTGGAAGACATGCTTAGGGCTTGTGTAATCGACTTTGGTGGTACTTGGGACACTCATCTACCTTTGATTGAGTTTTTTTACAACAACAGCTACCATACTAGCATTGGATGCGCTCCTTTTGAAGCATTGTATGGGAGGAGATGTAGATCTCCAGTTTGTTAGGCAGAGATTGGTGAAAGCCAGCTAACAGGCCCAGAGATCATTCAAGAAACAACAGACAAGATTTTCCAGATCAAAGATAGACTAAAAGCAGCCAGAGATCGCCAAAAGAGCTATGTCAACAACCGTCGGAAACCTCTGGAATTCAACGTGGGAGATCGAGTTTTACTCAAGGTCTCTCCTTGGAAAGGAATCCTTCGATTTGGAAAGAAAGGGAAGTTAGCCCCAAGATACGTAGGACCATTCGAGATTACAGAAAGAATCGGTCCAGTGGCTTACCGATTAAGGTTGCCACAATAACTTAGTGGTGTACATGATACTTTTCACGTGTCGAACCTCAAAAAGTGTTTGGCCGACGAGTCCCTTCACGTACCAATTGAGGAAATCAAGATTGACGAAAAGCTCAATTTTATCGAAGAACCTATAGAGGTCATGGACCGAAAGGTTAAACGATTAAGGCGCAGCAAGATACCGATTGTCCGCGTGAGATGGAACTCCAAACGAGGACCAGAATTCACGTGGGAACGGGAAGACCAGATGAAACTCAAATATCCACATCTATTCGAGGATGACACTCTTGGACCTAACACCAGTTGTATTTCGGGACGAAATTCTCTCAACTGTGGGATACTGTGACATCCGTCACCAAAAGGGTCCGTCAGTTACATGTTTCTGTTAACTTTTCTTTGAACTCTCATTCCTCACCTTTATAAACTATTCGTGTGGATACTATACTTGCTTTATCATCTTTTACACTTGTGTTCTCATCGTTAGCATTGCCATCATTAAGAGCTTTTACAATCGTCATTATCGTTGCTATTAAACCTACCGTATTTATTATTATTGCTATTAATAAGATCATTTTAAGTTATTAACACCATCATTTACATCTTTATCATTAATATAACTAGCCGATTAACGTCGTTTTTTTTAATCGAAACAAACTTGGGAACTCGGGGGCTAAGTGCAGGGACCAAATGTGACATTTTGCCAAACTAGGGCTGGGTATAAATACCCATATACCAGCCCCAGCCCTAGCCACCACACTTCATCTTCTTCTTCATCATCTTCTTCTTCTATTTTCTTCCTCCTCCTTGCACCAAAACCGCCCCTTTCTTCACGTTTTCACCGGCAAAGCCTCGGCGACAACCGAGACTACTCCTTTCTTGCAGGTAGACGACCTTGGTCGTCCCTTTTCTTGCTTGTTTACTTCTGCGTTTTTAGGGTTTCGGGTGCTCGGGACCAACCCGAGCACATGAGGTCACCTGGGTGCATGTGTTGCCTTTCTGCGTGTTCTTCTTGTTTGTACATGTTTGAAATGTGTTTCTGGAAGTCCTTGAGGTGTGAATCTCATGCACGGAGCAGTCGAAGGCTGCTCTGCACTTCTGCAGTCACGATTCTGCTGTTCTGGCGACTGGGTCTGCCGTGCAACTGAGCCGTGCGACTGAGCCGTGCGACTGGATGTGTCGTGCGACTGAGCCGTGCGACTGGATGTGTCGTGCGACTGAGATGTGTGACTGGGTGAGTCGTGCGATTGAGTCTATGCGACTGGGTGAGTCGTGCGATTGAGTCTATGCGACTGTGTGAGTCGTGCGATTGAGTCTATGCGATTGTGTGAGTCGTGCGACTGAGTCTATGCGAATGAATATGTGCGATTGTACGTGTACCGTACGACTGAATGCTGAGTCATACGAATGAAGGTTCAGTCGTACGAATGAAGCTGATTCGTGTGAATGAAGGTTGATTCGTACGTGTGGATGTTGAGTCGTGCGATTGAGTGTTGTGTGGTAC
Organism: Flaveria linearis; assembly: GCA_024085815.1. Taxonomy (NCBI): domain Eukaryota; kingdom Viridiplantae; phylum Streptophyta; class Magnoliopsida; order Asterales; family Asteraceae; genus Flaveria; species Flaveria linearis. The sequence continues at coordinate 10,231,758 of CM044010.1, forward strand.
GACTGAAGGCTGAATCGCACGAATGGAGGTTCAATCGTACGAATGAAGATGATTCGTACGAATGAAGGTTGATTCGTGCGGATGGAATGCTGAGTCGTGCGTCTGGTCCAGTCGTGCGACTGGAGTTGTTGTGTGTGAGTTTCTTCTTGTTTATGGTGTGTGTATGTCGTGTGATGTTAAGGTAACATCGACACGGTTACCGTTGCTAAAGTCAATATTTAAGTTAACACTATCAAACTTACTAATGTTATCACAAATCAAATCAACTTTAACATTTTACAATTATCAACAATCGATTTGCAACGCTAATATTTGCTAAGTGTTTCTCTAATAACAATGACACTTTTACACAAATATCATCGGCAATGGCAACGATTCCTAGTACTTGGATCTACATAAGATTTAATACTTATGTTAGTTTGTGTGTGTTACACGCGACCGAACCAATACAACCCAAACCGACCAAACGTTACTATATGCTTTACACATATCACTAATGCTTAATAATAACTGTCAAATAGGTGTTTGACCGTTTACTACATACAACATTTGGAAACTTTGATCATTCATACTTACCACCTAACAATTGAGTTTCGTGGCCCCTTTTTATGCTTATACAATATTTCAATCATTTACAAACATGGGGGAAAAGTATGCTCACCCACTTTCTTATGCTGTACAATTTACATACAATTTACATACTTGGAATCAACGTGATACTGTTTTGTGAGTACTTATCTGATACATACATGAGTCGTTGTGTGGTTCTTTCTTTACAACCACTTAATTCCAGTGTTGGAACCGACGGATAGGTATTGGTAGTACTACTGGTTTGACACCCCCACCCTTGTCAGATGGTTTACCAGTTGGTACCATCATTAGCCAGGAACGGGCCTTGGGTGAATATATTCCGACAAGATTCTGTGTGTACGTCATTAGGTTTGGTTGTAAAGCTCATTGTTATGTGATTTTGCTTACTTATAACTGTATACACGGTATTCCGTAACAATTAATATACAGCATCAATTACTTATTTACTATTTAAATCTGCAAGGTCACTAACAATTTTATTTACCGTTTTGAGCATATCTTTTCAGGTGACAATGATAGTTGAAGATCTAGGTGTGCTGCCTTAGTGGAGACCCTAGGATGCATTTTTTAGACTAAACATACTTGACAAACATTCATCTTGAAACATTGTTGTAGTCCGATTAAACAACTTCATACTTTGATACTTGTTCCCGGGTTATGGAAATTACATTACAATGTTATCATCTTTTGATTATGTGAATCATTCACAAGTTTATGCTTATGGCTATGTTGTCGTGAATATTGACTAAACACGATACAAGTCTCCATTTGTGTTGGGTGTCGTCATGACACGCTTTATCATCAATTACATACATTGCGTCTCTATTGTTAACAATGTGTTATGATGATCCCGTCTCGTTACATCCCCGTGTTTCCGCTCTCAGCGGGGGTGTGACAGAAAGTGGGGCAAATGGGTCGCAGAAATCCGTACGGGCCTATGACACCGCCGTGTTCTACCTCCGCAGGTGGGGGGATCGGACGAGGAGAGGGTCGCGCAGGTGGGGGATCGACCGAATAGGGGGTCGCGCAGGTGGGGATTGGCAAAGGGAGGGGAAACGCCCGGATCAGCATGTTTTAATTTAGGGTCTGGGTCAGAACCCACAGACCCGGTCAGAACACAACACAACCACATCAAACACGCTGACCGGCTAACCGAGCCAGTCAGTCAGTCGGGTCAGCCCAAATCAAAGAACCCCTTAGGGGGTTAGGCTTCTGGTTTTACGAACTCAGTCATAAATCTTAGGGTTTTCAAATAAAAGTTTCATCTTGGGTCAAAGTCAACTATAATCCATCAAAATATCTAACACTTAACAACTTAGTGTTAACCATTTAAACCTTTACCTTTAGGATTAAATAAACTACTTAATTGTTCATAAATGTAATGAAATTCTTGGTGTTATCCATTTAATTATAAAATAAACTATTGATTGGAGGATGCTATGTGATATATGACATAGAGTTCGTAGATATCTTTCGTTTTTTCTTTTATTAAAGTAGACTATGTTTAGAACGACCCATTTTGACACGTACCAATATTGTTCAAAACTAGCTCTAACATGAAGGAAAATGGCCTTTTTTTTAAAATGAGTCGTGTGAAAAAAAACAATAATTCAATACTTAATTTCGAAGATTTTTCTTACTTTTCATCTGATAACCGTATCGTGAGAACTCACAACGCATTCGACTTATTGGTGGTCACATTTAATTTCTTAATTGTTGTATTTGCTTTGATGACAAAAGGTTAGAATTTTCTAGAGGAGCATCTCTTAGAGGAGCGAGCAACCTGAAACCTTGACAATCTTTTGATAATATCATATAATACTTAGATTGCAACTAGCATCATATTGGTAGTAAAACATGTGAAATTACGAATTATATTATGTTGATAATACATCATATATATTGCAGATCTACACAATACACATATAGAATCCTGCCGCAACGCGCGGACAACCTAATATTCGATATAATAACATAGTCATGTAAATAAAGGTTTTGAGAGGTGTCACCCACCTTACGTATAGAAACCGTTCTCATCCGATGACCGTTAACTTCTTAAAAGTCAACCTAAATGCACATGACCAACTTAATTCATTTGTTTATCAGTTTTGACTAACTTTGTACCTAATCCAAAGTCTTACTGACTATAGACATCCATTATACCACATCAATAATTGAGGTTGGACTCCGGATCTCGTTACTGTTACTTTTAAGTTTTAACTTTAACGTCCCGTTTAGTATAAAACTTACAAGATTCACATATGTTAACTTCTCAATGTACTTTAACATCCCAAGACCTTTGTTTAGGAACACATATAATTTATAATTGATGTTTTCTAATTAGACTAGTCAGTAGTAGACATGTTATTATGTTATCATTTATGGTGTATTTTAGGCATAAAACATAAAATTTTAAAGATTCCTAGTATTCACATTTTAATCAAATATATGATTCAAACATATTTTAAGAGGGAAAAAAATTCATTCTCATTTTCTCATCACTTAATGACAATTAAAAGTTTTTGTTTTTGTTTTGTTTTTTTTGTTTTTTTTTGTTTTTTTTTTGTTTTTTTGTTTTTTTTTAAGAGAACACGTTTAAGATACTTATATACCTACAGATGCCTTAACTATTTACATCATGCTAATATACCTAAGGATGCCTTAATTATTTCTAACATATTATTTACATCATTTAACATGCTTGTATACAAGGATGCCTTAATTATTTCTGACTTTTAGAAAAATAGCCAAATGGTTCAAAACAAACCAAGAACCTAATTTTGCTTTCTCTACAATTTCACCCTAATATGTATCATTCTAACAAGAGTTAATCATCATGGGTGACGATTCTAACGTATTATACACCAAAACATCTATACATTTCTATGCATTCGAGTTGGTTGATATTATTGTTTGAAATTAACAGATTGAATAAAATCAGAGAATTGAAGCGCAAATAGATTTTCAATGATTACAAAATAGAGTAAAAAGTGAATTTAGAGTTTTAACTTTTTAAAATGTTTGAGGGGTTTTTTATACGTCGTCATAAATATTTTTAGATCTTAGCATACCAAATGACAAATAGTTATAAAAAAACATAACCTAAAAAAACACATTACACGCTTTTCCTCGCGTTAATGTTTTCTATTAAGATAACACATAGATAGTGAGTTTGATTGCAAGACACCACCACTATCTACACGTCCGGATTCAATTTCCAAACCACCTCTCACCACATCTCCGCCACCAGACTAGTGCACCAGGTTCTTTTTTCTTTTTTTTTTTGAACGGCTAAGATCTTGGTGTAAACCTACCCTTCGAAGTTATGTCCAAGGTCGACTACTCGACCGCCCGCAAGACCCAGCCCCCCCGATGCGCAGGAACCTCGTGAAATGGGTAAACCTTCGCCTCCTGTCAAGTTCGAACCTGTGATAAAGCCCAAATTCGTCCCTTCATCCAGATGTCCCTCCAACTGGCACAAGTGGGATTCGAACCCAACACTTTCATTTTGAAAGGACAAACCCTTTTTTTGAACGACCAACAAATAATTTTTAAGCCCGATCACCCGGGTAAACCCATTGGCGAAAGGTCACCCACGCCCGCGAACACTAACAACGCTGGTGACCCGGCTCGCCCACCATTCCAAGGGAAACCCACCACACAAAGGCTCACTGTGGTAAAACCCTTGACCCACTTGGAGCATATTGCACCTAGTGAGACTCCAACCCATGACCTTCACTTTGAAAAGTAATAAGATACCTCTTTCTAAACCAGTTGATTTAAAACTCATTGGTAAAAAAAGGACTGACTCTTAACCATTTAACCAAGTTATTGAGACATGTTCCTTTTTCTTCATTAACATCTTATTGAGAGTTAAAAAAAAGTAAAGGTGCTTCTTTTGTAATTCCAAAAAACTTCAATCCAGATGGAATAAAAAATATTAAATTAATTAACCCCAATCTGTCAGACGGCTTCGTCTTTCGCTGCTTGTTACCTCGATGGATTCGCTTCACACCAACCACCAAACCACCACTTCTTCTTCATCTTCTTCATCATCTTCTTCATCATCTTCTTCATCATCTTCTTCATCATCTTCTTCATCATCTTCTTCTTCATCTTCTTCATCATCTTCTTCATCATCTTCTTCATCATCTTCTTCATCATCTTCTTCATCATCTTCTTCATCATCTTCTTCATCATCTTCTTCATCATCATCACTATCTCTTATTATTTTCCTCTTTTTCTTCTTCAATGGCCTCCAGATTTCTTCTTCGATCCACCAATTTCTCTTCATTACACCGGTAAGATCTCCTTCTCACGAACCCTAATTGTTGCGGTTTGTTACGTTATTCGTTTGTTTTCACTCGAACGTGATGAACTCGCTGGTTTCGGAGCGAGTTGTATCGTGTATGTTATCGTAGTGGAGTTTTTTTTTTTTTTTTATTTCTGCTAGCTGTTTGATTGCTACAAGCTATTTGATTACTACATTGTATACTTTATTTCTAGTTTGGATGGTTTTTCTGTTTCGTTGATTATAAATTTTGTTTCTAATGCATTCGGTGAGTATGTGTTTAGGATTTTATAGTTACAGTTTTTGTATTGAGTGCTGAGATGATTTTGAATAGGAAGCTGGATGTTGGATGATGTTTTTCGATACAGGATTTTAAAGGTTTTTTTTCGATGAATGAGATGGCGATTTGGATTGATTAGTTTTGTATTATATTGATGCTCAATGTTGAATACGAACATTTGTTATTATTTCAATGGGGACTGTTATGACTTATGACGGCTATATGCTATGTTTTGGGAATTTGGAGCTATTAAGGAGAAGCAAATTGAAGAGGAAAAGGTTTAGTGAAAAGAACCTTAGTTATTATTCTAGATTTCTAGAGTTATCTCTTTGTGTTTTAAATGGATAAGTTGACATAAATACAGATGAATAAGCCTGCTCAGATGAAGTATAATCTTGTTGGGTCTTCTTAAATAAGTTTGACAATAGAAGAAAGTATCGTGCTGTGAGTGTCAGCAGAGCCTCTTAATTTGTAGTGTAGGTGGTACATTGACCCACCCTGCACCTAGCAATGGGCTTTTAATCCTCTGTATGTAACCTTCTCTAGAATTAAGTACTAACCTATTCTGTTTTTGTTTATATCTTCTGGCAGCCCGTAGTAATTTATGCTTGAAATCCTCTACGTGTTGTTCTGTTTAATTACATCTCTAATCTTAAATGGCATCTGAAATGTTTTCCCAAATTTTCCACTTTCTATCCCACTCCAACTAAGCTTTCTCTATTTCCACTAGATCCTCCCTCTGCTGCTCTTTCACATGCACATCACTATATATGTATGCTGATTGGTTATGTGCAGTGAGCATCATGGCATTTGCATCAAAATCAATTTCTACGTGCATGGTGCTTATATGCAGTGAGCATCATTGCATCAAAATCAATTACTAAGTGCATGATTTTCTACACTATATTAGTAATTATGCTAGATCGACTGAGATATATGTTAAAATCTTAATGGTTATCACGAATCAATATTAGAAAGGCTAATGCATAATAATTATTCATGGTACCATAGGGAATCTGCAGGATCAGAAGAAAGTGCAAAGGTCACCACTCATTCATCTTATGGGTCAAAGTTTAATATGAAAGGGCAAAAGAATGATAGCTCTTCAATCAATAATTTTTTGCATGGGTTCCTGTTAAGACATTGCATTTCATCACAAAATATTGCACTTAGTCGATCTTCATCAAGATCATTGCCATCCATTTCTTGTTTGGCCAGTGATAAGATCATTGTTGAGGATAATCCTTCAGTGGGTATAACAAACACTGATGAAGCAGAATTCAATCGAGTTAATTCTCTTGTATGGGTATTGCATGAATCTGCCAGGAGCTTTTCCCTTGCAATTCAGACTCTGGATTTGGCTAAAAGTGGGCCTGAGCTTTCAAATGCATGGATTGGAGTAGACGTGCAGGCATGGCATAAAAGCATTGCATATCAGGTATTCTAGAAATAGTTTAATAGAGTAAATCGTCAAATATTTAGACAGCACCATAATTAAACCTTGATTTTGATCACTTTCGTATGCTTTTGAGGAAGCATTAGATTCAGGATAAAGTTAAGCAATATGATTGTGTTTCTTATATGGCTGAATAGAATCATCATAACATATAAATCATATGCTATTATTTTACAGGTAGCAGTATATGCTTTGTTAAAAGCTGCAGTCGAAGTGGAGTTGTTTCTTTCTCAAAAGCGTTGCAACAGTCCTGTCAGTGAGCTGTAAGTACCTATAATTTTCTTGCCTATACATCACATTCTTCATGCAATCTATAAAATTGTCTCGTTTTTAACAACCAATGACACAAACAGACAAGTCGGGTAACATTATATTCATGTTTCTGTCTCAGCTTGTCTGCTAAAAATCTTTTCTTGTTGCGTTTGTTAAGATTTGAGAATCATTTGAGGCTTCGAGCTAACATTATATTTATGTTTCTATATCAGTTTGTCTGCAAAAACATTGTTTCTTGGCGAGTTTGTTGAGAATCAGTTGAATGCCAAACACCCTAAATTGGTGCAGTGGTTTAGAACTGTGGAGCTTCCACGCATAGCAGGATCATTCATCCCGTTATTCAAAAAGTGGTCTGTGGAATATGCTGGAAGGTACGCAAATGAACTCATCTTTTTGAATCACTAAATTATTATTATCACTATCACTGAAACAAATTTATGCAGTGGGGTTGCAGGGGTTATTCTGGCTATAAGTTGCTGCACTGCTATTATAAAGTTGGGATCAAGCCGTATTTCTTGTGCTTTATTGACCGAGTCAATTGATGATGTGTTGGTGGAGCTTATGGACTTATCATGCAGTCTTGTGACGGTTGATAAGTTGCATCATTTGGCACTTGAGGCAGGATTTGAAAATGATTTTTTGTTGCATTTTGGTAAAACGGTTTTGCCAAATAAGAATATTGAAGATGTGGAATTTTGGATTGGGTTAGTCCAAAAAAAACTTTTGCTAGCTTTTCACAGAGAAAGTGTAATAACTGCCAAACATACGTTCTGTGATAAGGTCAGTTACATCACACTCCATCTTTGCTTACCATATTCTAAGAAAAATTATAGCAAACAGATGATAGCCTTTCATCCTAAACTAGTTGTGTTAAGCCAAATGAAACAAACAAAATTTATATATGGAAACCCAAAAGTAAATATAAATTAGTTAAAGATCTAATTACACAAAATGCTAATCAGTTTTGGTCAAATTTCTATTTCTGGTAACCAACCTGTTTACTCCAAATAAAAGAAAAAGAATCCATCAAAATTGTAAATTTTTTTTGTAAGGGAATCTTCAAAGGTGAACTTGGTGATAGTTAATGACACTTTAGCTGCCACATCATCATTTTTTTAGCATGATAGTGTGTACCTAAATAAACTTATTGAGGGTTTTTATTGAGTGTAATAAAATTTGATGGTTTTTTTGTGATGTAAAGAAAGTTGGTTACCTTTTTTATGCAATTTGTCATTAGTATTTCCTGAAATATAAATTTGACCAAAGTGGGTTGCTTTTTTGTGCAAATTTCCTTTCGTAACGTCAGAGTTCCATGAATGAAACTTAGACACCGTTTGGTTTGCGGAATTCCCATGAACTGGAATTAGCATTAATTCCTTCAAAAATCCTGTTTGGTTGGTCCTTTGAAGGTTATTCCTCAAACAATGAAATTTACTTTCCTTCACTTGTGTGATGGAATTGTAAGGATTCCATTCGAATGTTCAAAGATTTGCAAAACAACCTCGTATCCCACCATCAGAACCCAAAGCAAAGGATTAGGCTTTAACATAACCATCAAACAGACATCAAAATCCAAAGCAGAAATCAAGAATTGTGTGTAAAGAATCAATCTGGAACTGAAAATTTTGTACTAACCCATCTCCATCGTCATCTCCATCTCTATTCTTCCCAACATCACCGCACACACGCCACCAACGCATCATTTGTTCTGCAGGTTTAATTATAACCCCATATCGATTTGTTTCTGCATGTGTGTTTTGAAACCCAAACCGATTTTAAACGGGAACATTTTTAACTCCAAAACAATTTGTTTATGTGTCTATCCACATTATTAGGGCGACTGCGAAGATGAAGACTGTGAAGAGTAAGCAGTGATTTGGTTGTCTCTTTAACCAATGTTTTGCAGGTTTGATTTTAACCAATGTTTTAAAGATGAAGAGAGTTGGTGATGGTGGGGTACAGAAGAAAATTCAGAAACGTAAGGATGACGCGGTCGAAGAAAAAAAAGGGGATGTTTATTTAAGGGCAAACTGGTCATCTCAACGTTTTAACATTCCAATTCCATTTATAAATTTACCAACCAAATACCTTATAAATTTTTAGAAGGTTTCCATTCAAATCCCAATTCTAATTTCTTTAGAAAACATTCCACGAACCAAACACACCCCTAATGGTGTAGTACTTCATAAGGGTGTTCATCGGTTTAGATATCAGTTTATGCGCTTTTGAAATCATTTTGGGCCTAACCAAAATCCAAACCGATCCAAATTAGAAATGTACTAACTGAACTGAATTCAACCGAATTGATTGGTTTATTCGGTTCAGTTACTGTATTGAAACGGTTACTATTCGGTTCAATTCAGTTCATTTATCCGAATAAGCAAGATTTGTGGAACTGATAACCGAACCTCAAAGTAATTAAGCAATTCGGATACAGTTTTTTTCCGGTTAGGGATTTTTTTGCACACCCCTAACTTCGTTCACCATTTCCAAGTCGGTTTTATTGTTCTTTGCGCCAAACTGTAACTGGAACTCCACTAGTTTCTGGTAGTGATTCTAATTTTGCAAATTGCATAGCTGAGGTCCACTTTCATCTATACATTTTCCAATCCAAGATGTTGTATTTCAGCACATCGTTTATGTAGTAATTTGTACCATATGTTCATACAGACTGAAGAGACTGCTTTAGCTACTCTCGGGATTTTTGCATTTCTTGGAAGAGAGACAAGATTATTCTTGTCAGAAATGAACATAAAGGATCTTGATGAGCAGATCAAAGACTTCCTCAGGTAAATTATTGAGAAACATTTAATTATTCTAACTGATTATGAAAGCTCTGATGTTTCCACATTTGCAGTTACTTGGAGTGTGGTAGCCTGTACATTTTTCCTGAATTTAGTTCCCTACCTGAGTATCAGCTTTTCATAGAGGTTGGTTATATGCTTTAGTTGTCATATGAACATAAATGTTGAATCATACTGCTAAGAGGTTGCAAAATGAGTGGATCAGTCGGGTCAACGTGGTGCGACCCACAAACACCTATTGTCTTTTCTATTTTTGTATTTTACCAGTATTTAATTATCTAAATATGATTAAGAACTGTATTATGACAATGTTAATCTTTTTTTTTCTCGGATTGAAGGGTTTAAGAGTTTTATGCTTTTAAGTACAGTTCACGTCGCTTTTGGCCTGTTTGACCCTGTCGACCCTTTCACCCATAAATGGTTGAAACTCTTACCTGTACTGCTAATGTAGTCATATTGTTCTCGCAGGTGGTTATAGATGAAATTGGATGGCTTGATTTTTATGCACCACTTAGATCGAAGTTCCATCATGATGGAAGAAGATCAAGACAACATGCAACCCAGGCAGAAAAAGAAATAATTCTTTATACTGTTCTTACGGTTTGCTATGATGTTTTTTCTGGATATGCTCATTATAGCAATTCTTCTCAACAACCCATGGATTCAAATTTGCTTTCATTTCTGCTTCGAAGGTAATAGATAGTTCCGTACTAAATCTATCATAAGGGGGGTGTGATGAAACTGGTTATCTAATTATTGCGATAATCAGTTTTTAATGCTTGGATGAACATATTATTCTTCTGATTATTGATCAACTTTTAATTGTTAATTTCAAAATGCTCTTCCAAATCCCCCTAACTTGACTTGCTTGGTTGTACTAAATTACATCTGCTTTCATCTTTGTAGTCAGACTTTATTATCGTATTGTCTCGAGGAGTATTGGGCTGCTTATGATAAATCAGGGTAAGTTGGTTTATGTTCTATATCTTTCAAACAAGGTGCCCTCATACGTCAGTTATGAGTGTCTATACATGTTTATTTATTACCTTTTGCAGTGAATTAATGAAATTTTCAGAACCATATGTTCAAAGTAATAAAGCGATGACAAACTCATCTATATTGTTGGAAAAGTCAGTTGATTTGATGAAAAGGAGAAGTAGTCAAGATGGAACTACAATCAGGAAGGTATAAAGATTGTATTTTGTTTTTATGTTTTTCAAATTTACTTTTAAGGGTAGATCAGATATTTTTTTATGCATATATTTTTCAGGGCACTAATTTAGGAGGAATTGACTCTGTAAAAACTGAAACAAAGCCATTGTTTGAACGCTTAGTGAGGGAATCCACCATGAAGTTGGTGGCTGCTAGTAATGTAAGTCGTCAAAAACTTTAAGTTCTTGTGCTTTGTTTATAATCAATGGCAGAGGTGGTGAGTTGGGTAACGGGTCAAACAAAACCAGGGTCTGGTTTATCTAAAACACTTTTTGTCCATAGTTCTTAAAAGTTTTTATAATTAGTTAGTGCGTCAATATGATTACAAAAGTTATGATAAGCAATTAGTGCGTCAAATATGATTACAAAAGTTATGATAAGCTCAACTAACTGATCCTTATCTTTCTTTGAAAAAAATTACTTATTTGATTTGTTTGAAAATTAAAAGAATAAAGATGACCTGACTTGAGTCATTTATTAGTACAATGGTTGATTGGTTGAAATGGCTACCTTTAACTAATTGTTTCATTTCTTGACATGTAGGACATATGGATGGGCACTCGGTTACTATTTATAGATGTAAGGGATGCCTTTGGGCTCTTTGTGAAGCAATTGAGTGGCAACAAGATTACAAATAGGGAAAGAGGGAAGATAAAACGAACACTTAATGATATTGCCACTCTTGTTCCTATCACAATCCTAATGTTAATTCCTGTAAGTATACAATTCTTCAAAATGTAGATTCTTTCCCTAAACCAATAAAAGTTTTTCATTGGGTTTCACTAGAGGTGGGTGACGGGTCAAAACTCTAAAAAGGTTATTTTATACCGGTATAAACAGGTTGGGTTAACCCTAATGATTTTATGCAAAAGAAAGATTCACTGTGGGGTTTGGGAAATTTTGACCCAATTCATATGAACTAGTATAATTTCACCCATTGCAGATATCACTCAAATCAACCCGTGTATTTTATTTAATTTCTGCAAGTGTTTTCATCTGTGAGCAGGTATCAGCTGTAGGCCATGCAGCAATGCTAGCAGCAATCAAAAAATACATTCCGTCATTGGTACGTCTCATTAACACCCTCTTGTAAATTTAACTGCTTTGTTGTTTGTTGAACTTGTTAGTTTAATTCTTTGTATTGTTTAGTAATAAAGTTTTGTACTTAGAATGTAGAGATTGCATAGTGTAAGGACCAGTTGCGTAAATAGTTAGTTCATTCTAACTCCTATAAATAGGTGGTGTAAAGTGTAGTTTAGAGTATAGTTTTCAAATAATAATAATCATTTGTTGGTTAATTCTGTTACCCGTGTGAATAACATTTGGTATCAGAGCGGCAAAGGCTCTCGATCCAACGTCTTCCTTCCCTGATCAATCTTGATCATCTTCCATTGATCATCCGACTCCAACTCCCTGATTCTCGATTCTGTGAGACAACCCGCACGAATTCAACGGTTGAATTCAAAATTGCAATCATCGACGATTGCAATTGTCCTTCCAAAATTAACCGTTCTTGATCGAATTTCAAATTTATTGAGCCAATTCGATGGCAGACCACAATAGACCGGTGGTTCTGAAGGATGCGAGCGACACGATCGCGTTCAAAATCCCAATTCTTACGGCGACCAACGACACCTCTTGGGCGATAAAGATGGAAGCGTTCATGGATGCCCAGGGGCTTTGGGATGCCATTGAACCACCTACGCCAGGCGCGGTAGATGTGAAACTGGGCTAGAAGGCAAGAACCTTCATCTTCCAATCTCTGCTGGAGGATGTGCTGATGCAGGTGGCTGCATTCAAGTCCGCGAAGGATATATGGGATGCATTAAAGAAACGATATGTGGGGGAGGATAGGGTGAAGCAGACACACATTCAAACTCTTGATCATGAGTTTGAGATGCTAGCCATGGGAGAGAATGAGTCGATTGATGACTTTGCTGGGAAGATGGGTGAACTTGTGTCAAGATACAAAGCTTTGGGGACAACCATAGAAGCATCCAAACAAGTTAGAAAGGTCTTGAAGGCAGCCCCAGACAGACTTCTCCACATTGTAGCTGCTATAGAACAGTTTTCTGACCTTGAGTCCATGACATTCGAGGAACTAGTAGGCAGATTAAAAGCCTACGAGGAGAGGTTGAAACCAGCATCTCAGGGAAAAAGTTCCTCAGGACAGCTACTCCTGACTAAGGCTGAATGGCAAGAAAAGGCCAGGAGTGAGTCCAAGCAGAATGTCATAGAACTAATGCCTCTGGGGACAACAGAAGTAGAGGCAGAGGGAGAGGAAAATATGTAAAGGGAAGGGGAGGCAAGAACAACCCTGAAGGTGGTGATAAGGGTGGAAACACCACAAAGAAGGACAAGAGAAATTTGAGATGCTTCAATTGTGATAGGTTGGGCGATTTTTCAAGTGAGTGCAGGGCTCCAAAGAGAGGAGACCAGGAAGCACACCTGACCCAAACCCAAGAGGACCAAGAACCTACCCTGTTGATGGCAAAACTAACCAAAGACTTGGGCCTACTTGAGGAACAGAGTGTGTTCCCTAAGAATTTGGCACATGGAGGTGACTCAAGCACCTGGTATCTTGACAATGGGGCCAACAACCACATGACCGGCATCAAAACCCACTTCACAGAACTTGATGAGGCCATCACTGGCAAAGTGAAGTTTGAGGATGGGTCAGTGGTTGTAATCAGAGGCAGGGGATCCATATGCTTTCAATGCAGCAATGGAGAACACAGAGTAGTAACTAATGTCTACTACATGCCTGCTCTGAGCAGCAACATACTGAGTCTGGGTCAACTGGATGAAGTGGGTTGTAAGGTCCTGATGAAGGATGGCTACCTATGGGTCTATGAGAAGAGTGGAAGGACCCTGATGAAAGTAAAGAAATATGAGAATAGGCTCTACAAGATAAAACTAAAAGTGACACCCCCTATGTGCTTACTCACAGTATTGCATGACATAGCTTGGACATGGCATGCAAGGCTGGGACACTTGAGTTTTGACTCAATAAACAAAATGTCCAGGCACAATATGGTGAGGGGGATGCTCAAAATTAGCCACAAGTCTCAACTATGTGAGAGTTGCCTGGTGGGAAAGCACAGGAGTCAGCCCTACCCTAGTGCAAGCAATTTCAGGGCAAAGACACCTCTTGAACTAGTCCATGCTGATCTGTGTGGGCCTATAGACCCACCCACACCTGCTGGGAATAGATACTTTATGCTCATGGTAGATGATTGTTCAAGATTCATGTGGGTGTTCATGCTCAAGTCAAAAGATGAAGCACCAGAAGCATTCAAGACTTTCAAAGCCCAAGTTCAGGTAGAAACTTCTTACAAGCTCAAAGCCCTTAGAACAGATAGGGGGGAGAATTTACCTCAAGAAGCTTTGAGCAGCTGTGTGACCTGGATGGTATCAAGAAGTACTTGACGACTCCCTACTCTCCACAACAGAATGGAGTTGTGGAGAGGAGAAATCATACAATCATGGGCATGGCCAGGTCCATTCTAAAGGCCATGCATATGCCTTTGGACTTATGGGCTGAATGTTAGGTATCTTTACGCAGCGGAAATAAACAGAATATTTACGCACGCACACGAAAGCAATAAGAACACGAGAATTTATAGTGGTTCGGTCAAGATGACCTACGTCCACTCTCTGCAACTAGGTATTTTATTAAGCTCAAGGGACAAGATTACAATACAATGACATGCTCTATATATAAGAATAATTAGGGTTTTAAGAAGCTTCAATGGGCCAGGCCCATAACTCCATCCAAAAGCCCAAAGGCCTTCACACCTTAACAATCTCCCACTTGAAGGCCTTGCGAATACTCCAGCTAGCCATCTAAGTACAAAGCAACCCTGTCATCAGTAATCTTCAAGTAACAGAAATCCTCCAAGCCTTCAATTCCAAAGAACAAGCTAAGATTTCAATCCATATCCCCTAGTTGCAGAGGCCCCTTCTCATCAATTCCTTGAAAGGGCCCGTTGAAGCTCCCCCGAGCTCCAACCCAGTCGTGGTAAATTCCACCAGCGACCCATCCTCTGTCTCAACTGGTTTACACGATCCACCAGATTCAGAGATACACCGAGAACCACTAACACTCTCCAAATTCAGCAAACAATCACCAGGAGAGATTTTTCCAGTCGTAGTCTTCAAAACCTAACGATTTTTCTTGACTGTACCCGGAACATGCCCCATGCTCCCACTGTCAAAATCTTCTGACTGGTTTAGACTTATGATCCCATTCAGCTACAATCTTTGCTCCAGACTTCATGTTTGCAAAATGAACTCTCTTAGCAGCAGATTTAGCGAACCCGACTTTGACTTGCTTAACCGGGTTGATCAGTCCCTCAACAGGTACCTCCACCATGTACAATGACCCATGCTTATCACCACGAGCAATCACCCGGTTCCCATTGATTACCCTCCATTTACCACCACCAAACTTGACTTCCAGTCCTTGTTCATCCAGTTTACTAACAGAAATTAATTTCTTCTTCAAACCTGGAATCACTTTGACATTCTTCAAGTTCCATGTAGTTCCCAATGGAGTCACCAAATCAATATCACCCATGCCCATTACATCAAGCATTCTGCCATCAGCGAGACGTACCTTCCCAAAATCGCCTGTTTTCAGATTCACCAACATTTCACCGCTGTGTACGGCGTGAAACGAAGAACCAGAATCCATGATCCAAGAGTCCACACTGTTTTCAGCCTCAAGAATTAACACGTCACCATCATTGACATCCTCAGCAGCAGTGTTCAGACTTTTCTTTGGACATTGACTCTTAACATGTCCATCCTCGTTGCAGATCCAGCACCTCACATTTTTCCGAGTCCGAGTTGAACTCTTTCCCCGACTCCCACTGGCTCGGCTATTTTCCCTTCCCCTGCCAACATGTAACATCTCAGAAGATGATCCAACATTTGCACTTTTCAGACGTGTGTCTTCACCTATCACAATGTCTCGGATCTTTTCAAATGTCATGTCGTTAGCCCCCATAGAATTTGTAACAGCAGTTACAGTTCCGGACCAACTATCAGGTAGTGAATATAGCAACTCGCGTCTTATTATCGAATTTTATTCCCACTGATTCTAATCTAGTAAGAATAGACATCAGATCATTAATATGGGAGGTGACTGAGTTTCCCTCTTTCATTCTCGTCATGAACAGTTCCCTCATCAAGAACACTTGTTAGCTGCAGACGGCTTTTCATACATATTTGACAGATCCAACATCATACCACTTGCAGTGGTTTCTTTCATGATGTTAAAAGCAACGCTCTTCGTCAAAGATAACATAATAGCCGCTCAAGCTTTCTTGTTCTTGGAATTCCAAACTGCTTCTTCAGCTTTCTCCATACTATCCGGTTTCTTTTCCAGTACCATATCCAAATCTTTTTGACACAGTAATGCCTCTATTTGCATTTTCCACCAACCAAAATCAGTGCCATTGAACTTTTCGATCACAGTCTTCCCGTCTTCAGCCATAGTAGCAAACCAGAGACAAAACAAACGAAACAAGCACGCTGAATAGTTGATAACCAGTCAACAAAGGATAGACAAACCAGATCCGGTACTTCCAACCAAAACCCTAGAACCCGAAACACCCGACCCGGTGCTTCACCTGCAAAACCTGAGCGAAACCAACAACTCCAAGAGATCCCAACCGGAACTCTAATCGCAAAAATCACTCAAAAAACAGCCCCCAAATAAGCAGTAGCAAAACAGAACCGAACAACAACTGAAAAAACAGGAAAAATTTCTGTCAGTACTGTTCACGGCCGGAAACACTGTTCACGCTGGAAAAACACTGTTCACGCCGGAAAACACTGTTCACGCCGGAAACACTGTTTACACTCTGTATTGTGGCGGTGGCTGCGGAGGAACCCTAGTGGCGGCGGCGGGAGAAACCCTAGATAGCGGTGGCGGCGAAAAATTTCAGGAGACTGATGCTCTGATACCAGTTGTTAGGTATCTTTACGCAGCGGAAATAAACAGAATATTTTACGCACGCACACGTAAGCAATAAGAACACGAGAATTTATAGTGATTCGGTCAAGAATCAAGATGACCTACGTACACTCTCTGCAACTAGGTATTTTATTAAGCTCAAGGGACAAGATTACAATACAATGACATGCTCTATATATAAGAATAATTAGGGTTTTAAGAAGCTTCAATGGGCCAGGCCCATAACTCCATCCGAAAGCCCAAAGGCCTTCACACCTTAACACTGAAGCAGTAAGACACTCAGTCTTTCTGCTAAACAGAAGTCCAACCAAGGCCCTAGAAGACATGACCCCTTATGAGAGTTTGTATAAAAGAAAGCCAAAGTTAAAACATCTAAGGGTGTTCGGATGCAGAGCTTATGTCAAGATCCCAGGCCATCAGGTAAAGAAGTTAGATGATAGAAGTACCCCAATAGTGCATCTAGGCATAGAACCTGGTTCCAAAGCCTACAGGATGTACAATCCGGGGACTGGGAGGATTGTAGTAAGCAAAGATGTTAAGTTTGAGGAAGGAAGATGATACAAACCCAGATCCTAATTAGGTGGGTTGGTGGGCCTTGGTACCGGGTTAAAGGGGCAGCAACCTAGTGAGTTAGTGGAAGAATGGTTAGCTATTGTTTAGGAACAAATTGCAGCCTAACTATGCTGGTTAGCTAATGTTTATGGAGTAACTGCAGCCTAATGTTTAGGGAGTAACTGCAGCCTAATTGCCCCTATTCTTCCTATTTATGTTTACTTCTTAGGATGTGTGTGGCTGTCTTTGTTTAGTTTATCAAAAGTAGGGTTTCTAATCCTTGTAATCGGAGATCACCCTTCTCGAACAGGGCTCTATTTGTACTTTTTACTTGAAGTTAATCAAGCTGACTTTTTGGGTTCTATCATTTGGTTCCATTGCCGGGAAATCGAATGGCACCTGTAACCCGGAACTTGGCTAATCAACTAGCAACCATTGCAGCAAAACTAGATGTCATTCTTGCATCTTTGAGGGACGATGTTGAAGAAATCAAAGTTCAAGTGAACAGAGATTGTTGTAAAAGTGAAGAATCAAAGGATAATTTGAAGAACACAGTGGTTGAGGAACTGCAGGGGTCTGAGCATGACCCTCTTCAGCCATTAAAATCCAGCGTTGATGGCAGAATCACTTATCAAAGCGACATAAGCGGTGATGGGATTGAGGGCACTAATGAAATGGATGACGGAATGCACACCGACAAAATTGATGGCACCGCAATTGAAGCTTGGGCACCGGCAAAGAAATTAACAGCAAAAGGCAGCCATGATCGGAAGAGGAGAGGAGAAATTAGTGAAATAAGAGGCTTGCGTAAAGATATTGACCCACCGATCTCGTTAGCTGCAAGGCGTCAAGGAAATAAAAGCGTGTTGATTTCTTCCACATATACACTTTTGAAACACAATGAATTCCTGAGATATGGCTTTGATCTGCCTTATTTGTGCCCTAGGATACTCTTGTTTGATCTAGCACCATCGGAAACTTACCAAGCAGCACTGGCACTTGCAAAACATGTGGTTATAATTTTTATCATTGTGTGGGACCCAGGAAAGGGAAGACAGAATTCAGCAGCCTTTGATCCCCTATCTGTGAAACCATTTGAATATTGGTCCAGCATTCGACTTGAGGTCAAGTCGCTTGTCCAGGGAGGATGCATTGATACAAACCCAGATCCTAATTAGGTGGGTTGGTGGGCCTTGGTACCGGGTTGAAGGGGCAGCAGCCTAGTGAGTTAGTGGAAGAATGGTTAGCTATTGTTTAGGAACTAATTGCAGCCTTACTATGCTGGTTAGCTAATGTTTAGGGAGTAACTGCAGCCTAATTGCCCCTATTCTTCCTATTTATGTTTACTTCTTAGGATGTGTGTGGCTGTCTTTGTTTAGTTTATTAAAAGTAGGGTTTCTAATCCTTGTAATCGGAGATCACCCTTCTCGAACAGGGCTCTGTTTGTACTTTTTACTTGAAGTTAATCAAGCTGACTTTTTGGGTTCTATCAGAAGACCATGGGAATGGGACAATAGTGAGCCTGATAAGTCTAGCCAAAGGTATGCCAAGTTTGGTATGCCTATAGATTCCTAAGGCCTAGATGATTCTACATCAACAATACAAGCACCTGGCCATTTGAATCAGAATCCTGACATGAGTACTGGAAGTGAATCATCTCCCAGTCAAGCTCCTTTGAACACACATCAGTTCAACCCCGAATCAGCGGTTGAAGTGGAGGATTCAGGGGGTGAAAGTGAAGATTATCCTTTGGGAGTTGAACAGATTCCCTGATCATCATATGATGATACCCCACCTAAAGGCTTTACAAGCCTAAATGATGTGTTCAATAGAACAGATGTCCTAGAACAAATTCCTTTTGAGCCTCCTATATTCAATGAATCAAAATTGCTGCTGATTAGAGAGCCCAACAACTATGAGCAGGCTAAGAGCAATCCTGAGTAGAGAAAGGCTATGCAAGATGAGATTGATAGCATAAAGAGGAATGGAACTTGAAACTTGGTTCAATGTCCAAGGGGAGTGAAACCAATAAGACTAAAATGGCTGTTCAAGCTTAAAGAAATGAAGAGGGACTGATTACGAGGCACAAAGCAAGGTTGGTTGTGAAAGGCTATGTGCAGAAATATGGAATCGACTACGAAGAAGTGTTTGCCCCTGTTGCTAGGCTAGAAACTGTTAGACTAATTCTAGCTTTAGTAGCTGCAAACAGATGGAGGGTTCATCATCTAGATGTCAAGACAACCTTCTTGAATGGGGATTTGATGGAGGATGTGTATGTGACACAACCAGAAGGTTTTGTGAAGTCTGGCAAGGAGGGGTTAGTGTATAAACTCATTAAGGCTCTATATGGCCTTAAGCAGGCTCCAAGAGCTTGGAATGAGAAGTTACATGACACTTTGTTAGAGTTTGGTTTTAAAAGATGTCCACAAGAGCATGCGGTGTACAAGAATCAGTCTGAAGAAGGGTCTGTGATAATAGGAGTGTATGTGGATGATTTAATTGTAACTGGTTCTAGTACAAGGATGGTTGAGGAGTTTAAAGTAATGATGAAGTCCAAGTTTGAGATGACAGACCTTGGATTGTTGAACTATTACTTGGGCATAGAGGTGAAACAAGAAGAAAATAGTATCTTCTTGAATCAATCAGGGTATGCCAAGAAAATATTGGAAGATCAGAAGATGTGGGAGTGCAATTCAACTAAAATTCCTATGGATCCAGGGTTGAAATTAGGAAAAGATGAGGAACAGGAATCTGTGGATGCTACAATGTATAGAAGGGTTATTGGATGTTTGAGATACCTAACTCAAACTAGACCTGATTTGAGTTATGCAGTGGGCATTGCAAGTAGATTCATGGAATCCCCTAGAACTACTCACTGGCAAGCAGTTAAACACATCCTAAGATATTTAAAAGGTACACTAGATCATGGTATTTGGTATGAGTATGGGAAAATTGATGAACTGATTGGCTATAGTGACAGTTCACATGCTCCTACTAAGGCAGATGGTAGAAGCACCACTGGGATGGTGTTTTACTATGGGGGAGGCCCTGTAAGTTGCGCAAGTCAGAAGCAAGACACAATGGCATTGTCTTCATGTGAGGCTGAATTTATGGCTGCAACAGCCACTGCTCAACAAGCTGTGTGGTTAAAAGGTGTGTTGGAAGATTTGACAGGAACTAAGGCAGGTCCAATTTTAATACATGTGGATAATAAGTCAGCTATTCAACTTATGAAAAATCCCGTGTTTCATGGAAGATCTAAGCACATAGATACAAACAAACAAACAAACCCAGTATATCCCACTCAAAGGTAGGGTCTGGGGAGGGTAGGTGATGGCAAGTCTTTCCTCTATCCCGATATCTAAGCACATAGATATCAGATATCATTATATAAGAAGTTGTGTTGAAAGGGGTTTGGTAGTTGTGAAGCATATTTGTGGAGAGGAGCAAAAGGCTGATATTCTTACAAAGGTACTACCAAGGCTAAAATTTTCTGATATGAAAAAGCTGCTGGGAGTAGGTGGAATAAAAGAATTAGGGGGGTGATTGTTAGTTTAATTCTTTGTATTGTTCAGTAATAAAGTTTTGTACTTAGAATGTAGAGATTGCATAGTGTAAGGACCAGTTGTGTAAATAGTTAGTTCATTCGAACTCCTATAAATAGGTGGTGTAAAGTGTAGTTTAGAGATATAGTTTTCAAATAATAATAATCATTTGTTGGTTAATTCTGTTACCCGTGTGAATAACAGAACTGTTCATTTTATCTTAAAACACACAATATTTTGTATTAAATAGAAACACTTTATTGTTTCATGTTTGTTTCTGTATCATCCTTTAAAAAAAGAAAAAAGAGAGGTTTTCCTGAACCAAGGCTCTCCTTGAGAGCAACCTCTTTATCCCCAATGATAGATATAAGATTTACCCTATCCCGTCCTTCCCGGACCCTATTGAATGTGAGATTTTGTTGAGTATGTTTGTTTATATATATATATATATATATATATATGAGATTTGTTTAGGGCCGCGAGTCTAGTCAAACTTGGTATATGAAGCTTGGGCTGATTTAGGCTCGAGCACTAGCTCAAGTTCATATAAATTGGTCTGTATTCTTTATTAAATTATTCATTTTTATCTTCATTATTCTTTTTTCTTCATTCGTCCCACAGATTCCTTCTCCGTATTCTTCTAATCGGCTCAACTTGGTGAAACAACTAGAAAGAACAAAGAAGATGGAAGTTGAACCATGGACCAGTGATGATACGGTTCAGGCTAGAGAAACCAGTAAAGAAAATGAAGAAGATAAAAGTTTTACAGTGACAGTGCCGTAGCAATTGACGCGTAACAGAATATGCTTCATCCCTGGTGTTTTTGATCATGTTCAGTAGTTTGTATATAAGTAGATGCTGATGTATAATCTGATGTTTCATAAGTTATGTCAACATTTTGTCAATCACCTGCAGATTTAATTTTGAAAATCTAAAAAAAAAGATGAAGAAAAAAGAGACAAAACAAGTCGCTGTTTTCAGCTAGTTTTGTTCCTTACTTAAATAGGTCCCTGTAGAAAGGTACAGTTGTGTTCTTTGTTAGCATATGAAACGATAAAACAATAAATGTGACATTTATTGTTGATCTATTTTTCTATTTCTAATTGTAAATGCAACTATTATTAACCAATGATGCATTGAAATAGGATCTTTGACTAGGAAATGTATCATGTTTATTATTATTTTTTTATATATTAAATGAATGGTGTTATGGTATACAAAATTGCATTTACTCATAACTTTAAAGGATTTACCTATTTCACATAGCACTATCATGTGTCTAAAAGATCTCCCAATTTTAGAGATTCGAGTCCAGTGAAATAAACCCTATTTGATTCTAACTGTTTAGTCACTTTCATGATTTTGATCCTTCAAATGCAAAATGTTAAATTTTAAAATTGACATTTTACCATTTGTTTAAACAAACAAACATGTACCGAACACCCCTCATCTTTCTCAGGGATTCCATGGTTGGTGGATTACCCCTCGACCTTTTTTTTCAAATGTACAGAAGTTAACTGCATTGTGTTCTTATTTTTAGAAACTACTGGCGCGAGTTTTGCTTTTTTGGTTTTGTTCATCTTCTTCGCTATGAAGTTCATTAGGGTAGTGACTCGTTCCTCTAGTAATCAGCTGACGGCATTCAGTCGTAGGGAAGGGGCAAAAAGGGTATGATGCGACGAAAAAGAAAGGGTGCACGAGGGATGAAGAATTGGTTGGCGCTCGTGGGAGGTCACTAGCGGCAATGGATGAAAAAGGACCGGTCACTGGATTTATATTTTCTATTTGCTTTTATATAAATTATTTTAATTATTTGTATTTACTAGTAAGGGAAAAGTGAATATAGCTATAACTTAACATATAAATTTAACGTTTATCCATTCATTGATTAAAAGAATGACAAGTGAGTAAACAGTCAAGACTAACTAATATTGATCGGTTCTCAAAAAATCATACTGATAATTCTCAAAATTTAAGAATAATCTTAAATTTAGTTAAGCCTAAACGTAAAATTTTAGTTACCTATGAAATCTATGATTTACTTTTTTATTTATATTGATATTTCTTATATTTGATTGCAGGAGTCAACAAACCCAAAGGGTCACATGCATTGATTGGTACAAATGGCCCACCCACCTTACGGTTAAAAGAGTAAAACAAAATGATCCAACAGAACAAATGGGCCCACCACTACCGATCCATGATGCCATAATGCCATGATGCCATGATGCCATAATGCCATGATGCCATAATGCCATGATGCCATGCTTTCTACCAACTTCACACATTTTTCAAAATCATGAAAAAAACTTAAATCACACATAAATCACACATACTCCATTAAATTTCATAAATACAAATCAAATAGCAAAAGAAAGAAAAACAAATAAATTGGTTTCCTTCCTTTTATTACAATTACAAATTCATTTCCTTCACAATAAAAACTTAAAACTCGCTAGAAAGGGGCGCATGTTCATGGCTAATAAACACATTGCTGTAAATGCCACCGGCTAAGCCACCACCAACGAGTGGCCCGACCCAGTAGATCCAGTGGCCAGAGAAATCACCGTTGGCCACTGCAGGACCAAAGGATCGTGCTGGGTTCATTGATCCTCCAGAGAAGGGGCCAGCAGCCAAAATGTTGGCTCCTACGATAAACCCAATTGCAATAGGTGCAATTGTGCCCAATGCCCCTTTCTTGGGGTCGCATGCAGTGGCATAAACTGTGTACACCAACGCAAATGTGATTATGATCTCCATCACAACTCCTGGATAGCTCCAACACTTGCATCAACTACATGGATCGGCACAACCTGACACATAAACATATGATACAAGTATATACGCATAATGTACAACCCTTTACGCGGTCAAATATTAAAATTTACTTACTAGGCCTCCGGTGACGAAGCTAAGAAGGTAACATGCGACAGTGGAGCCAATGAGTTGGGCAATCCAATATAAGATGCCAGTTAGGATGGTGATTTGACCGCCAACAGCCAGTCCAAAGGTGACAGCTGGATTGACATGGCCACCTGAGATGTTAGCGGCGATGGAGACCGCAACAAAGAGTGCTAGACCATGACAGACCGCAACCGCCACTAGACCCGCCGGATCAAGAGCAGCATCTGCTGTCAACTTGGCTGCACAAAAAAAGTAAACAACAATTAATTACTGACAAAAAACATAAATTTGCATGGGAATTTACATATTAAAATAGTTTTCTTTTACCCATACCTAGTCTACTACTTATTAAATATCTATAACCCTCATAAACTATAATATATTATTTACCATCAGAATGTCCCCGTAAAAATATTAAAATAATTAGAAAGTAAGAAGTTGTATACCGTAAGCAATGGCAGAGCCGACCCCAGCGAAGACGAAGAGAAGGGTGGAGATGAACTCTGCAATGTAAGCTTTGATGGAGGTCACGCTAAAGGAATCATCAAAACTACCAAATGCAATTGCAGGCATTTTTTCAAAAATTAAATAACTGATTAATTAATTTTTTTAGTTAATTTAAAGAAATGGAGAGTGTGAAGAAAGGACGAGGAGAATTGGGAGTGAGCGCATTGCAAATGACCCTAAAGCCCTTTATAATGAAATTTCCAATTATAATAATAGTAATTTTGAATATTGACCAAAGAAGAAAATGTAAAATATATTGTTTTGATAAATACCAAATTAAGAAAGGTTTGGTGCCATGATCATTATAATTAGTTTATTGATTACTATTCTTGTAATATTCTTTTTGAAGTAAAATAACCAGTTGTCCTGAACGTCAATTTATTTAGACGGGTATTAAACAGGTTATGTTATGTGTTAATTGTTTGGACTTATTAAAAGCTGAAATTTTATACGGAATCAAAAGTCATGTTGAATTAGACGTATAAATCCAAACACGACTCGTTACTTTAAATTACAAACTTATGAAAAACACAAATGTGCATAAATATAATTCTGATTAAACTATAAAATTCTACCTTAATTTCTATAAACTATCCAACTAGTTTAAGTTTTCGTATTAAATATCTTTTTAAGAAGTTTATGATAATACAAACGTTAATCCATCAATCCATCGCAGGTGCGACTTAACAATTTTAAAAGCACAAGGTGAAGTAAAGCGTGGGGTCCCTTACCAAATGGAATCGTTATAAATTTCAATGTATCTAAGATTTTTTGTAACACGAAGCGTTTGGTCTAGTGGTAGCCCATTGCTTCCAAAATGGGAGGTCGTGGTTTCAAGTCTCGCTCAGAACACAATTGGTTGGGGTGCGGTTCTAGCTGGGAAACGGATAAATGGACTCGATTAAAATGACATCTATCATTTGAAGTAGGGTCGTTTAATTGACGTTCAAAAAAGAATCTAAGTTTTTTGTAAGTGGAGAGAAAAGTTCGTTAAAATAGGGTTAAACCGTGTATATGTCAAAGTTTAGACTGATTGGATATTTTAAGGCCAAAATAAACATCTGACTTATACTATAAATTTAAATATCTTTTATAAAAAACTTGGGAGGCTCAATAATTCAAGAACCCTAGGCCTAAGCCTAAAAATAACATATAAAGTTGGGTTAGACCCGTCAGCCTGATTCAAAACCAACCACTTATCTAAACATGTTCGACCTGAAATTAACCCTGACCAGTTTTGACTAAACTCACATAGCTAGTTTTCATGTCAAAGTTTTTGTTATGTTCTTTTCTTATTCGCACATCTGAATTTCTAAACATGTTAAACTTAGTTTTATAACTTCACACATTTCTCAATCCTTTTGGGAACAGCTAGGAAACGATGATATTGGCTTGATATCAAATTGTGTAATACATATAAAAAAAGTTGAAATATACAATCAAACTTGATATTTTATACATGTGTAAGGATAAGGAAATAGTCTATTGTTTAATTAGTTCACATGGTGTGCTTGAGATTAATTAACCAAAATTTAAATACTTCCGTGACATAAATAAATGCTAGATTATTGTATATTATATGAAAAATAATTTGGATAAAATAGAATTTTGAAGATAGAAAGGAATATAATGTAGTCGATGCAAATATGTGGGGTTTGAATCCTGGCTGTCAATAACATGCTTAATATGGAAGTGTCTAGAACCAGTTTTTTAATATAATTTATGCATGTCCTCCTATGTTCGTCGCTTTTATCTCTAAATGGATAATATAAATTTCTTAAAAATGAGATTCAAACATATAATTTTTTTTTGAGTCCATAAAATAATTTAGATAGTATTATACTAAAAAAAGATTTTTAATCTAAAAAGGATAAGAATGACTATGAGCTTGACATGTGTCTATTTATTGTTTTAAATAGTAGTGTATTTGGTTATTGTATCAAATACATCAGTTAATTGTGTCTTGTACGTTCATTGTGTCTTATACGTTTATTGTGTCATATATTTTACTTCATTTTTTATGTGTGTTAATCATTTGTGTTTTACGTTTTAGATCATTTTATGTTATTTTTTATTTTTATAAATTATAAACTTGTTATCTACCATTGTGTTTTACAATTAGAAATATACAATGATATTTGTATATTTCAAAACTCATAGTGTTGAAGATAACACAATATGTTATTTTATTATTGATTTTAATAGATAGATAAAGTTATTATCTATTATTGTATTTTACCATTAAAAGTATATAATGATGTATTTCACCCATCTATTTTTCAAAACTTAAAGTATTCAAGATAACACAATAACTATCAAATGACACAATGATACATTGTGTTATTGGGTCATTGTTTTTATATAGTAGATTAATAGTTGTTAATTTATTATTGTGCTTTACATATTAGAGATATATAACAATGTTATTTCATCATTATATTTTTTAAAATTCATCATTTAAAAAAATATAATACTGTTCAGAAAAACATAAAACTAACAAAAGACACAATGAAGTGCACTAAAAACACAATGACGAGATATAAGTTTAATAACGTAATTTTTTAATATTTTATATAACAATACTGTACTTGTTTTAAAGATAAAACGCTCGTTTTTGGTGTAATATAATGCCGTACATAAAATTTATGAACGTTTTAAAAAATAGGGGAACTTGCACAAAGTCAACAAAAAGTCTATTTTTAAAATACCCCTCTAACAAACTTTTTCTTACAATTTTAATATGAACCATTGATTAATGAGATGGATGATTGAGATTACTTCTTACACTTTTCAGTTTTGAAATATTTTGTATTTAAACCACTTCCTAATAATTTTTCAATGATTATTATCTATCATGTAGAATGACCTTTAATTAGATTTAAAGTGAAGCCACAATAAAAATTACTAATTTCAAGTATATATCTAAATGAAAGGGAAAAAACTAAAATAAGCTTATAAAACTAAAAATTGTTCAGAGAAAGAGGTGCAATAATTTTGGATGGTATTCATTTTTTTTATGTTTACAAGTGTTTTCAGATCAGATCCTATAAATAGTATTATTATGATAAAGATTTACTGGATATGATTGGTTGATTAGAAGTGATGTATATTCCAATATTCCCATTGATGATGCATAAAATCTTTTGTAATTGTTCTGGATATAGTAGAGTTCTTTTTTTAAGTATGGGGTTTGATCTTTTGTTAACACAATATACTAGATTAAATTCCATTGTATATTATAATTATATTGTTAACACTTGATGACGTAGGCAAGGCCAACATCGAAGATAGGTGACGTAAGCAAGGGCGCGAGTGTAGCCAAAAGGCAAGAAAGCCTTTACAAGACAAGGCATGGACACGGATAAGATTAAGATAAGGAGACCTTCTGTGTCGTTGCACATTCGAATCTAGCACAGTCTCCAAGAGGTGACAGTTTATTGTAAAGATTCGAAATGAAGGTTTACCGTAAAGGGAATGTCTTTTATGGGATCCTGAAAGTAGGAAGTTATCTTTTTACAACCAATAAGAAAATCAAAAGCTAGTAAAAGCAAATCCCCTTTTGATAGCCTGTGTAGCATGTATCCAAGTTTAAGGAGAAGATACGTGGGATAAATATAACACCCGGGTATTTTTAATAGACAAGAACGAAGAATAAACGTGAACAAAAGAAGGAAATGCCATTCAACCCAAGTAAAGGGGTTAAAAGTGTCCAAAGGATAAAACTTTGGAAAGTTGGTGAATAAAGCAACATGGCCACCCATGTTGCCTGCTTACAATTTGACATTTGGTTTTAGAAAGAGAGACAACAGAGAATTCGAGTTCTAGAGAGAAAAAGAAGAAGAATTCAAGGTTTAAGATAAGATTTTGTGTTTTAAGTTGTTTTTGGACGACTTATAAATTAGTCTCGGTTATTTGCTTATGTGTGCTATTGTATGTTCGAATGGTGTGTTTTGGTGTGTTTTAGGTGTTAAA
The DNA here is from genome assembly GCA_024085815.1 of Flaveria linearis. Taxonomy (NCBI): domain Eukaryota; kingdom Viridiplantae; phylum Streptophyta; class Magnoliopsida; order Asterales; family Asteraceae; genus Flaveria; species Flaveria linearis. The sequence goes on from CM044010.1 coordinate 10,260,128, forward strand.
AATGCCTGATAAGTTTGAGAGTAGGGTTCAAACTCGAAAGTAACTAAGTGAGTTCTAGAACCCCCTTTTTAACATGTTTTTAACGAACTTTGGGGCTGGAAATGCATGTGAACATGTTTATATGAAAAATGGGTTTTCACCCGTATGTGTGTGTGTGTGTGAATGTGTATGTGGGTGGGTGTAAATTCGGGGTTTATAAGTGTGTATGTACACGTTATGATGCTTAGAATGTTAGTACTAAGCTTAGATCATTATTTAGGACGATTTGGGACTGATTTATGATGTTTAAGTGGAAGTTAGTTACCCAACCGCCTAAACAGTGGACCATGCGTCCAACGGTTAAATTTACTAAGTGTTCCCAACTGCCCAGAAATCCCAAACGTCTGAACAGTACCTAACCGCCTAGATGTCCATGCGTCTAAGTCAGGCCCATGCGCCTGAATAGTGCCCAAACGTCTGGAATATTGCCCAGAATGACTAAGTGTTAGGCCCAAACGCCTGAATAGTTCCCATGCGTCTAAATAGACCCATGCGTCTAAGTGAAATGTGACCAAGCGTTAGGCCCACACCGGCCTGAATAGTGCCCATGCGCCTAAATAGGCCCACGCGTCTAAGTGAAAAGTGACTAAGTATAATTCCAGACGTCTGCATAGTGGCAAAACGTCTGAACAGGGTAGAAACGCCTAAATAGCGCCCATGCGCCTAGACACTTAGAATATTTTCTGAAATCTTAGGAAAAAGCAGAAAGTCTAGGGTTTGACCAAAGTGACTTGTGGATAATGATTAGCCATTTTAAGCATGATTATGGGATGTTTTAGGGTTATGGAATATATGAATGATGTACGGTTGTATAATGTGTTATCTTTTAAATGATGATTAAACGTATTTATATTATATTATAAAATACGTTATGTATTATGTTATTACCACAGGTCCAGCATCAGCTTCATGCACAATGTTCGGGTATGACCAATTGGTTTGAATGAATGGGAGAGATGACTTGCCTTAGGTGACTGGATCAGATTTGTGCAACGTTCATGGTTTAATTACCACAGGTCCAGCATCAGCTTCGTGCACAATGTTTGGGGTATTGTTCATCAATCCATATGAATGTAAAGAATGACGTAATGTACAAAAGAAAGAAAGAAAGTAAACAAGTATGAAAGTAAAAGAATGATAATGAGTATGTTACGAAAGAATGAGAACGAAAGTAAGAGAATGTTAACGAAAAGCATGAAATGAAAACATGCTATGAATATGATGGTGAACAATGGATGTTAATGAAAGTTAAAAGTAATATATTCTATCTGTATGTATGATGCGTGACCGCGTATGAAAGTAAAGAAAGGTTATATTGAAAGTAAAGTATTTTATTTATAAAACTAGAACTTACTCAGCAACGCTGACTTTTATGTATTTTCCAGTTGGCAGGTAAAGTTGCTGAGGATGACACGGGGCAGCTACTTGGCATTTTTGGGATGGCATCCATTAGTATAACAATGACATTTTTGTGATGTAATGCAGTTATAGTATTTTGTAATAGTTAAACGTATTGTATTACTTTGCAAAAGTTGTCATTAAAATATATGAAATGGTTTTAATTAATTTCCGCTGCGATGTTTTTAAATAATTGTATATTTTATGTGCGATGAATGAACAACTGTGAGGTGCCCGGGAACGGGGTCTTTCAATAAAAGAGGATACCTCTACCAAAATAGGAAGACATCGCAAATCCCCTTCTGATCCCTTTGAGAGCATCCTTAAGTATAAATTGAACACTTAACATTGAGGTAAGGCATCCAAAAACTGATATCATACCTCTTCAATTTCTTAATACACATCTATAAACACAAAACTGATTCTTACGCACGAGGTGGATCGCAGAAACCCTTCTTGTGGTGAGCCTAACGGTTTACTTTCTTGTTAACAGATCTTCCCGAAGAAATACAAGTAGACAGAGGAGCTAGTTCTCGTGTACCAACAACACTATAAGTAGATTATATTATAGAATAATATTATTAGATATATTATAAAATAGTATAATCTAATTATATTATCATATATCATCAAACTTGCACACTACAAGATTCGAATCTAATCTGTTAGTGAGGGAACTACACAACTTACCACAACGTATTCTCATACTATCAAGTTGTAATGAAACTTTGTTTAGATCAAGTTCAACTCTTTTATTTCATACAATATTATAGGTATCATGAAGCCTTCTATCCTGTGGTAGCTCTATGTTCTATATGAGAGGTCGTAGGTTCACATCTCACTCAAGCAACAATTCTCTAGGTTTAACCAGAGAGTTTTCTTTATTGTGGGTTTCCGCCTGAGAAGGTCGAGGGTGCGGTAGTGAGTAGTGACTAAAAAATAGATGAATCCAATTAAAATAATATTTATCCTTCGAAGCATAGTCGTACAAAATTTTCGTTCAAAAAGAAATTATAGGTTAACACATGTATTTACACCCATCCAAGTGTAATGTTAACCAAAAGAGCATGTCTCGTCCAATAGCAAACTTAATCTATGCCTCAAATATCTTCATTAATTCCCAAATCAAGTTTTGAATATAATATATTATATATGTCTATAAAAATTTAATAAAAATAATGTATGGAAAAATTAAATTTAATATATCATATATTGTAACGTTCTATAGTTTCCGTTTACTTTTTATTTCAAATGTAATATTCATCTTTATTCAATACTTATAATGTCAAGACTTGATCATAATTGAAATACTCTTTTTATATCATTTTTATTGATTATATGATTGTATAACGTTTAAACAATTGCGAATACGTATTTTAACACAAAACCAAACAACTTATCAAGGCTTATATTTTTTATCAAAAATTATTCATTATTTTTTTATTGTTCATATGTTAAAATACCCAAAAACATGCTTAATCATGAGTTTGTGGTGCAAATTAAATAAATAAAATAAGTTGAGGGGTTAAAATTGAAACTTTAAATTTTTCCTCCACGCATCTCTCCAACTACTTTTTAATGTCCAATCATAATTTTCCTCTATAAATACTAACCCAAATCCTTCTCTAATCACTTTCACTACTCTAAACTCGCTCTTAAACTCTCTCATTCCATCCAACAACTTTATATTTTGCAAAAAATCTTCAATAACAACTTGTGAGTTATTTATTTATTTAAAAAAAAATTCTTACTTTCTTCTTCATTTTCTTTACCACTTTGAACAACCTTTAGGATATAATCACTTAGTCATCAAGGTAAACAAGTATGGTAAACTCCTATTTTTAAGGTCTAAGTTGGAAATATTATAGTTGATTCTTTCATACATGTTTTCTTGTCTTGTATTTAAGGCTTTTACATACTAAACCAAGTCACAAACAACTTCAATCTTGTAAGGCTTGTGTTGAAGTTATTTTCTAGAAATTTGAGACTTTTACACCCCATTCTTTCATCTTTACAAAACACTAAGTGATCCACAAATCAAGAAGTGGATGAAACCAAACAAAGCCTCCAACCAATGTTGAAAGGCTTGTGTTATGGTATGAAATGGTGATGTTGAACCTTGGTTCTACAACTAATCTATCCATCATACCCTACTTGAACACTTAGTCAAACTAGTTAGTTTACTTTAGTACCTTTATTTATGTACTCATGACCATCCAAATCACCCTTATGTGGAGATTTTATACAATGGTGACAATCTTGAGGTTTGTGAATATCCCCACCTCTAATACATGACTTATATGAATATAACACTTGAGGTTTGTGGATTAACCTACCTCTAATCATGACTTATATTTATATCTACATAATACTTAGTCAAAACCAAATTGTAACATCAATTAAACCATGGTTGAATGTTATGTGTTAAGGTAGTTATTATACTAATCTTATGATTCTTTATTTTGGACTTATATTATAGATGAATATGTACCTAGGTTCTGAGCTTAATGTAATATGTCTTTATTGTCTTACACATATGTAATAGTTGGGTACTTAATGAAATACAAATGTTTGGTTGTGATTATAATGTCTAATATTTCATTAATGAGTTGTTTAACATGTATTGAATTGCTTATATAGGTTTGTGGTTGTTTGAATTAATCTTGGTAATGTAAATGGTTAAGAAATATATTCAAACTTAGTAATGTGAAGTTCTCATGAGAATGGCCCATGCTAATGGACCATACGCATGAATAACTTCATGCGAATGACTCAGTCGCACGACTGAACCAGGAGACTTGATCAGTCACATGATTGGAACATAAGATTGGCTCAGTCGCACGACTGAACACTCAGTCGTGCGAATGGATCAACCGCATGGCTCAATCGCACGACTGGACCGCACGAATGAGAAACACTAACCTATAAATACCACTTAAATCGTGAAAAAACATAGCACTTCGAATCCCTACGTACCCTAGCCGTCCAGAGACCTCTAAGAACCTGTTCCAAGTTCATAGATCGCACTAGATTGATTATCAATCGCTCTTAACGTTTAGATTCAATTTACAATTGATTCTACGTACGTTCTCACTGATTGGATCACCAATCAAATAGGATTCCGCACTATTTGATTAGGTATACACGTTTATCAGTTAGTATTTCGTTCAATACTACGTCCTGACAAGTGGTATCAGAGCTTTGGCTTTTGATTTACGTGTGATTCAATCGTTCTTGATATAAAAATTGTGTTTTTCCACGGAAAATGCAATTCTTTTGTGTCAAACGGTGTTTTAGACGTCTCCAGTTCGTAAAGTTCATTTTTCTTGGCATACGGCAATTAGGGTTAGTGAAAATTCATGTTTTTGCATCCAAAATACCTTAAACCTTCGAATTTTCAACTTACAGCAGCTCTAGTCGCCCGATTGAATCAATCGCACGACTGAGTTCATTCGCATCCCTTATACACACGATTGGACTCATTCGTACCTTCATTCGTACGATTGACCTGTCTAGTCGCATTGTTCATCCGCACCTGTCCATACGCACGATTGATTCATACGCATTGGTTTATTCGCTCGTTTGAGTCATTCGCATTGTTCAATCGCCCGAATAGCCCAATCGCACACCTTCATTCGCACAAGCAGACAATTTTGTTTCAAAGTCTAAAGTTAATAGTATTCAGCGTTCACAGCAGGTAAAGATTCAAGGATCCAGAATCTGTTGCTTCTGGAAAATTAAGTGGGGAATCATAACAAGCCTCCTAAGCTAATCACATTAGATGATTACCCACAGTGGAAGCAAAGATTTGAGATTTATTTGAATGGCGTAGATCCCAATCTGTGGGAGTCGATAGAGACAGGTTATAGCATGCCTGTAGGTGCTGATGGAGTTAAACTTACACTAGGGGGCATGACTGATGGACAAAAGCTCAAGTACAATGCTGAGAAGAAAGTTTATGCTCTGCTTACTGAATCAATTCCGAAGGACATTTTCCATCAATTTTCTAAGAACAAGCAAGCAAAGAAGCTGTGGGATGCATTGGAAAAGAGGTATGATGGTAATGCATCGTTAAAAGCTCTAAAGGATAAAGCATTAAAGAAGGAGTTTGACAACTTCTCGTCAATGGGAAAGGAGAGCTTGGACGATGTCATTGATCGGTTCTATCACTTAATGAGTGAGCTGCACACTCATGGAGTCACCACTTCTATGGAAGACAAAGTGTCAAACTTTGCAGATGGTTGCCAGAGAAATAGGTTTCTTTTGTCTCCAACCTCAGACAGAATGATATGCTCGTGAGGTTAGATATCAATGACTTCATTCTGAAACTGAGGGAGGAAGAATTGAGGATGAAGTACAGGGCTCAAAAGTCTACTTATGATCAAAATCCAGCCCTATACAACTCTACTCCACAAGCCAAAATGTCTGGAGCTCCACTACAAACGGCTTTTGTGTCGAGTTCAGCTGGTCCATCTCAAGCAATTTCTTCAGCATCTGACACGTCAGGGTCGTCTGGTACCCAATACATAGCATCTGAAGCCAATGCTACAAAACTGAAGACCGAGAACCTCGGGAATGTGACAGTAGAGGTAGCAAAGGAACACATGGATCTCTTAGCAGCTGTCGTCCATTCCTATGACGGGCTAGTTGCTGGGAAAATAGGGAACTGCCATCTGGAAGATGAGGACTATGAGCAAGTAGACGAGACAGAGCTGGAAAGGATGGATATTATGTGGGGCTTAGCAAGTGCCATCCGGAGAGCTAAAAAGTTTGTCAAGAAAACCGGATAGAACTTGATTGCAACTAAGGACAGTACCTTTGGTTTTGACAAGTCTAAGGTGACATGCTTCAATTGTGGTGAAAAGGGGCACTTTAAGCATGAGTGTGTGAAGCCGAAAAAGACAGGAAACAGGAATCCCTTCTCATCCTTCAATCGTCAGGATAAACCACGGCTAGTCCTACTGCGTCAAGCAAGGATCCTAAAGCCTTGACTGCTCATGATGACGAAGGACAGGATTGGAGCTTTCGGTTTATATCTTCGGGAGAATCCAACATTGCAAGTGTTGAAGATTTGGATGATGACTCAGCTAGTGAAGGAGATATTGCAGTGGAACTAGTGATGTCTAACACTGAAGAGACTGCAACTGTGGTAAATTACATGCCTGAAGAAGGGAAAACTACAACAACATCAGAATCACCAGAACCAGAGACACCAGACTCTGCCTTAATGGCTGATTCGTCAGAACCTTCTCAGGTAAGTACTACTGACCAACTTTTCAATAATCATGCTTGTTTTGATTGTAATAAATTTAGGGAAAGCATTGATCTGAAATTTACTAGGTTATTAGATCACAATGATAGCTTAGTAAAGGACTGACAACTGTGCACAAAAGCCAATAGAGTTTTAAAACAAAATAAGCACAGTTACAAAGAAAAGATAACCTTTTGAACAAACAGCTTAGGGAAACAGAAGTAGCAGCCTTTAACCAAGATAATGACATTAGGTACTATCTAAACTCCCTAGAAGACACTAAAAAACAGAAGGCAGTTTTAGAAGTAGAAGTAAATTCACTAAAACAGAAACTGCGCAGTTGGACAAGTTCCTCTCACATTGTCCAACACTCTGAGAGAACGTAACAATGGGGAGGGTTTGGGATATAAAGTGGTCCACCACCACCTGAGACCTTGATGAATTCAAAATATAAACAAATAAATAACAACCCAATCAAGGATCATGTGGTGTCCACTCCTCTAGTAAGTGACCCAGATTCTATAAGTAAACCTTTTGAATCTGGCACTAAACTAAAGGAGGCCACTTCAAAATCACAAAGTAAAATGACATGTGACAATCTGAACAAACAATTTGAAAAGGTTAATGTAAAGTCTGGGACAATCAGGTATAATTCTGAACCCAAAAGGACCAAACAAGTTAACCAACCCCGTGCTTCCGGTCTAAGTCCAGAGAAAAATCAGGTAAAGGATGTTAAAAATGTTAAAACAATTAATTTTGTTAAATTAGAGAAAACATCTAAGCAAGAAATGTCAAAACCCAAACAAAACAATGTCACACGGGTGTCCCATACTTCACAGAAACATCTAAATTGTCAAGTTGAAAGCAGATCATGCTACAACTGTGGAAAGTATGGACATATTGCGTCTTATTGTCCTTATTATCATCAGACACCAAAGAAGAAGGTAGAACTTTATGACACTAAAGTGAGCTCTTCCAAGAGAAGATCCATGACTCCACCGAAACGAGTCAGTGAACCTAAAGTTCAACCTATCAACCAGTCGTCAGTTTATCACAAACAAGCCTTACATAAGACTGGCTTATGGAAAGAGAAATCTTCCTATGAATCTGATAATGAGAACAAGAAGACCATTGATTGTCACTCACCCTCGAAAGGCCAATTGTTGGAATTTATGATGTGTGATGCCTCTGGGTCACCCAAGCCAGTAAAGGCTTGGGTCCTAACCTGAACTAATGTTTTCAATTAAATATGCAGGGTGTTCGCTATAGTGCTGAAACCAACACGTGGATTGTCGATAGCGGAGCATCAAGGCACATGACTGGGAACAGGGCACTCCTATCAAACATCAAACAGATAAAAGTAGGCTATGTTTCATTTGCTGGAAACAAAGGAGGGTATATCACAGCTCAAGGGGAAGTGGGAAATCAGAATGTAAAGTTTGACAAGGTAAACTACGTTCAACAACTTCAAAATAACTTACTTTCGGTATCCCAAATTTGTGATAAAGGATTTAAAGAAGTGTTTGATAACAAGAAGAGCTATGTCCTGAAAAAGGACTATATCATACCGGAGGACCAAGTCTTAATGTCTGCCTCAAGATATAATGACCTTTATGTCTTGGATTTATCAAAGGTCTCCACAACAGATCATCAAGTTCAGTGCTTCTTGTCAAAGGCTACTGAGAAGGACTCAATCTCCTAGCATCGAGAATGGGACACAATAATCCACAGAAGATGAATCACTTGATCCAGAATGATCTAGTGAGAGGAGTTAACGTTAAAAACTTCCAACTACCAGATTTTTATGTGGCGTGCAAGAAAGGCAAACAGACGAAGAAGTCTCATAAGGAAAAGAAGGTTCACTCAATCGAACTTCCTCTTAAACTTCTTCACATGGATCTGTTTGGTCCAGTCAGTACACGAAGCATCGCAGGCGACCTGTACTGTTATGTAGTTACAGATGACTACTCAAGATTCTCTTGGGTGATGTTTCTGAAATCAAAATCAGAAACGTTTGAGTCATTCAAAGAGTTAGTAATTACACTGGAGTCCTTCTACAAGCTAAAGGTCAGATAAGTCTGCTCAGACAACGGAATCGAGTTCAAGAATCAATGGATGGAGGCTTTCTGTAAAGAAAAGGGAATTGTGCACCAGTTCACTTCCACCTACACTCCTCAGATGAATGGTGTTGTTGAGAGAAAGAATCGCAGCTTAATAGAGACAGCACGGACAATGCTAGCTGACTCGAAGCTGCCTATCCAATTCTACAATGAGGTAGTTGCCAATGCATGTTACACGTTAAATCGAGTTCTGGTAGTTAAACGTCATGGCAAGACGTGTTATGAGTTACTTCAACGACGTAAACCAAATCTAGAGTATCTCGAACCGTTCGGCGCACCGTGCATACTACTGAAGAAAAATTAGGAGGGTAAGTTCAGCGAGAAGGCTGAAGATGGAATTTTTATTGGATACAACATACCGAATAAGAGGGTCGATAACAACTCCACGGGTCAAGTAGAAGTGCGGTGTAATGTTGACGTTCAGAGATACACCACTCCTCCTGCTGGGAAAGGACCTGCCTTCTTTTTCGACTATGATGGCTTCTTCCAGTCTTTCAACATCTCTCTCTCCACATCTGATGATGACTTGACAACCAAAATGATGTTGAGTCTTAAACACACCATCACAAGACGCCAAACATCTGGTTCACAAGGTGAATCATCTAATCAGTCAGGGGGAGCACTCGAGGTAAGTGACTCCTCCTCTGACATGAAGCTGTGGAAAATAACCAGAACAATAAGGAGGAACAGGTTCCAACTCCTGCAGGTCCATAAGGATCTGAAATTGATGCTTCTGCGTATTTGGAACCTCACACTCCTACCTCCTCAGATGCAGAACCAAATGTCTATAATCTTGGTTCTGAGGTAGTTGTTCCCACTACTCCTGGATCACGCTTAACTGTTTATCATCCTCTGGACAATGTCATGGGGATGTCAGATCTGGAGTTCAGACAAGAAATCAGCTATACTCAGCTGATTATGCCTCGGTAATGGAAAAGGATACCTTCACGATGGAGCATATCGTTGTTTTGTGTCACAGTTTGAGCCAAAATACATCAGTGAAGCCCTGAATGATGAGGCATGGGTGAGTGCCATGCAAGAAGAACTTCTGCAGTTCAAGAAGTTGGGAGTATGGACTCTCGTGGATAGACCAAAAGGAGCTAAAGTTATTGGAACCAAATGGGTCTTGAAATGCAAGAAAGATGACCAAGGAGTCATTATCAGGAACAAGGCTCGTCTTGTAGTTCAAGATTTTGACAAGTCGAGGGAATAGATTACAATGAAGTATTTGCACCTGTGGCAAGAATGGAAGCCATCCGTATCTTCCTAGCCTATACCTCTTACATGAAGATTAAAGTCTATCAACTAGATGTAAAGAGTGCATTTCTTCATGGTGAAATCTGGGAAACAGTGTATGTCAGTCAACCCGAAGGATTTGAAGATCCATATCATCGGGACAGAGTTTACAAACTGGATAAGGCTCTCTACGGGCTTCACCAAGCCCCGAGGGCATGGTATGAAAAACTCTCCACTCACCTTGTGAAACACGGATTTCACAGAGGTGTAATTGATTGTACACTGTTTATCAAAGAAAAAGATGGTGACTTGCTGCTTGTTTAGATCTACGTTGATGACATAATCTTTGGTTCCAAGAATGAAGACTTACGTAAAGAATTTGAAGCAGTAATAAAGCTGAATTTAAAACGAGCGCAATGGGAGAGATGAAGTTCTTTCTCGGTTTACAGGTGGATCAGACATCAAAAGGGATATTTCTACATCAGACTAAGTATGTAGGAGATATTCTCAGTCGGTTTGACATGGAGAATGCTTCCGCAGCTGGGACTCCACTTGCTACAAACCATGAGGTAGCACCCGACGAGAATGGTGATCTAGTCGATGCCACCATGTACCGAGGAATGATTGGATCTCTCATGTACCTCACTGCATCACGACCTGATATCATGTATGCAACATGTCTATGTTCAAGATATCAGGCGAAACCAAAGGTTAACCATCTGGTAGGAGTCAAAAGGATATTCCGTTATCTGAAGGGTACACCAGCACTTGGGTTGTGGTATCCTCATGACGATGAATTGAGCTTACAACGTATAGTGACTCAGAATACGGTGGCTGCAAGATGAACTACAAGTCTACATCAGCAGGATGTCAATTCTTTGGAGGAGATTAGTGACCTGGCAATGTAAGAAGCAGACCTCGGTTGCTTTGTCAACCTGTGAAGCCGAATACGTTGCTGCCACCAGCTGCTGCTCACAAATCATATGGATACAACAGCAAATGCGGGACTATGGTTTGCATTTCTCTTCTACTCCTATTTTGTTGATAACTCTGCTGCAATTACAGTAACAAAAAATCCGGTCCAACATCCTAAGACCAAACACATCGGTATAAAATATCATTTTATACGTGACTGTTTGAAAAGAACCTAATCGATGTGGTTAAAATAAATACGGATTTTCAACGCGCTGACCTCTATACTAAAGCCTTTGATAAACCACGTTTTCTATATCTGTTAGAGGTCAACGGTGTCAAAAAGATTCCAGAAGACGATACTACTTAGTCCGACACCCGTTTAGTTTTATTTTATTTATTTTATTTTATTTCTATTTTTATTTGTTTAATTTCCGTGTCTTATAAAAATCCAAAAACACAAAAAGATTTTTTGTTTTAGAATTTTAGGGGAGATTAGTTTACTTTCAGTATTTATTTACTTAAGAAAATGGGGAGGGCAGATAAGCTAAAAGGCTAAAACAACAAAGATAAGAATGTGATTCAACACTATGGAAAGTGATAGTACACAGGCGTCAAGTTACTTGGAACACCAAAAAGATTTTCAAATTTTGTAATTTAGTTTAATTAAATCATAGAAAATTGTTAGTCAGAGAATTCTAAGTCTAACAAATAGGGAAAATGATAGTACGCTTGTTTGTAACTGTAATTATACGGAGAAAGTCGATCTAGGGAGGTGTTAGTTCATAATACGATGTGTCGGTAGATTCAACATGATAGACTAGTAGACATCATTGGTAAACTCAATTTAAACTAATCTGTTCAACTGACTGTGGGTTCCCATCTTATCACTGGTTAACACAATCAATTATTTCCAATAAGGGATGACGAGCAAATAAACGCCACTAAAGTGTGCGGATGACCACAAAAAGAGCAAAACACGAAAATGAACATATTTAGAGTTGCTCTAACAAGAGATAGGGTGTGTGCCTCTCTGCTGTGCGATGGCACTGACCTGAGGATAAGCTTAACCTAGATATTCTAGAATTCATTGTTGTTTGCCGCCTCTCTGCTATGCGATGGCAGCTTGGCTTCTCTTTGAAAGCTCTATGAATAGTCTCTTCTTGTCAAAATACCCGTAGTCCGCTCAAAATTCTCCCGAGGAATGTTGATTACCATATAAGCTTGGGATCCACAAAGTTGGCTGAAATAATATAACCTAATACATCACCAATATGTATCAAAAGTCTGTGTATGGATTTAAGTGGACAAGTATACTGACAATCGTCGTGGCTGCACCGCCTGATGTTCAAAATCAATGTGTGTTACATATCAGATCAAGCATGATTCCCAGTTAGAACGTAGAAGTATCAGATGAACGAGAAACTGTGATATGTGAATATGTTAGTTTCAAGTTCAATACATATATAAAAGTTCCAAGTAATTTAGTCTATGCCTGTTTGATTCCACATGAATCTGTCTTATAAATGATGTTAATGCTAATAGGCTAATCTACCCTGCTCTAACAAAATCACAAAAATGTTTATTTGGTTTCTTAGGTTAGTCTTTAAAGTTCTTAGTAAAGCATGTCTGTGTCAGACTTAGCTATGTTATTTAGTGCTGTGAATGTCACAAAATGAACTTAACGTTAATCTTAACTCAAGTGTTTTTGAAAAGATAAATGGATCACGTCTGAGGTGATCTGGTGGATAAATGGATCACGTCTGAGGTGATCGGGTGGATAAATGGATCACGTCTGAGTGATCTGGTGGATAAATGGATCACGTCTGAGGTGATCGGGTGGATAAATGGATCATGTCTGAGATGATCATAAGTTTTAAATTTAATATGATCATGTCTGAGATGATCAAATGCTCAAAAAGTCTAATCTATAATCAAAGTGTGTAAAATGCAAATTGGTCACTAATTCAAAATTATGAGTATGACCTATACGCACGATTGGACCATAAGTATGGACCAACCGTGTGAATGGACCATACTCATGCCCTAGACAACCGAATGGAGCATGAGTATGAACCATTCACACGAATGGCTTACAAGATTGAGCCAGTCGCCCGAATAGAGCTGTGCGGATGAGTCAGTCACCCGACTGAGACCCAGTGGACCACTGAATGTGATCGACTGAACCAATCGCATGACTGAGGTCCAATCGCCCGATTGAACAGAGCGAATGGGTCCAGTCGCCCGATTGAAATCAGATTCAGTATAAATTGAGCCCTAGTCGATCGCATTCAACTCATCATCCTAAATCGCCCCCATATCGCACACCTTACCGTTACTCTGCCAAAATTCATTTGACCAAACCTGACACCTTATTTAGATAGTCTGATAATCTCATTGTTTATACAGGTACAATGCAGTGCAACTTATCCAAAATTCCACCGATTTGACATCAAAATCATGAAATTCGACCCACACAAGAACCGAACATTGAAATGGACTAATAACCTAACCAAACTGAGTAAATGTGGAAATAAAAGTTTAGGTTATTAGTAAAGTGATTGCGAGTCTAATGAACCAAAACACGACGTCTAATTCTAGTTTTGGTCCAAATCTGAACTGGAGTTGACCGAACAGTGGGTCATGCGACTGGACACTAGGATGAACTACAATCGCACGACTGAGTGGATGATTGATACAATCGGCCGAATGACCGATACGAATGAGATCAGACGGCCGACTGAACCAATCGCATGCTTAGTCATCTGATTGAACTCAATCGCATGATTCAATCACCCGAATGTATTCAATCGCATGATAGGTCAACCGACTGAACTCAGTCGCATGGTTCAATCGCATGATTGAACCAGACTGAGTTCTACCAGGTTAATTAGAACTGATTTGTGTTGTGTGGGATCTAATGTCTATCAGTATTGTGTTGCAGATTGATGGCTAACAGGTGGGCCATCAACCTAAGCACAACATATGTGCTCACTTAGATGCTATGACTCGGCATGGTGCCGAGTTTGCAGGGGATCATCGCTTTTCTCAAGCGATCCAGAATCTACAGGGCTATTTCCACACCATGCACTCCCTATAGGTCTATTCAGCAGGCCTTCTGGGAGGGAGCATCGGTTGACCGCTCACGCGAGCCTTACAGCATCAGGAGTTCCATTTTTGGTATAGACATAGAGATTACCCTGAAGATATCCGGCGGGTACTTGGTTTGGGTGATGATGTAGACCACCCTACCAGACTTCACCCACTAACGGTTAGAGGGTGCTTCTTAAGGATGAAGTACGCTGGGGATATCAACGCAGGTGTGCTCAATAAGAGCAACCTGTGTCCCCAGTACAAGTACTTAGCACATGTCATCCTTAAGTGCATGGCTTCGAGGAGGGGTGGGTTTGATGACCTATCAGACCAGATTCAAAATGCCTACGTGGCACTGGTGCTGAACCATCCCTTCAGCTTCTCGAGCATGATATTCTCATACCTTATAGAGAATCTGGAGGCTAAGGGCAAAGAAGGGTCCGCATGTACCCTAGATTTCCAGATGATCCTTGATGAGAAGCTGCCAACACTGCCCAAGGAGAGCCACACGTTGTGTCGTTGGAGGTCATGGATGATACGACAATGGGTCGTATAGAGTATATCGAGGAAAGCAGGTCAAACCCTCGGTGAAGAGACTCTTCGGGCATTTGGCCCATGCTGGGTATGTGGCGCCTGGGAGGCGAAAGTGGTGCCACGAGGAGAGTGACTCAGATGTTGAGCAAATTGCTCTACCATTTGACGACTCCGACGATGATGGTGATACAGGTGGAGACTTCGGGCCTGCTACTTCGAGGGGCCCCACTACACACCCAGATTCCACTACAGCTAGCTTTCACCAAGACTTCTGTCCTCCGATGAGGAAGAAGAGAGTGATGAGGAGCCTCTCACGAGGACTGTGGGCAGCCGGGTGGTTGCCACAGAGACAGGCTTGAGGGTGTTCGGTGGACGCCCAGGGAGTCCGGGGATGCTGCTGCTGATTTAGATCCCTCTTATGCCTCAGACTCGCTCAGTAGCCAAGGGGGAGCCTCAGTATCTCGAGGCAAAAGGAGGAAGACGATGGCACACCCCAACGGAAAGAAGGGGAAGAGGTTGAGGTTCACTCTGACATCTTCCACTAGCACAGCCACTACCTCAGCCACACCATCCACCACTACCACCACCACTGCTACTACACCACCAGCCACCACCTATACCACCTCACACACCACTACCACACCCACTCCACCACCACCAACTTCATCTATACCACCCCCAATCTTCACTCATCTGCCACCACCTTCATCTATACCACCTCCCAATCTTTACCACCACCACCACCACCACTAGTCACCCAGGAGGACCATCATCTTTTCCCTCCTTTACATCTGGATCTCCTCTACCTCATAGTGGGGTAGAGGAACAGCTCTCAGCACTGAACCGTATGGTGCTGAGGCTGTTAGCAGCCGATGACGAGAAGACTGCCCAGATTCATCAGCTAGTAGAGCTTACTGCTGCACAATCTCAGCAGATATCTCAGCAGGCTTAGCTGATTGAGCAGCAGGCACAGTAGATTGCTGCACAGAGCTCAGAGATGTCCCAACTCCAGGAGCAACATGTCCAGTCAGCTAAAAGGATAGAGGAGTTGGAGACCGCCAACAAGACCATAATACTGAGACTGAAAGGGTCAAAGGAGAGCCCTAAAGATTAGAGAGGGAGATGGAGATGATGGTGATGATGATGACAGTGATGATGATGATGATGGTGATGAGCAAGGGGATGATACTGATGCTGGTGATGATACTGATGATGATGTTGATAATGATGATGATGATACATCTGCTACGGGTGCCACATCTGCAAGTGAAAGGAGGACAAAGAGAGCTCAAGATCAAGGTGCTTCCACATCCGTCCTATCAGTAGAAGAGCCCATGATACAAGACAAGAGTAATGTCTAGTTGTTTATGTTATTAAAATCATGTGTAACTGAATTTTGTATCAATTAATGTATATAATGTTATATATTGGTGAATGTGTTTCTCTTTTGATTATTAACTAATGATCGATGTGTTACATGTGTAATTCAAGCAGATCCAGATTATCAGAGGGATGAATACGATGTGTTCCCCTTCAGTAGGTCAAGACTCAATTAACCATGATTCTTGATCTGCAAGGGATTGTCAGGAGATCAGTGAGTTATACCTCTGAAGAAGGGGAAATAATTCATGATCTTACTGACGAGCAGCTAGCAGAAATGTTCAAGCTCAATCCCGATGAGATTGTTAAAGACGCTCCAACTTTTGAAGTAAACAGTGACGATGAGCTGAACGACGTTGATGAGATAGAGATCGAAGATGTCACTGCAGCGCACTATCCAGAATATGCTGACACAGAAGGAAATATGGTCCCCAATCTGGGTGATTCCCTGGTCAGTGATACATTTGAAATGTTAGATAAGATGGAGCAAGAGTCCGAGAAGGTTAAAGAAACAGCCCAAGCCTCAGACATAGATGTAGATATCAGAAAGGCAGAGTGGGCTGCATGTTTTGAGGAGATCAGAGCCCAACGCACTACTCCTAAACCGAATGTCTACACCAAGCTTTACAAAGTGAAGAAACATCACAAGGTGTCAGGAAAGATTATCACGTGGGCTCATTTTGAAGATCTCAATGTGTACGCGGTAAAGAGAGAAAAGGTATTGAGTACTTTAGATTCCCACATGATCTAAAGTCTCTACCTGGTTTTGAGCTTAACCAGCTGGCTAAACTGAAGCTGCTATATGCTGATCCGAGAAAGATATCAGGCTGGTTTGAGGCTGCACTGAAGAGAGAGTACCACACCAGTGGGTCAACTTTAAACCTCAACAACCTACAAGGTATATCAGACGGTCTGAAGTTGATCCCATAACTGGAAAGCCAAAGATAGTGCTGAAGTGGAGTCCTCCGCGCATGATGTAGAGAATCCCTCTAAGGGAAATGCCACAGGACTTCACTCCACACTTTAAGTGGTGGTACTATGATTGGAGAACAGGGGAGGCGGTCATAGTTCTGAACAAAGAGGGCAAAATGGATACTATCATGGTATTTGACCCTATGTGGCTTACCAACTTGTCGGCTGAAGATGTCTACACTCTATACAAGTAGCCACTGTTCTATGACGCGTAAGATATATACAAGCCCTCCAATTCCTAAACGTGATCAGACTCTGCTTTGCGTTTGAAATACATGCAGGAGTTACAAGAGAGGAGAAGTACAATAAATATGAAGAGGTTATGAAGAATGTAAGACAATAGATGAATCTAGGTCCAAGGGGGAGTTTGTAGATGCATATGTACCTAGGTTCTGAGCTTAATGTAATATGTATTTATTGTCTTACACATATGTAATAGTTGGGTACTTAATGAAATACAAATGTTTGGTTGTGATTATAATGTCTAATATTTCATTAATGAGTTGTTTAACATGTATTGAATTGCTTATATAGGTTTGTGGTTGTTTGAATTAATCTTGGTAATGTAAATGGTTAAGAATATATTCAAACTTAGTAATGTGAAGTTCTCATGCGAATGGCCCATGCTAATGGACCATACGCATGAACAACTTCATGTGAATGACTCAGTCGCACGACTGATCCACGACTGAACCAGGAGACTGGATCAGTCGCATGATTGGAACATAAGATTGGCTCAGTCACACACTGAACACTCAGTCATGCGAATGGATCAACCGCATGGCTCAATCGCACGACTGAACCATACTTGTGGTTCAGTCGCACGAATGAGAAACACTAACCTATAAATACCACTTAAATCGTGGAAAAACATAGCACTTCGAATCCCTACGTACCCTAGCCATCCAGAGACCTCTAAGAACTTGTTCCAAGTTCATAGATCGCACTAGATGATTATCAATCGTTCTTACGTTTAGATTCAATTCACAATTGATTCTACGTGCGTTCTCACTGATTGGATTGGAACACCCGGCCTCTTATACCAACAATATTGCCCGCTTCGCCCACGAGGAGCTCACGGATTTGCTTTTGGTTGCCCCGGTGAAAACTTCCCAGGGAGGTCACCCATCCCTGGATTGCTTCCACCTGAGCACGCTTAACTATGGATTTCTCCTCTCATCCACAGCCAATACACCCAAAACGCGTTGTTGATATTAGAGGCCAGGCATTCCTTATAAACCAGGAATCTCTCCTATCCACGGCTGATGTGGGATATGGTAGGGTGTCACAAGCACCCCCTGTTTAGACTCATCGTCCTCGATGAGCCCGAGAAGTCACCATCCTTGGTGAGGTATGTCCCACACCCCGAACGGCACAGGAGTGGCTCTGATACCATTCTGTAACACCCGGCCTCTTATACCAACAATATTGTCCGCTTCGCCCGGGGAGCTCACGGATTTGCTTTTGGTTGCCCGGGTGAAAACTTCCCAGGGAGGTCACCCATCCCTGGATGCTCCCACCTGAGCACGCTTAACTGTGGAGTTCTTCTCTCATCCACAGCCAATACGCCCAAAACGTGTTGTTGATATTAGAGGCCAGTTATTTCTTATAAACCAGGAATCTCTCCTGTACACGGCTGATGTGGGATATGTGTAAGGTGTCACATGGATCACCAATAAAATAGGATTCCGCACTATTTGATTAGGTATACACGTTTATCAGTTAGTATTTTGTTCAATACTACGTCCTGACAATAATGAGTGACTAATACTTATAAAGAACACACACAATGCATGGTGTACAAATAAGTGTCTAAGTAGTATATACTTTCATGTAATCTCATATTTGTAATTTTCGTATACTTTCCAATTGCTAAATCTCAAACTTTGAATCATAAACTTACACACTTTTGTTTACCTTTAGGGTGACTTTGGTGACTCAATCTTTTAAACTCATTCATCTATCATTGTGGAATCTAATAGCCAAACCATGAGTCATACTTCGTCCATTTTGTTTTAAAACTATATGGGTTGTAACATGTACCAATTATAAAGACACTCAATAATACATTCAATCAAACTCATTCTAAAACTCAATTCATATAACATGCTTACTTGTTATACTATTTATGAATACATACTAGAATATATTATCTTGCAAGCCATCTAAACCTCCATTAACATGTATAGTGCTATAGAACAAGCACATCCGACCTATTATGATGGGTCTATGTTAAATTATCAATATTTACGGTCTTGCTAACTTTTGATGCTAATATTACGCTAGTGGACACTTTGATTTGATTACTGGCTTTGCATGCTAGCAATGTACAAACTTTAGTATACTTTACTCATGTTGAATTGAAATTTATTCACTATTATGCTATGTATTCAAACTTGTATGCTCACCAACATATTCATATGTTGATCAATATTTTATACATGTTACAGGAAATGCTTGAAGCTTTATCAAGAAATATAATTAGGTGGAGTTAGAAACACATCAAATCTATCATTCTGTTATATTTGTTTTAGACTTGTATTTCTCAAATTTGTTGTATGGTTATTTGAAACATTGTGATGTTATGTTGATTAATAGTGACGAAATACAATCTTAATTTATTATCACTTTAGTGCTATGATGTCTTTGAACAATCTATCACTTCTCGTGCCCTGATATTTTCGTCATCGGTGTTAGTACATCACAAGAAAAATGTTACACCATATCACATAAACCTAAAATTATAGTCAACCTTCATTTTATCAATAAAACCAAATCTTTACAAGATCATGTAGATTTGACAATGTAGTATAGTATGTCATGAGATAAATGTCCAAGGTACATACACTTAGGAAGGTGCTTAACATGTGGGTTCCTCATCACTTATGCTTAGATTTTGGAGTACTCCAACAATTAAGGTGTAGTATGTGCTAGGAATGTATACTCGTCATTTCATCAATATACTGGTTAGGAGTTGGTCATGATTAATCCATGCTAAGAAGAAACCAGTGAACTTCGATCACACATGAGATAGAAGACTAGTCCTTATCAAGACAAGAAAGGCCACATGATAATCGTAAAGACGAGTCTGTAGAAAGAAGCATGCCGCGAGACTGAAAAATTGGCTATGAAGATATTCAACCTGAACATCTTAAATGCTCAACACATTAAAATTTTCTACCTTCAAATCATTTGTCAATTATGTACCACCTAAAATTTATATACAAAAAGACCTTATAGAGTTGTAGTGTACTTAGCCCATGAGAGCATTGTCAAGTGATTGTATAGAAGAATAAAATCTTTCAAGTGAAAATATATTATGATTCACAAAAAGACGGTTTTAAAACACCTTGTCGTCAATCTATAGATACACATTCAACTCATACTTCTACGCTTAATATTTTTTTTAAAAAAAATTGAGCATATTCACAGCAGTATGATGTTTCCTTAATTCTGAGCATAATCATGACGTGTTTATTTCTAAATACGTATCAATATAAATTTTGTTTAAAACTAAAAGGCCGCATCACACGTTCAAGTTATACCGGTTCCTATTAGTTTCTAACATTACAGCTAAACATTGTTTTCTGACATACCTCAACGATATTACTTATCTTACGTGCTTAATTATCTTATACATTCATGGGAAATAATTTGTATTCTACCTTTTGTTGTTTCTATAGCCACATAAATTTTTATAAAAACTATCATAATTACAAGTATTAGTGAATATAATTACTCTAAAGCAAATAAAGTTGTTTTTGGTTTCCTTTTTCTCGGCTTTCGATAATATCCATTATTGATTTAAAGGTGCAGAAGAGGTGAACACAATGAACGGCTTTCGATAATATCCATTATTGAGTGGGTTACTTGTCTTTCATGTTAATTTTTGCATTTATATTATTTATTCTATACTTTGTATTGAAATTATTATATATATTGTTGCTGGAAAGTGGTTACTAGCTTTTGGATGATCTTGGCCGTTCAAAACCACGTTTTTTAAATCTCATCCGTTTAAATTAAGCAGTTATTGACTACTGTGGAGGTTACAGCGGTTGTTCCGATATTTCCTCCCACGTCTCCTTCCTCCGCTTTTGCCTCCCCACGTCGGAAATGCAACCTTCTCATCTTCTTCGTCTTCAACATTCACGATTTTCATGTGTTGGGTTTAGGGTGTTCACGAGCCGAGCCGAACCGAGCGGACCTTTGCTCGTGCTTGGCTCGTTTCCAAACCGAACCGAGCCGATCGGCTCGGTTACAACCGAGCGGAAAATAGAACGAGCATTTTTCGAGCGTTAAATTTTCGAACGAACGTCGAGCGAGCGGAAACGAGCGGCAAATAATTTATACAACCCAACAATCTTGTGTGTCATACAATTTATACAACAGCGAATAAAGTTTAATAACTTTAAAATCAGCCACATTTCATTATATAATATTTTTATGGATGATAACATGTTGTGACTGACGATGAAGCTAGCTAAGTCTGTAGCCGATAAGGCGGGGAGCATATTGCAGATAACGGTGACGGTGAGAGTGAGATGATCGAAAAAAAATATCTTTTAACGGCTTAGGATTTTACTTTTATATTAAGTGTAGAATTCTTTTACTATGTTGATTGATCAAATATTCATAAATAAAATTATATATTTGTATATAACGTGTCAAATCTACTAGAGCACTACGTATAAACTATATATACATATTGTCGGATCGAATTATATATTATTCGATCCGAACCGAACCGAGCGGACCTTTGCTCGTGCTTGGCTCGTTTACAAACCGATCAGAGCCGATCGGCTCGTTTACAACCGATCAAAAATTCGAACGAGCATTTTTCGAGTAAATTCCGAACGAACGTCGAGCGAGCGTCGAGCGTCGAGCGGTTTGGACAGCCCTAGTTGGGTTGCCGATTTCGAAGCACTGGAGTTTTAAGGGAGAAGCAAATTATCTACATCTTTATGAGCAGCAGTATTTGGTTTTAGGGTTCGGTTTAAAAACCATAACCACCTGTTAGGAAGATCACAACCATTGAAAGTATCTAATTTTAGATCTCATCCGTTTATATTCACTGTAAATCTTCTAGAAGGAGCAGTTAGGGGGAGTTTCATTGTTTTCGGAGGTTACCGGCGGTTGCCGTCGATCTCCCCCACGTCCCCATACTTTCCGTGGTGTGGGCTTCCTTTAGGCATATAATGTATCATTGTCACTGATGCTCAATCTTCACTCTCATATTTGATTTTTGTTTGCATGAAAATCAAGAGCTCTGCCTACCACTATGGTCACCTACTGCTCACCTTTGCACCATGGAGTCTGTCACCATCAAGTTTGCTATAGATGTGACTTATGTTTCCATCACCTTCACTCTGCCACCACTTCTAATGTCTATATATTCGATGACGGGAGACAAGGAACAAATGTCGGCGGAGTCCGAACTAGTGGTGGAGGTTGCTGTGGTTTCATCCTCCGCATTAGAAACTATTCGTTTGTTCAGGTATTAGCTACAATTTCATATAAGAGTTGATTCATCGTCTATATTCCGACATTAGTAGTAATCTATTGTGTTCTCTTCTTCATTTTGTATCTGACAACAAGCACTTATGGATCTCTCACATTCTGAGATAAGTCATCTGTATCAGTAAGATTTCGTTTCGTATTTAGGCCACATTATTTGTTATTGAAGTGTTCATTAGTTGCTAAATTCATCCTTCATTAAGTTTGGTTTACGGCTTCTCGAGTTCTCGTGTTGAAGTTATTATGAGTTTGGATTATAAAATAGGGATTTTTTTCCTATTTGTGATTTAGGGTTTATCTAGCTTTAACTATGATATGATTAGGGAAATGAAGTCTGTGGTAGAGAAGATAGAAGAACCTTCACCCCAGAGAATGTTCTCAAGGCATTAGAGGTTTGTTATTCACTTGTATAAACATGATTAACCATATACTGACTATGTTTCACTTTATTATACTCATTTGTTGAAGTTCAGTTCTATCTATATATTTCTTCATGTTCTTGGTTTTGGGGTTTACATAGAAGACGTTTATGCTACGTACGAAGCAACAACAACTTGAAACAGTGGTAATCATTTGTTTCTTGCTATATGTTTATATGTACAAGCCTCTTTTGTTAATTTGATAACCAAGTTTACCTTTTTTTCATTATATAAACATTTATAGTGCTTATTGCTAATTAATATGTACAAGCCACGATTATATTTCACATTATAATTTGTGAAATTAAAAACTATTTGATGCATATTATTTGATTATGAGTTCTAAAGTTGAACATGTTTTTCAGGTTAATTGATTTGGGCATTCTATCGGTAGACATAAAGTAAGTTTATTCAGAAGTGAGAGTTGGGTGCTTGCTGTTCTTGTGGTCTTTTAATTTTTGATATTGATAGTAATTGTGGATCTACTATATTATTTTTTGATGTGTTACTAGCTGTTTTTAATAACTCATGTTGGCACAGCTAAATTACATTCAGAATAAGAAGATTGATTGCTAATTTTGTTAGAGAGTCAACTGCTTTAGTGATCATCATGGGTTATGTCACTACCTCTGCCATTTTCCTGTCTTAATATTAAAAGTATGTCACTGACTATTATTTGCTTCAACTAACCTTAATCTACAAACTTCTATTTTATTTCTTTTATTCAAATTTTCCACAGCTTGGCTTGATAATTAGTAATTCCCTGGACCACAACTCTATTGTCATTTGTCAATGCTTCTCATGGTTTAGGTGCTACCATTTGAGTATTCCAACATAACAGTAAGCCCATTGTATAAGTTCACTTCATATTTGCAGTTTAATTTGATTATGGCAAAATGCAGGCATGCAGCATAAATTTTCACTTATTTTCCTTCGGTTAAGTGGCTTTTGAGTCAATATGTTTGTGAGACTACACAAAAGTGTATGCTTCATGTGCTGTTGTGTTTGATTTTTTGAAGTTTTGAAACTTTTGTTGATTATTCATATGATTTTAGTATGGTTGTAGGTAATTATGTCTATGAATCAGGCAATAAAATGTATTGCTACTGCTAAACTATTCAATAGTATGTTTAATGTATAAATTGATTGAAATTGAATTACTTTTCGATGTTTCTATATTAGTTTACTAGAGAAATGGCAGAAGATGATTCTGATTGCATTGTGATTGATGAATGTGTAAGTTTCTTGCAAAGGTTACAGTCAATGAAAAGAAACTTGCTGATGAAGCATTATGGGGACCATGTATTCCAACCGCTTCATCTATGATGACAATGACATGCTTGGTATTTTTTTTGTTCGATGTTATTAAATATGTTTAATAATTTTCTTCTTGTGCTCTAATGTTTATGTTATGCTTACCAGCGGTTGTTGATGATGAAGACATGTCAGATTATCACATGTTTACATGAGGTGTGAGTAGTGAAGATATCACAATTCCCACCTCCGCGGATTTATGAACATGTCACAGATCAAGGTAATGGGTAACATTAGTCTAAGAGATCAAATCGTAAGCGGTTCAGTGACTAGATGGCATGCGGTTCTTGAAAAATTCCACGCACCCTACCCAATATCTAGCATATATGATTGTTAACTCACATGTTCATTTAAGTAATATCCAATGCGCTAACCAAAATCATTGGTTTTATATTGTTATTGAAGTGATTATTAACCAATAATTATGATCATCAACACTCAAGTGAAAATGTTACTTTATGATGACCCATGTCTTTGAACATCTCTTCTCATGAATACAACATGCATAAAAAGAGTTACACCTGTCATATCTCAGTTTTAATTAGTTAAAATTGAATGTACCAACATTCTACATCTTGTGAAAATAGTTAATAGTTCACTGAAATGTAGGTTTAATGTTTCTATTGTTATAGAAATTTAATTTGTTGGTTGACGTGTGTTTTTTTGAATCCTCTTACTTATTCTTGATGATGAAATGGATTCTATTATCCCTATATGAAATGCAGGTTTAATGCTTCTGACGTTTGTCTTGGCTGAATGGTATGTAGATGTGATGCTATCATACACTTCATGGGGTTAATAGCTATGGGTCAATCACACTGTAGCAAATTATGGCTAAATATGATTCTAAGAAGGCCAGTCTTGAATCTATGTATACCTTTTATTTTGACAAACTTTAAATTCTGGATTCACAGCTTGATTTTGATGTTCAGTATGAGTAAGTTACATAATTGATATTCCTGTTAAACATCTCAAATGTAATGTAAGCATAATAAATCAGCTTTCAAATAATTTTATCTTTCTGTGTTTAATTATTATAGTGTACATTTGAAATGGTCTTAGTAAACTTTTGTGATGATATTCATCTGATTTATTTTGTTCCATAAGAATGTTATTCTTAATTAACTCGCGAGCAAGTCAATATCTTAATTAATTCATGAGCAAGTTAATATGCTCTAATGATTTGGTAGTGTTTTTGGTCGACTTGCTAGAGCACATGCTTTTGCCAAAAAGTTACCTCATGCTCTTTGGCCATTGTTGACAAAAGGAACCATGGACATACTGTAAATTTTTATACTGCAAATCTTTATCTGATTATCTATTAATTGTATCATTGTATTCGAGCAAAATTTAATTTCAGGTAATGAATAAGATTGTTGATGTCAAAGGAAATGTTGTTGTGATGTTGGATGACATGATTGATACTACTGGTGAGTTATTTAAGATGTGAACTTGATCAAATATTACTTGTACCTTTAATACATAAAGATGTTCCTAATTTTGCCATGTGTTTACACTTTATTTTGTAACAAATATCTTCACCTCAATGAATATTAGTAAATTATCATGAAAGAGTTGAGTGTGGTTTCTGATCTATAGATTGAGTGACATGTATGCATATCTTTAGGTTTTGTATTGAAATAATTTATTATTGCTCCGCATGCATACAAGTATGGGTTTTTGAAGAACAAGCACATTGTTCTTTATAATATTTTGATTCAACAGGTAATTTTCTCTATGTTTCTTTTCATCATTCTCAAAAAAATACATTTATAAACAAGAGAACTGGTCAATGCACATGGGAGCAGCATTGAGGAACACATCTTCGTACATGGAGAGATTGAAGTTGAATAAAAGAAAGGAGAAATTAGCTAGAGTTGTGACAGGAAAAATGAGAGTCGGACAGTTATTTGATTTAAAAAATGTTCTATCGCATGATGGATCAAACATATTCTGATATGCTGAAGAAAAAGCAACTTCAAAATGTTAGTGTTGATATTCAATGATTAGTTTATCTTGACATTAGTCGTAGATGTGAAAGCTTTTGATAATGTAATGATCTTTACTATTTCTTTATAAAGGATTATATGAAATCTTATGAAATTGAGAAAAAGACCAATGTTTTGTTCTTTTTGTAACCTATAACTACCTTTTGACATCTTCATGAACTCATGCATCCCATGTCACTAACTGTACCTAATTGTTTTTTTTATTGCTAATGGTAACTGTATTTAGTATCAAAAATGGGATTGTGTGTGTTAAATATGTTATTGTTTTCCTTTGATCATCCCATTTGTCTTACATTTTTTTCTCTATATATGTGTGTGTTGATACACATAATACACATAATATAAGAGTGCAAAATTGACAAAGTTTTTCATGATACAAACAAACATAGTTATTTTATTATGATAAAAGCAAAATTCAGAAAATCATCAGCAATCATCTTTTTCAGTGAGATTAGTTATTATTAACATTCAAAAATCGATTAATGGTTGTGTGGAACTTTAAAAGTCAACTTGTGACTTCATTTTAGGATCATTTGTTGTGGCAATTTGAATGCAACACCTAACAATACACACGTCACAAATAATCATAATCTAACCATTTCATATTAAATTTAGACTCTAATGATCCATCAACGGATGGAGATGGTATGTTGCTTGATTCTTAATACATTTATACTCTCATGTTGTTTGTTTGTATTTATGTGTTCGTTTTTCTAAATTCATACTATGATTATATGAATGAAATTTTTGGATGTATAGTTTTTCGTTTATCTTTTAAAGTCAGCATAACTCCCTCTTACATTTGAGTCATTTACTATTTATTGATTATCATTGTTATGTGTTTTTTAATGTAGTCGGTTGTCTTTATATTAAAAAACTATATTAGTTTCAAACAAATGGTGTTTTCGTTTAGAATACAAAAGGAGATAGTTATGACATTATGACATGAAAGCATCCGGTCACCGGACGGGTATAAAACTAGTATATTATGGTTATAAATAAATAAACTTGTGGATCTAGAATTACAAAATTCTTCTTTTCTTTAAGTATGACTGTATGAGGCTAGAAATCTTTTATTATATTTAAGGGTAATAAACTAATAATGTCATGCAAAAAAGCATTAAAGCCAGGTGAATTTTGTGTTAAATAAATATTAAATATATAATTGAATAAGTGCATTCATAACAGAATTTTCTTCTCTATATTTATATTTTAACTAAATATCATATCTTTTTATAATTATCTCTTAACTTTATTTAATAGCCTACATCCCATTCTTTATCTTTATTTGTATCTCACTCACAAACACTTTTTTTTTTTGAAAGACGAATTTCATTAGAACAACACGAACTGGGGGACTCCCAAGACGGGAAGCTCCACAGGAACATTACATCACATTAAAACAAAAAGATTTCCAACTAATCCAATCCACCCTACAGGAACATTACATCACATTAAAACAAAAAGATTTCCAACTAGTCCAATCCACCCCACCATGTCTATCCCTATTACAAAACCATAGATGAGACAAAGATTTAACATCCGCCAAAAGCTCCACCACACTCTTCGGCTTCTGACCAAAAAAATCTCTCGTTCCTAGCTTTCCAAATCCGCCAACAAGCCACCATGAGGATCCCAACAAAATCTCTTTCTTTCTCTTAGACCACCCCAAGATATTGACCACCTCCATAATATCTTTAACTGAAAAAAGAAAGATAGGCGGAAGATGAACCCAATTAGCTATACCTTGCCACATACCTGTCGCCAGACCACATCCCGTAAAAATATGGTCCACACTCTCATCTTCGAAATCGCAATAGTCGCACGTAATCTCTCCATTTAAAATGTTCCGTCTACGAAGAGCCACTTTAGTCGGAATTCTATCTAGCATCACTCTCCACATGAACACGTTACACTTTAACGGCACCCACTGACACCACTGAAACCCGCTAATAGGACTTTGGCTCCCCACCCGATCTGTACTAATCCACTGTTTAGCCTGTTGCACCGTGAAGTCTACTACAACAGTGTCATACCAGGCCCATTTATCCCTACTATCCAATAATACCTGACCCAAAAACATATGATGGCAATCAATCAATTCCAGAGTCTGTTGGGCCGTAGCCGGGTAAGACTTCCCGTTCCAAGATATCGGCGCACTAGCATTAAAACCCACCAATCTTTCAGCCACACTACACCACTTTTGTTTTTCAAGCCGGAACAGGTTCGGATACACTACCTTTAAAGGCACTGAATTCAACCAGGGATCTAACCAAAACCTTATTTGCACTCCATTACCCAATAACCCCCTTAACATGTGCGTACCAACTGTGCTACCAATTCTAATCTTTTTACAACATTTCACTAGTTTAGACCACGTACCAGGAATACTAGACTTACTCGGGTATATCTCCCATTGACGAACCAAACCATGAATAGCATCAATGACTTTTCTCCATAAGGAGTCGCCTTCAACCCGATACCTCCAAAGCCACTTTAAAAGAAACGCGTTGTTACTTTCTCCAAGACGACTAAGCCCCAACGCGCCATACTTCTTTGGAAGCGTAACTTTATCCCAAGCCACCCAATGAACCTTTCTAATGTTCGAGACACCTCCTCATAAAAACCTTTTAATCATGGATTCTAAACAGTCAATGACCGCAACAGGCGCCTTATATAATGCGAAATAATATGACGGTAAGCTTTCCAAAACGGACTTTATTAATACTAATCGGCCACCAATGGAGAGCACCTTAGACTTCCATTTAGAAAGCCTATTCTTGAACACCTTGACCACCATATCCCAATTATTAATCCTCCCCATATTTGCCCCGACGGTGATACCCAAATACGTAAATGGAGTATCCCCCGCACGACAACCGAGAGAAAGAGCCCTTCCCACGGTCTCGTCCATTCCCACCCCTACTCCGAACAAGGTAGACTTTTGAATATTTATACATAGGCCCGAGCACAGATGAAACACTCTCAGCAACCTACGCAAAGTATCAAAATTCGTATCCGACCACTCTCCCATGATCATAGCGTCATCCGCATATAATAAATGAGAAAGAATCAAGCTACTATTTGGAAGATTAATACCATTAAACGAACCCACCGCACACGCCTTTCTCATCATCCCCGCCAATGCTTCCATAACTATAATGAATAAGAAAGGCGAGATAGGGTCACCTTGTCTCATACCTTTCTCACATGAAAACTCGAACGTAGGGGAGCCATTCACAAGCACTGACGACCTGGCTGACGACAAAACACCTTTAATCCACCTGCACCAATCCTCTGGAAAACCCATCTGTCTCATAATCGACACCAAGAATTCCCAATTTACATTGTCATAAGCCTTAGCAAAATCAATCTTGAACATAAACAGCTGCTTTCCACATCTTCTAGCCCAAGAAAGAACTTCACTAATAATAAGGGGGCCGTCCAGAATATACCTTCCAGCTATGAATGCAGTCTGCGTTTCCGTAATTAAACCATCTATCACCTTTCTTAACCGATTCGCTAGAACCTTAGAAATAACTTTGCTGACCACACCAATCAAGTTAATAGGGCGATACTCTCCAGTTCCACCGGGTCCTTAACTTTTGGCACCAGAGTAATGAATGAAGAACCGACTCCCCTGCTAATAACACATGTCTCCGCAAACGTCTTAAAGATCTCCATAAAGTCACCTGAAAACAAATGCCAAAATTTTTTTATAAAGCAAAAATTAAACCCGTCCGGACCTGGAGCCTTATCACTCCCACAATCCCAAACCGCCTCTTTAATTTCTTTCTCGAGAAACGGAGCTATAAGGCCTTCGGCGTCCAGAGTATCTAAAGTCTTGATGTCCTCCACAGTAATTGTTGGCCGAAGCTTGATTTCTTCTACGAACTTTGCCTTGAAAAAACGAAACACCTCTCTCTTAATAGCTTGCGGTCTGGTCACCCATTCACCATCAATGAATAAACCAGGAATAGTATTAGACACTCTCCTCGAGTTAATAACGCCATGAAAAAATGAAGAATTTTCGTCACCCTCCTTCGCCCACCGGACTCTCGCTTTTTACTTCAAATCCCGAAAGGCGAGCACTTCCACCTCCTTCACTCTTTTAACCGCTTCTTCCATAACCCAACACACGGCTTCTATCAAATCATGTGTCTCAAGGCCATTTCCAACTCCCCTATATCAGCTCTTAAGGCATCTACCTCCTCCTTCTCAACTTGAATTTGATTATCATGCCACTCTTTAATCTTGGTTCTCAGCCTCCTGAATTTGCACAATAAATTAACGTCTGGAGTAGTAGACCACGTCGTATTACTCACAGCATCCTCCACCACCTTTTCAAGCCCTTCTCTGCCAAGTCACGAGTTATAAAATCTAAACGGTTTGGCTCCGAAATTCCTCGACTCTATTTTTAAAAGTAACGGATAATGATCGGATTCTGCCCGGTCCAAAACACGGTATTCCGCACTACTCCACTTATTCACAAATGACCAAAAAACGAAAACACGGTCAATGCGACTAAGTTTATTACCGGCAATGTACGTGAACCTCCTACCACGCAAGGAATACTCATGTAACCCAATCTCTTCCAATATCTCGTTAAACTCGTTAGTCGCCCCTTCATGAAACTTAGAATTCCTACGCTCCTAACGATCCCTGACACAACTAAAATCACCCGCGACAATCCACATCTCATCATCATTCAAAACCAAATTCTTCATCTCAGCCCAAACCAACCGCTTATCAACAAGCTTCTGGGGACAATACACATTAACGAGAGACACCTTCTGACCATCATTTTTCATGTACCCCGAAACCCCAAGCACATACCTATGCTTAAACACGGACACCTTCATGAACAGTTTAGGATCCCAGATCGACAAAAGACCCCCAGACCGCCCCACAGCGTCTACATACTCGAACTCAAACTCACCCGCCCCCATAAGTTGCCCACGTTCACACCATCAAGCGATTGATATTGTGTTTCCTGAATCATGACACACCCAACCTCATTAGTCACCTTTAAATTCTTTAGCCACGAACCTTTGGACATAGACCCCAGCCCTCTTATATTCCAAGAAATGCAGTTCATGATGAAACCAATTGAAACCCTTCGTTGTTTATCATCTGCCTAAGAGAATCTTCAAACCCACTAATGTTAGTAGCACCCAAGGCTTGACCCAACCCAACTGTTTCCTTGATCTCATTATTTAAATCCACCCCAACATTCTCCATAGAATCCCCATCTACTATGACACCACCATCGCTAATTTCCGCCACTGTCTCCTCCTAAACCACCACATTCTCTGCTAATGCCGGCTGGTCCTCTTGAACATTAAAAATAAGACGGTCAATAATGTAAGGGTCGTCACCATCCCTAGCCCTTTTTTCGGTCTTTCAACTCCAGTTGGTGACGGAGATTTGTCAAAACGAGACTTCTTACGAAAACATCCACGCTTCTTTTCTTACTACCCGAAAACTCACTAGCTTCCGGCATACTGAAACCCAACCCATCAACAACAGCCAAGTTACCTGCATTATTACTCACTTTTTGTTGTTGCATGCATTTCTCAGCGAGTACTTCAACACCATGCAAACCATGCATCCCTTTCCCATGTTCATTGTCTCCTACCCTTACCTCATCCATTTGGACAGTAGAACCAATGTCTTCCTCTGACGCTTATCATTCACCAACTCCATCTCATCCTCCGCTTCATCCATACCAATGCAATCCGGCTTCCATTCCTCAAGCTCTTCCTCCACTACCACTGTGAATGACTCGTTCGTCCATTTCAATTTGCACAACTGATTAATTCGTTTAACCGAATTAACTAAGACACCAATCAATACATAAGAATAATCATCTGTATTCTTATCAATATTTGACGGCTGGACCACTCTACCGAACTTAGAGCCAATCAACTCAACCACCCTATCATCAAACAAAATCAAAGGAATACAGTAGACTTTAACCATGCAATATGATTCGACGGAAACTTTTGGCCCTCCCAAATCATCAAAGACTCAAATACTGGACTCCATACTTCTTTAGTACTCAAGAAATCCATCATACACTCCTTATCCTCAAACACCAGAACCACTGACAAGCCACCGACATAACGGATCCTCACCTTATCCAGTCTTACTGAGACCAACCACTGTTTAAGAGCCGTCAAAGTCACCAAATTCCTCGTCACTCCAGCTAACGTCCACCCCTTCCATGAAACATTACCTACAAACCCATCTTCCACAACTATCTCATCCAGGGATTCATCATTATTTTTACCCACCAGTGTATCCCTGAAAGACCTCCCCTCGGCATGGCTAGGACCAATCTGGTCACCTAGTACCACCGGAACAACGTCATCCACCGGAACCCTACCTTCACTGTTCATCTCCTTCATCGGAACCCATTTCTTCTCTTCCTTCCTAGGCACCCTCTCCCCATCTACAAATCTAGCCAATACAATGAACAGCTTGTACGAACCGATCCACACATCCTTCATATTACTCTCTAAGTCAATCGGATCTTTAACGTTAACAAACGAGACAAAACCGAACCGTTACCTAGCTTGTCATACTTCCTTGCAATGTACGTCCCTTGGATTCTCCCAAAACCTTTAAGAACACCATACAGATCGGCCGACGCATAACCCTCCGGAAGATTAAAAACGAAGAATTTTGTCACCACAGATCCCTTCTCCTTCAATCCTAAGTTGACGTTTCGTTTTTTTTCCTTTCCTTGTCGGTGCATCGTACCACGTACCCTCCTTGTATCTATCCCGACCCGCCATGAACGATCCCCACAAACCAGTTCGCCTTTCGCCGGCAGAGGGAGGGGCGGTGGGGCGGAGGTCAGATCTAGTACGTCTAGGGTTGAGAAGGGATCCGCTGCGCAGGTGCAAAGGTGGGGGGGCCGGCGGCGGTGGTGAGAGTGGAAAGGAGGCGGAGGGCTGCAGGCGGTGGGATAGTCGGCGCAGGTGCGGGATGGGCGGCGCGGGTCCGTCAGCTGGGGGAGTTGGGGCGGAGGTCTTAGATCTAGTCTAGGGTTGAGAAGGGAGGCGTTGCGCAGGTGCAAAGGTTGGGGGGTGCCGGCGGTGGTGAGAGGTAAGGAGGCGGAGGGCTGCAGGCGGTGCAAAGGTGGGGGGAGGGTGCCGACAGTGGTGAGAGGGAAGGAGACGGAGGCCTGCAGGTTGGGGGGTGCCGGCGGTGGTGAGAGGTAAGGAGGCGGAGGGCTGCAGGTTCCTCACTCACTAACACTTATTTTTCTTATTTTTATCTTTCTTATACACTCACAAAAATATAAGATTAATGGATAGTGAATCTTTAGTTTAAAGAATTACTATTTATAAAACTCTAAAGTTTGAAGATAAAGAAGGAGATGAAAATGCTGATGAAGATGTAAGTGTAAAAAATCTCTAAACAATAAAGATGGAGATAGAGATGGAGTATCTACTGTGAATGTTGTAAGGTAGTATGCCAAAAATTATGAAATGTTAATGAGTATGAATTAATTTAGTGAGTATTGTATATTTCTCCCATTAAACTTACAAAATTGTATTTTTTTTTAAACACAAGTTTCTAATGTATGATCTGCATTATTATTCCAACCTCTTTGTCTAATAATTATACCATAATTTAATTAGGCATGCGTTATTTAGTTACGGAAAGCATAATCTTATTTAAGTAATAATTTCAGCCTTCACTTTTCAACACATCATACGCAAAAAGAGTTATGTATAATAACCTGTTTATGAATAGTATAGTAAAATGAATTGTGCAGATACTCAAAAACTTTTTTTGGTAAGTTTGAAACTGAATCTAATTCGATTGATCCGTACCCATGCGAATGAATGCACAATATTTGTTTGTAGGATAATGACATCGATTTTTATTATTAAATTTTTAAAAATGAGAAGATGGAAGGCAATATTAGGGACAAAAATCATGGTCTATAATCTATAATATCAATATCTTTTTTCAGTTTTAAATTCAAGTGATTAAGTATTTACATATGTTAATATCACTCTCGGATTAAACCATATATACCCAAACCACCAACTAGTATCTAAAAAAATCTAGAACCATGAAGCAACTTAAGCAAGAACCGTTTATAAAATATTTTAAAAAATTATATAAAAGATTATATATATGTATAATCTAACATATGTTATAAAAACATATCAATAAACTTATTATATATAACAAAAGTATTTCTAAGGTATAAACAATAGTATAAAAAGAAAAAAAATATATTATTCATAAATATACATAAACCTTTTGATATATCTTTACAACAAAAATTAGTTATAATAATAATTAGCTACAAACTAAATTATATTTAAATAAAATTAAGTCTTATTAAAGTATTTTTAATAAAATGTTATTTATATCACTATTATTATAGTAAGATGAGAGATATTAAGAAAACTTTTTTAAATTCAAGATTTTTACCAAAATTTTAATATAATGTGGTGGTCACGCGTGGACAATACTAAGTGGAGTTTAGATGGAGATAACGTGGATATGCTAAAAGATAATTATATGACTGATAATTATTTTGCTTGATTAGAATGGATAAAATGGAAGATGGAAGGCAAGACCAGGGACAAAAATCATGCTCTATAATATCAATAAATATTTTCTTTTTTCAGTTTTTAAATCAAGTGATAAGTATTTACAATTATTATAT
This sequence comes from Flaveria linearis, assembly GCA_024085815.1. Classification (NCBI taxonomy): domain Eukaryota; kingdom Viridiplantae; phylum Streptophyta; class Magnoliopsida; order Asterales; family Asteraceae; genus Flaveria; species Flaveria linearis. Next base: position 10,295,017 of record CM044010.1, read on the forward strand.
CACTTTCAGATTGAAACCATTTAATTAACCCAAACAATCAAGCGATATTTAAAAGAATCCAAAACCATGAAGCAAGAACCGCTTTTAGAATATTTAAAACCAAAAGTTAGATTTATTATCCGTATTAAAAAAGTTGTTCTTTATAATATTATGATTATTATTATAATTATGATTATGATAAATATTTTACTATATATACGAAAAAGCATAAAACACAATAAATAAATCCTCCTTATACCAAATGCTAAAACAAAATTTACCACTTTCTATCTTCGGCTATCCGTTTTTGTATGTCGTGGTCTTATCAAAGGACAGATAGGTAGTTATCGTACTAGAGTCAGCCATCAGCCATGTATTATTAAAATTTTGGGTAAATTGGAACTGGGCTTCAAGCTTGGCCCATAAAGGCCCAAAAGAAGCCTAAGAAATTTGGGTTCATTACTGGGCTTTAAGCTTGACCAGAAGCTTTAATAGAATCACTAATTATACTGTATAATTCACTATTACCTAATATTAATTTAGCAAGTGAGATTTGACATGATGAATAGTTATACAGTGTTTTCCCTTTCTTCTTCAAGGGCTCCGCCAACATCACAGTGCCTTCCCCTTCTTCTTCCATTAACACCACTGATATCACCATCATCACCTGCAAGCAGCTCCACCACCACCCTCCTCCGCCACCGGAGCCTTCGGCGGAGCCACCGCACGACCGCCGTGCTTTCTCCCCTTCTTCTGCTCCATCGTCACCCTCTCCTTCGATCGGCCCCCCGCGACCTCCTGCACACCGCCGCCCTCATCTATCGCCCTTCCCCCCATCACCTCCAACACCATCGGCCTCACTGCTCACCATCAGACATCACTGCTCCACCTCCTGCCACCTCCGCTCCCGCTGCCCGCCCCCCTTACGAACCCTAAAACCCAAATTGGGGTGGTGGATTTGTTGGTGGAGGCGGAGGTCGGCGGTGGTGGCTGCGTTGGTGGAGGCGGAGGTCGGTGGTGGTGGCTGCGTTGGTGGAGGCCGAGGTCAGCGGTGGTGGCTATGTTGCTGGACGCGGAGGTCGGTCGTGGTGGTTGTGTTATTGGAGGCGGTGGTGGCTGTGTTGCTGGAGGCGGAGGTCGGCGGTGGTGGCTGTGTTGGTAGAGGCCATGATGGTTGTCTTGGTGGAGGTGGAGATGGAGATGGACGTTGGTGGCTCTAGGAGGTGTATGCTGCTGCTAAGGCTCTTCAAGCTATTGATGTTGAGCACAATGGTTGCATTTTGCCAGAGGAGCTTTATGATGCTCTTGTTAAGGCAGGTATTATACCATGCTTTTCCTTTCTGTGGTTGTAGTTTGATGCATTTTGGTTCAGTTGGGTGAATTAGGGGGTGGAAATTGGATGCATGGTTCAAAATAATGTTGAATTATTGATGAGATATAGTGATTGCTTTGATAATTTGATTTATAAACTGCAAGTTTGTGATTTCACTGGGGTATATCTTTTAGAATGATACTATTGTAGCTTTACAAAGTGACTCGTAAAGAAAGAAGAAGTGCACTAAAGTTTCTTCTTGGACCAAAGCATGATGCTTTCTTATCTGATTTCTGGTGTGGATCATGATGTTGACACTTATTGGTCAATGTCATATAGCTTTGCCAGATTCATTGTCAGGATTTGAGTATGGCATCTTTTATAAAAGATAAATACTAGAGGATTTTGGATAAATAACTAAAGTTATGTTGCCCCTTGCATGATACCACACAGGGAGATGCATCTGTTTTTGTAAGTGGACAATGTGAGCAACAGCTAATATTATGGGCTGGCTCAATTTAATGTGGAATGATTGCTGGAATCATACTTTAAACCCTGTTATTATGTTAACTGTTAGAATTTAGATCATATAAGGTCTGCCTCGCATCTTTATTCAAGTAAGCGTTTATATGGATTGTGGTGTGTGACAGAAGCATATGATAACATGAATTGATCTGTTCTTTAGATAAGTCAATAGGTCTGATTATGCATTGCTCAACTGGGCTTTGATTATTTGAAGTAGCAGATTTGTGCAAAATTGGTATATAGACACTATAAACAACAATTATGACAGTCAATCAGCTTAAGTCAAGGAGCCAGGCTGCGTTTTTAGATATCCCTTTTATGTTTGTAGATTTTAAAAAAAAATTGATTCAGTCTTTTATGCCATTCAATTCTTCTTCATGATGGTGAAGCTCCTTCAAAGAAAGAAAATCACGAATGAATTGGATAACTTGATTGTTTCATTATGATACAGATGTTAGATTCCAGTATCGTTTACTGCTCTGTTATATGTGGGTAGAAAGATGCAAGTAATTTGTTGGTTAGTAAGGTCCTCTTTATCATGATTGTCCCTGATCTAAACCTTAATTTTTAGCTGATTATGCTAATGAAGGCAAGATTGGAGGGCCAATTGAAACTATTTTGTTATGTTTGTGGATATGCAGGCATGCCAATTCTCAAAACCAACTATGATTTGGATGGTTTCCTTTGATGTTGGCTTAATGATATTATGGATTGTTGTTCTCCGACGGGCTATGATTAGAATGCAACCGTGTTGGTTGCAATGGCTTGGCGACAGTTTACAGCACGCAGCCACAACCAAATGGCGGTTCGGAACCCGATTCCGGTTGCTTTATAACCGTTGAAATTAAATTTTTGTATAAACATGGGTGATGGGCGATGACGATTAGCAAATAGCCTTTAACATTGTTGTTTTGACATGGTAAACAGTTAGTTTGCAGCTACAACAAACTGGCATTTCCGAACCCTCTTTCAAGTTTTTTAAGCGTCGATTCAACCCCGCCGCGAAGCGCGGTGGGAAAACAACTAGTTGTGCTTTAATAATCGTTTGAAGAAACAGGAGAAATGAATTTGTAATTCAAATTGGACTTACTTCATTTGTTATACCAATCAATGGTAATTACAATCCAATTTTAGATTATATGTTGTACCAATCAACAACAATAATTCAAGCTTTAAAACTACGATTTAGTTTGTTAATCTCTTAATGATTCTATTAATAGGTTAAATCTGAGTCGGTCAGAGATACAATGAGTTAAACACATTTTACATTATCTTAAAGGAATTATATCTTCCAGTCTTACTTCTTCCAGACCTTCTAACGTCTTCATATTTGGTTAATCAAATGCATATGGAGTCAGATGTATCAACACTCGTCGCTCAACATATGGTTATTCCTTTTTTTTCGATGAAACCTTGTCTCTTGGCGTGCCAAGAAAAACCTACTGTAGCATGTTCAAGCTGTGAATCAGAATATCGTGTCATGGCAAATATAACAGCAGAATTATTGGATAACTCACTTATGAAATTACATGCTCTTCCTCCTGATCATGAGAACGCTCGACTCTACTTTGTGACAACAAAAGTGCCAAGTAGCGCATAGACGTGCTAAACACATTGATCCGGTTTAACACTTTATGGGGGAACTTGTTGCTTCCAGGAAGCCGCACACCCGTTTTGCTTCGATCAAGCTTCAAATTGTGGACATCATCATAAAAAGTCTTCATCGGCCTCAGTTTGATTTCTTTCATAATCAACTAGGTATTCGTTCGCCATCCTTTCACTTGAGGCAGAATGTTTGACAAAATTGACTCGATTATATTCTTTGTGTCATTACTTGTATTTCATTTATTCTTATTGTACCCAAGTGTAATATCTAGTCCTATATATTCTCATGCAACCTCAAGTTCAAGGCATTGCATTGATTTAGCAATCATACTTCATCTACACGACAGCGGATGTCGGAGAACAGAAGAAGCCTAAAGCGACACAAAGAGGCAAACATATAACCCGAGGTGCTCGGTGAGGGAACATAGTCGGTACCTGAAAGAGGAACGATGAGAGACGTCACACGTTTCATTTTAAGACTTATAAAACTTTTGTGAGCAAGTGTAGGTATAAACCAATATTTTCAGAACTGGATCGGCCGTCGAACCGGACGCCTTACTGGTTTGGTGGTCGGACCAGTTGGACCGTTCGGACCAGATTTAAGAAGCGGATGAAGTCATAATTATATATATAGTATATTATATATATAGTTATATATAATTAAATATAAGTAATTTATATATGTATTTTATAATTATATATAAAACTTAACTATATTTGTATATCCAACACACTAATTTATAGTTAACACCCGTTTTTACCCATTAAAATAAAAAAAATCAAAAATTTGGTTTGAACCGGTCCGGTTTCTCGGTCCACCGGTTTGAGACGAACCGGCCGGTTCGACCGGCCCAAAACAATTCATAGCGAACCGGACCGGCCACCTAGCCGATCCCCGTCAGACAGGTTGGACCGGCCGGTCCGATCCGATCGCAACAACATTGGTATAAACTAACTTCAGCTAAAATTGTTAAATTATATAAAGAATAATAGTAATAATAATAATAAGAGTAAATTACCATTTGCATCCCTGACGTTTGTTCATTTTAACCACTTACGTCCCTGCAGTTTCAAAATTCCCAATGGCTCCCGAACGTTTCATTTTTATATCCATTTGTATCCAAAACCCTAATACCATTAGTTTTTTCGTTAGTTTTATTATAAAAAGACTAAAATGCCCCTTAGAATTAAAAATAAAAAAATTGCGAGACCACATGCATCTACTTCTTTGACCTGCACACATCACCACAACCCCACTCCACAACCACCACCATCTTTTCTCTACCTAGCGAGTCTCCGGCAATAGAGAGACGACCGGCGAGCACGGGGAGTTTGGCGGCGATGGCTCCGACGACGGTTGCGATGTCCTGTTCTCGGTTGATCTTTGATTCATCAGCAGGCAACTAGTACCTGCACACAGGTCAGGAGTTGTGGAGCTCCAGCCATGGCATTTCCCGTGCTTGGGTTCCAATTTCAAATTCCTCCAAACGAACCGAACATTGGATGGATTTTTCTTTGATTGTGACGGTTGACATGGCCTCAACTGCCTCCTTTGGGCGGGTGGAGTCCTGTATCGATTCAGGTCGTTTTCGGCTAAGTGCTGTAGGAGCTGGTCTAACCCGGGTCTGAGAAAGTAATCACTGAAGGAGCCGAATGGGGGGCTATGAGTCTGGGATGGATTGCTACTTTGAGCGACGATGGTCTGGTTGAAAGGGTTGATGAGGATCACACGTCCGGCTTCCTGGTTCTGGTTGTTGTTATTTCTCAGATTCAGATGCTCGAATGCTCTGCAGAAGGTGGAGGATGGCAGCAGAGGTTCTCCTCCGGTTCAACTATTCGAGTTATTCGGGGTCGGAATCTTGGTGGTGATGGTTTTATGAGTTTAGTGTTGTTCTTAGATGTGGGAATTGGTGGAGTTTGGGTTATTTTATGGAAGAAATTGATGAGGGTTTTGGTGATGGAGACGATGATGATGATGATTAGGGTTTGGATGTTGCTAGAAGCTGCAAATTGATGAGGGTTTTGGTGGTGATGCGGCTGTCGTGGTGGTGGTGGTGATGCGGCTGCCGTGGTGGTGGTGGTGATGCGGCTGCCATGGTGGTGGTGGTGATACGGCTGCTGTGGTGGTGATGGGTGTGGTTGTGGTGGTGGTGATTTGAAGAAGAAGATGTTGATGGATGGGACCTATAAGGTTTTTTATGTTATTATTTAATTTTAAGGGTAGTTTGGTCTTTTCAATAATAATTTTAACAGAAACATTAACAATGTTAGTCACTTAGACTCAAATGGAGGTAAATGTTGGTACACATGTCCCCAGTTCTAGTCTAGTGAACTTAAATGTAATAGAACTTCCTCTTGTAACACATATGTAATGTTCAATTAATTTAATGAGAATCTCTTCTATATATGTTTGTTGGTTGTTTGATGTTATATCTATTTATATTATTTATTGTTACATGCATATATGACAATGTTATATAGGTTTACAGGTGTTAGACATAATTCTAAACCATCAAAGGTTCAAGAATGTGTTTAACTAAGTAATCTAATTCAGTCGCACGACTGGACCATGCGAATGGGCCAATCGCACGACTGAACCAGATGATTGAATCAATTGTACGATTGAGTCATAAGACTGACTCAGTCGTCCGAATGAACCAATCGTATGACTCATTCGCACGACTGAGCCAGTCGCCTGGCTCAGTCGTACGAATGAGAACTGTAACCTATAAATACCACTTAATTCGTGAAAAAAAAACACTTCGAATACTTAGAACCCTAGTCGACCCAGAGCGTCCTGTTCGTCCCTTCCAAGTTCATAAAACGTTTCAGATCATTCCTAGTTCATTCTTAACGTTTTCTAATCGTTAGGTTTGATCTTGTTAACGTTTTCCCTGATTGGATCGCCAATCAAATAGAATTCCACAATATTTAATCTGGTTTCACGTTAGAATCAGTTAGTACTCCGTAAGTACACGGTCCTAACAAGTGGTATCAGAGCTTTGGCTCTTGATTCTTCGTGGATTCAATCTCGTTTTTGAAAAGTCAACGTTTTAAGCGAAAAGATCCATTCTTTCTGCTCAAAATCAAGTTTTTACGTGTGCATGTTCTGAAAATTCAATCTTTTTCGAGTTACAGCCATCTAGGGTGTAAAAACTTACGTTTTAGGTCAAAGTTATGAAAAACCTCGATTTCAGCAGTCTCAGTCGCACGATTATCTCAATCGTACGACTGAAGTCCAGTCGCCCAGTTCAATCGTACGATTGAACTCAGTCGCTTGTTCAATCACCCCGTTGAGTTAGTCGGTCTGTCCAGTCGCTCAAGTGTCACAATCGCCCTGTCCAGTCGTACGATTGAGTTCAATCGCACACTGTTTTTGTCAGTCGCCTCTCAGTCGTACACTCCAGTCGCCCAAACAGTTCACTCTTCAAGTTTAAACTAAGACAAAATGGACTCCGAAAATTTTGCCTTCTCAGCCGGAAAGGACTCTAGAATTCAGAACCTTCTGTTACTGGAAAATGAAATTGGAAACCATAATAAACCACCTAAACTACTGTCTATTGATGAATTTCCTCAGTGGAAACAAAGATTTGAAATTCATCTAAATGGTGTTGATACCAATTTGTGGAACTCGATTGAGACTGGATATAACATGCCCGTTGGTGCTGATGGAATACCGTTGACTTTAAGTGGACTAATTGATGCATAAAAGGTTGCCTATAATGCTGAAAAGAAAGCTTATGCAATGTTGACACAGTCGATTCCCAAAAACATCTTCCATCAATACTCAGAGCACAAACAGAGCAAAAGTTATGGGACGCTCTTGAGAAAAGATACGATAGCAATTCAACACTTAAGCCACTGAAGGCTAAAGTGTTGAAGAAAGAGTTTTACAACTTCCCGTCTATTGGGAATGAAAGCTTGGATGAGATCATTGATCGCTTCTACCATCTGATGAGTGAACTTCACACTTATGGGGTTAAGACGTCTAAAGAAGATAAAGTTGCAAGCTTGGCTGAGGGTCTACCAGAGAAGTGGGATTCTTTTATTTCCACTTTACGCTATAACTCAGTTTTAGAGACTTTGGATATTAATGACTTCATTCTGAAACTGAGAGAGGAAGAGGTCCGACACAAGTATAGAACGAAGAAAGGAGCTTACACTCAAGATCCATCACTCTACAATGTTACTCCTACTCCTACTCCTACTTCTACTTCCAAAGCCTCCAGTGCTCCTCTGCAAACTGCTTTTATGTCAAATGCATCACCATCAGCTGATCAAGGCTCATCATCTGCTAGTGAGTCACATGGTGCATCTGGGTTTCTACAAAGTCCTATAGTTACCCAATCAACGAAGTTAATGACTGAAAATTTAGGAAAAGTAACTGTAGAGGTTGCAAAGGAACACATGGATCTACTTGCCACGGTAGTTCATTCCTATGATGGTTTAGTGGCTGGGAAGATTGGAAACTGCCACCTGGCTGATGAAGACTACGAGCAGGTGGATGAGAACGAGTTGGAACGGATGGACATAATGTGGGCTCTAGCAAGTGCTGTGCGACGAGCTAAGAAGTTTGTGAAAAAGACGGGACAGAATCTGGTGGCTACTAAAGATACTACATTTGGTTTTGACAAGTCCAAAGTCACTTGCTTCAACTGTGGAGAAAAAGGCCACGTCAAGAAGGAATGTGTAAAACCAAAGAAGACTGGCAACGGGAATCCATTCTCATCTTTCAACAAACAAGATAAGGAGAAAAAGACAGTTCCAACAAGCAGTGACTCCAAAGCTATGGTTGCTCAAGGTGATGAAGGACAGGATTGGTCCTTCCGATTCTTATCTGACAGTGAAGCCAACATAGCATCAGTTGAAGATTTGAATAAAGACTCAGCAATGATGGGGAGAGCTCAGCTGAGATTGATACTGCTGAAATGGAAGAGACTTTAGCTGCTGTTAACCAAATCGTTGAGAATGAGCTGAATGCTGAATCTGAAGCACAACCACAGTCTCAAAATGCTTTCATGGTCGGAACGTCCACATTGCACAGGTAGAATCAAAAGATGAACTGTTTGCTAAACATGCATGTGTTGAATATGAAAAATTTAGGGAAAGCATTGACTTAAAATTTGCTAGATTATTAGATCACAGTGATAACTTAGCAAAGGACTTAAAATTATGCACGGAGGCTAACAAAGTTTTAAAATAAAATGAAAGTAGTTACAAGGAAAAGGTTGAAGCATTAAAGAAACAATTAAAAGAGACTGAAGTTGTTGCCTTCAACCAAGAGAATGATATTAAGTTCTATTTAAAGACCATTGAAGAAACTAAAAAGGATAAAGCAATTTTACAAGTTGAAAATGAGTCTTTAAAACAAAAACTTCACAGTCTTGCGAGCTCCTCGCATATTTTGAAAAACTTGGTTAAGGAACGCAACAACAGGGAGTGTTTGGGTTATAAAGTTGTGCCCCCACCACATGAGATTCTTTTGAACACCAAACAACGTCCAATCAATAATAATCCAATTAAAGATCATGTGGTGACAACTCCTCTTGTCAGTGACCCGGACATAGTAGTTAAGACTGTTTCTTCGGGTGCTGATCAGAAACCCTCAACTTCAGGCACATCTGGAAATGAAAAAAAGGTGGAAGAGAATGTTCAAGCATCTCTTGGGTTGGTTTCTAAGTCTACTAACACACAATCCAAGATTTCCAAATCCACTCAAAATAAACCAGTTAAGAAAGATAACACTCATCCTCAAAGGCAAATAAATCATAATGTTAAATAAGTTAAGTTTGTCAAGGAAGGTGAACATCAAAATATCAAGACCAAAGAGCATATACCTAAGGTCTACTCCCCACCCCACAAGAGATCTTCTAGTCCCTTTGAAAGGAGATCCTGTTATGATTGTGGTAAACGGGGTCACATATCTTCTAGTTTTCCCCGCTATCAGACACCTAGGGTTAAAGTTGAACTGGACAAAGAAGTTACTCAGTTCCCAAAACAGAGATGGTTAGGTCTAACACACCTGCTAGGTCTTACACATCTCCTCAACACCACATCCAACACAGACAAGTCATTGGCAAGTCTGTGATGCCTGAGGTGAAACCATTTTGGAAACTAAAACAAAGGTTCAAACTGTTAATCAATCCACTGTCTATCACAAACAATCTTTTCATAAAGATGGTATGTGGAAAGCTAAAATGTCTGATGTGTCTGATAGCAGTGACAAACTGAAGGTTGAGGTCCCACCAACTGACAAAGGACAGTGGGTAGAGTTCATAATGTGTGATGCCTCTGGGAAACCCAAGCCAGTTAAGGCTTGGGTCCCCCTCCTTAACTAATTATTTTCAATTATGTGCAGGTTGTCCGCTACAGTGCTACTACCAATACATGGATTGTAGATAGCGGAGCTTCCAGGCACATGACAGGAAATAAGTCTCCCTTTTCAATGTCAAACAAATTAAAGGGGGACACGTTTCCTTTGCTGGTAACAAAGGAGGATACATTACCGCTCAAGGCGAAGTAGGTAATGCAAAGGTAAGATTCGACAAAGTCAATTTTGTACAACAATTAGAAAACAATCTGCTTTCAGTGTCTCAGATTTGTGACAAAGGTTTCAAAGTGATGTTTAACAATCACAAGTGTTACATACTGAAGAAAGAGATAGAGATTCCAGAGGAGCAGGTCTTAATGTCAGCATCCAGATACAATGATCTATATGTATTGGATATGTTTAATGCTTCTTCCTCTGAGTCTACAGTTCAGTGTTTCTTATCCAAAGCAACAGCGAAGGAATCCATCTCATGGCACAGAAGAATGGGACACATTAATCACAGGAAGATGAATCATCCGATTCATAACAACTTAGTTGATGGAGTTACTGTCAAGAACTTCAAACTTCCTGATTTTTGTGTCTCATGCAAGAAAGGAAAGCAGACCAGGAAATCTCACAAGACCAAGCACGTCAATTCTATAGAGATGCCCCTGGAGCTACTGCACATGGATCTATTTGGTCCTGTAAGCATGAAGAGTATAGCAGGAGATTGGTACTGCTTTGTAGTCACAGATGACTACTCACGTTTTACTTGGGTGATGTTTCTGAAAGCTAAGTCAGAAACATTTGAATCATTCAAGGTGCTAGTCACGACGCTAGAGTCACTCTACAACCTGAAGGTTAGGAAGATTCATTCAGACAATAGAACAGAGTTCAAGAATTAGTGGATGGATGTTTTCTGCAAGGAGAAGGGAATTGTTCATCAGTTCACCTCAGCATACACGCCTGATGCGGTGTGAAAGTATATATATTTTTGATAAAGAATTTTCGCACAGATTCAGTTTTAAATGGTTGTTACTACTACTAACTACACACACAAAAGGCAAGTGCACCTATCGTGAGGTAATATAGTGATGGTAAGAACCGAGTATCAATCCGTGGACACACTAAGACTACTCAACAATCCTTGTAATTGACTATTAATTTTTGTTTAAGATAATGATGAATTGCATTGATATAAATTAGGGTTTTAAACTAACGATAAAAATAAGAAATAAAGTAAAACAAGTTGAAACTTTTGGATTTAGAATCAAGGGATAAAGGCTATCATCCTAACTTGGATTACACTTATGTAATTGTGATGAAGTGGTGGTGTTATTAAAGATATTGAATAAAGTAATTGTGTTAACGTTTATAAAGATGAGCTGGCGCGATTTCTCGTCTATCCGCTCCGTAGTGACCAAGACCAACACAGACTGAGATTTACTGCTTAGGTCAAAGCCCTAGTGATGTAGGTAAATCTTTTGTGCCCTTTTCGACATACGATTTCTGAAAACATAACTTAATGTAAGAAAAGAGTTGATCAAGTTCTATTCTAACATACCATTAATTTTAAAAAACCATAACAATTACTGTAGATTTCTCAGACTAATAAAAGGGAACCCGTAAATGATCAGAAAGTTAAGGTCTTATAATTTCTAATAACCATCTCTAGTTAATTAGCCATAGTTGTTATGAATAAAAGTTGATCATACGTTTTTCAACCGTGTATGACAATCACAATTACAAATATAAACTTATAACCCCCCGTTCAAATGTAGGTGCTACCCATCGAAAGTTTTCCCAAGACTACCATAACATTAACACAATATTATCACACCATTAATTCATCACAAATTACATAAGTTTCATCCAAGTAGGATGATAATAAGAGTTTAGCTCATGACGAGCTGTAATGTAACAAACAACATAGAAGATAGATATGGATTCATTGATAAAATAGAACAATCAAACCAATGATCCACAATGGATGGTGTTTAGATAATCCCGAGCTTCTTCCAAGTGTTGTATGCACCTCCCGAGCCTCCAAATAGTCTTCAAAACTTGATGCCCGAGAGAATTCTGCAGAGTGTCCCTTCCACCAAAAGCTTGCAAAATGAAGAGCTTGGACCTCTATTTATAGGCTTCTCGGAGTGTTTAAGCACGACCCCGTGACAAAAAGGCACGGCCCCGTGTTAGTACAATGCTTACGAAAGTTGGTCGGTTCGTACGTGCAGGAGCTGTCGGGGCACGGCCCCATGACAAAATAGGCACGGCCCCGTGAAAGGGGTATCACGGCCCCGTGGTCATATGGGGCACGGCCCCGTGATCACTTTTGGGGGACAGTACTTTTGTCCTGTCAGATGTCCAATCATGGGGGTGTGCTAAATTAGCACGGGGGCGTGTTTCAGGCAAGGCATGGGGGCGTGCTTAATGAGGCATGGCCCCTGCTTGGAGCTTTAAGCTTGGATTTCTTCAATTTCTTGTCCATTATGCTCCTTTTGTCCATCTTGCCCTTCACAACACCTGAAAACACAATTAAAAGATTTTAAGTATGTAATCACCATATTTCGGGAGGAATCAAGAAATAAATGATGTGCTTTTGATCGTGTTTATACGTGTAATTTGGAGCACATCAAATATCCCCACACTTAAACTTTGCTTGTCCTCAAGCAAATCACTTAAAATGACAACTCCACCAAAAACCAAATAAAACAAAAGATAAATATGTCTTTCGGGAAATATGCAAGTAAAAATTATTTCATCCAAATGCAAACATTTTAAGCATGTATAGAATGATATCCTAGCAAGCAATGGGATTGTTAGTAAAGATTATAATCATGCAAAATCCACACTCCTCACAAAATACTCTCACGCTCGGCTGAATATATGGAATCATACATAAGATGAACTATGACTAATACGCTCAATTGCCTAGCATGAGTACGTGTGAAATCATATGCTTGCTAAGGGATCAATTCTCCACCTACTTAGATATTTATTGCATGAATCATTAGGTCTTTTGATGGGTTGTAACTTGGCTCGGGCTCGGGTGTGGAATGTTTGGAAAAAGTGGCTAAATGCTAAAGACGACGGTCTTGGTTTATTTTTCTAACATAAACTACAAGGAAAGCAGTAAAAAGTTCCCTATACAATACTTCAAGCTAGAAGGGATATGCTAACTTGAGGACTCGTTTAAGGTCAGATTGTCAAGACCGTATTTTGCTTTCAGGAACCTTACTTCATCCTTTACTCGAAGATACACAAAACTATCCTTTCGTAAGGATCGTTCGGCTTGAAGCCTAATAGCACCCAATCGGATCAGTTCTGTGTATTCGTATTGGGATTCAGTTTGGTTCTTTTTGCATTTTCCATCGTGTGACCAATTTCCACAATTCGGGCATCTTTCGTATCTTTTTGTCCGTCTCTTTATGGCGCTTTTTGAAATTCCACAAAATGGCGGAACTTGTTCCTTTTTTCGCCATTTCTTTCTTGCGTCGTACGTGAGGTTGTAAATTTGTTCGCGGATTTCCGGGGGAAGTCCCGGTTTTGCGTGATGAAGGCAACAAAGCAAATTAAAATCAAAAGAATGCATTCCAGTTCTTTTAGGTCTGCCGGTAAAAGACCAAATTTTTCTTTCTTTTCTCTTTTTTCTTTTCTTTTCTTTTCCTTTTTTTTCTTTTTTTTTAAATAAACCAAAATCGTGTCTTTAACGAAAAATGGGTTTTGTTGAAGGCTTTTTGGTTGAGTGACTTGGTGATTCGGGTGATAAAGAATAAAATGTTTAGGCTCAACGGGGCTAACTAGGGTTGACGTTCGGGTAGGTAAGATTAAAAGAAAATGGTTGGGGCTTGAATGGTTAAGGGTTTCCTAATGCCTAACTCATTTTTATGCAGAAAATACTAATTAAGGTCTTGAAATGTATACCCAAAGCAAGTTCTAATCACACGTATCATGAGGTACTCTCAATTGAATCCAGAATGAAAGTAAAATTGCAAATATTTGCAAAAGCTGTTTAAGGCTCAAAAATAAACTCACAAATGGATGGAATTGGGTAAAAGTGTTTCATTTTGCATGATTACATATGTTTACTTGATTATTGCTTTTAAGGATATCACAAAAATATTTTCAATTTTTATTTGGATTTCTTTCATTTACTTATTTATTTCCCGAAAACGTATATTTATAATTTGGTTTATCAAAAATTGTTTAAATTTTTGGCTTCGTGTCACAAAAATTTATGGTTAAGTGATTTGGTTCAAAAATTTCAATTTGGACCTGTTTTTAGCAAAGTATTAAGTATGTGTATCGATTAATCCCATCCCCACACTTAAAATTCACATTGTCCCCAATGTGATAGATAAATTAAAAACATGGAATGGAAACGAGATACTCCCCAAAATATTATGAAGTTGACTTGTATCTTTGCTTGCGAGAACCATCGAGATCACCTGAAATATCATCCATTTATTGAAAGCATTAAAATCCTAAACACACAAAATAAAAATAAAATGACATAAAGTAAAGGATAGATTGGCACAAAACGACTGTGCCCGGCCCCTGAAAATGATGTGGATTTTCAAGGGCTTTGTGTTGGGATATCCCCCCACTCATGATACATTCGGTTTCTGATGTATGTGATATCATTGCTCAGGTCGTCCACTCGAGAGTTCAGATTTTCGACGCGGTTGAAAGCTTGTTGCGCGTATTCGAATGATCTCCTTGCATGGTCACTGGTGGTCTGGATTGCTTCATAGAGGTCTAACATGGTTGGAAATTCTCCGGCGTGTGAGCTGGAGGCCCCGGCGTCTTCATGATGTGCTGGCATATCAAGATCCATGATAATCTCCTCGGGGTCTGCCGGATCCCAGATTTGTCCCTTCCTATCCATGAATCTCGGTTGTCCATTTGGTAAGGTTGTGATCATGTACATGCTTGTGCAAATGCTTAAGTCCAACAATCCTGGCATTACTCCTTCGGTTCCTTCCGTGTTACACCCATAACTCTCGTACAAGTTCAGGATCCAGCTTCCTCCAAACATTGGTGTCGGGGCACCAGAAGTTGCATTCCTGGCAAACAAGTTACAAAACAAATACCCAATGTTGCATGGCAAATGATTAGTCATACAATATAAAATAAACAGTCTCTCAAACTAACAACTCCCTCGCTTTGGCCACGAGCTGTTATCGAATGGCTAAGCAACCGATGTATGTATCGTAGCAACGGGTCCCGAATCTGACTACTCTTGGTTTTACTTGAGTTGAATGCCCCTGTTCCAATCTTCTCCCAAAATGCCTTTCTCATGGCGCCGCTTTCTGCGTCCCTACTTTCCTCATCTGGAAATGTATGATAAGCTGGCATTCCGGAGATTTCTTCCTCCTCCATTTCCTGTTCTGTATATATTCCTAGATAGACACCAAACAAAGCGACGGATGTTTTTCGCCAATGTCCACCCAGTCTGAATGTAACTGCTTCCTCATCCCAAGGGTCGGAGTCTTTCATGCTAAATCTGAAAGATGCTAAAAATTCAAGAGTTAGTCATAAATGGAAGGCCTGTTTTGTGAAAACAACCGCTTCCACTGGATACTCAATAAATTGTTATATCTTTCGAGCTGTCCGATAGCCGCCAAGGTTTCTTCATCGGCTTGCAAATGTGACCTTTCGGCCCTTTGCGCCTTTGCAATCGATCACGACACCATCTTTCACGGTTTTCTCCAAATTGCAAGTATGGATGGTTCATGATCCTGAAATTTGGACAAATCAGTTAATATAACAAAACAGATTTTTTTTGGAATAAACTATCTATTTTAGGGGAAAGATTGATTTTCAAAAGCCACGTTACCCCTTTTTATCAATTTGTGTTGAAAAATAGTTGACACGGTTGCTTTTTAAGAAAAATTTGTCAAACATGGGGGTGTGCCTCTTGAAACGTGGGGGTGCGATTAACATTTTGAATTATGAAATTTCAACTCGAGCCAATGTGGTTTTGTTTGTAAATTCTTGATTAAGCATAAATTTGTCATTTTCTTGCTTGAAAAACCAAAGATTATACGTTAATCATTTTTATCAATTGTTAATAATTCAAGACAAAAATATATAATGTTTCATCACTACTTACCAATTCTTGTATCTTGAACATGATTAACAAAGAAATCACCACACATTATGAAGATAGTCTTTTAAACAAACGGGAAACATACTAACACTAACACTAATTCTATGGAAAATGACATTTTAACACTAATTACTAACTAATCAAACTAATTAACACTAATCAACTTTCAAGAGAACATAAACAAAGAGGCATGAAGCATTCATAATTCCATAACGTTTAAGCACAAGCTTTTACATGTAATCATTAGGATTTCGGTTGTTTAGAGACCTAATCACCTAAATACATGCAAATGGCTACCATAATCATGGAAAATGACATACTAACCTCTTGATTATCTTCTTGAAATGATGCTTGAAAACAAGAAGGAAGAATTGAAAAAAATTGATAACAAAATGAAGAAGAAATGAAGTTGCAGGTCAAAAAATCGGGCTTTATCACTAGTCATTGATGGGGAACAAGACAAAATGCTGAAACAAGTCAGATTTTGTCAAAAATTTGTCGTCACGGGGGCGTGCTTGTTGGGGCACGGGGCCGTGATTGCCTTGTGCAGGCTCGGTTCAGTATTTTGTTGTTCCGTTTTTTCAATTTCGCGCGTTGCGTAATTTACTCGGCTAAGTTTTGACACGTCCAATTCATCAGAGAAGTTATGAAATTAGTTCTAGAATTCAAATAAGCAAACCAAACGACAAATACATTTTCCTATCTTCTACGATTACATAATACGTTAATAACCGGGAATCTGAAACTGCAAAACCAGACTCCTTAACGCGCACTAGCGCACATGACCCTTTATGGAATGCCTCTAGAAGAAGCCTCCACACATTTCGTGTGGAAGGGTCGGGATAGGGTAGTGCGAAGTGCGGTTGCTAAGTTCCGCGAGCCGATGGTTGATGGAAACAAGCTCCTCGCTCATGTCCTGAACTTTCTGGATGAGTTCAGCCAAGCGTTGAGTTGCGGTGAGATTCATCTCCATCAATTTCTTGATCAGCTCATGGAGCTTAAAGAAATACTCTTGAGTTGTTGGTTCTCTCGTTTCAGTTTGAGGCTTCGTTGCAGGATTCCAATTAGAACTTCCTTGACTGGATTCTTTCATCTTTTTCGTGAGATTTTGAGCAGAATTGGGTGTGATGAAAGCTTGAAACAAGTGTGGTATTTATACACAAGTCTGCAAAGTTGATCACGGGGGCGTGCTTGGGTAGGCACGGCCCCGTGCTTGTCAGAAGTCGCCTTAAATTCGTCCTGCAACGTTCCAGAGTCGTCAGCGGAGATCGTGGAAAAAATTTGTCAGAGGCACGGGGGCGTGCTTGGTGGGGCACGGCCCCGTGCTTGTGCTTGGGAGTCCTACAAAAAGCTAAAATTTGAAATAAAATCTATGTACAGGTGCCGTGTTTTCGTTTCGGGTCTTCGGCGCGACCCTTCCCCACACTTAATCCTCGTCGGGGCGGAGGTGTAATTCCTCCGAGAATATCTTGGTTGGCCCATCGTTATATGGCTTTAAATGATGTCCATTCACTTTGAAACTTAAACCGTCGTGGTTGTCAATTTCGATTGCACCATTTGGAAACACATTTTTAATCGTGTAAGGTCCAGACCAACGTGATTTTAACTTTCCAGGAAACAGACGTAAGCGAGAGTTATACAGTAAGACACGTTCCCCCACACGAAATCGTTTAGTGCTCCTTAAACGAGAGTCGTGGAATTTCCTTGCCTTTTCCTTGTAAACCCTAGCGTTTTCGTATGCTTGTTCTCTCAGTTCCTCAAGTTCATGGATTTGTAGAAATCGATTCTTTCCTGCAAGGCCTTGGTCTAAGTTTGCTGCTTTGAGTGCCCAATAGGCTTTATGTTCCAATTCCACAGGTAGATGACACGACTTCCCATAAATGAGTTTAAACGATGTTGTGCCAATGGGAGTCTTAAAGGCTGTTCGAAAAGCCCATAATGCATCGTCTAGCTTGGCAGACCAGTCCTTGTGATTTTGTCCTACGGTTTTTTCTAGGATTCATTTGATACCTCGATTAGTGACCTCCGCTTGCCCATTCGCTTGTGGATGATAAGCGGTTGTAAAGCGATGATTTACTCCATAACGGGCCATTGCTCTTTCGAGCTGGTTGTTACAAAAATGGGTTCCTCGATCACTAATCAAAGCCTTGGGGGTACCAAAACGAGAGAATAATTTCTTAAGGAATCTGACAACATTTCTTGCATCGTTGGTGGGCAGGGCTTGAGCTTCGGCCCATTTTGAGACATAGTCAACTGCTACTAAGATGTAACGATTTCCAAATAATACCGGGAATGGCCCCATGAAATCAATATCCCATACATCAAATACCTCGCATACTTGAACGGGTTTCTGAGGCATCTCATCCCGTGTCGAGATGTTGGTTGCTCTTTGACATGCATCACAGGTGCGTACCATGTTGTGAGCATCCTTGAAGATCGTTGGCCAATAGAATCCAAAATCAAAGACCTTTTTGGCTGTTAGAGTTGCTCCATGGTGGCCTCCTGTGGGTCCTTCATGACAGTGCCTTAGGATCTGTTCCGCTTCACTTCCGTATACGCATCTTTGAATGAGTTGGTCTGCACCGATTCTGAATAGGTATGGGTCTTCCCAATAGTAATGTTTAATATCAGTAAAGAATTTCTTCTTTTGCTGATAAGTCATTCCTTTGAGAAGGAGTCCGCTTGCCAAATAGTTTGCGAAGTCGGCAAACCAAGGATACTCATCGATTGAAGATTGGATGTTCAAAAGGAATTCATGAGGGAAATTATCGTTTATTTTGAATTCCTCGGTTTGTGGATGGTTTGAATCTTCAGTCGCAAGATTTTCTGCTCCTTTCTTGTCACGAATCTCAATGTCGAATTCTTGAAGCAGAAGTATCCATCGTATCAATCTCGGCTTTGCATCTTGTTTGTTGAACAGATAACGTAGGGCTGCATGATCGGTGTAGACGACTGTTTTTGACAGGACTAGATACGAGCGGAATTTGTCAAATGCGAAAACTACTGCGAGAAGTTCTTTCTTGGTGGTTGTGTAGTTTTCTTGTGCGTCGTTTAAGGTCTTGCTCGCATAGTGAATTGGGTGGAATTGCTTGTCTTTCCTTTGTCCTAACACGGCTCCTACCGCAAAATCGCTTGCATCGCACATGAGTTCAAATGGTAACGTCCAATATGGGGAAACCATAATTGGAGCGGTGACCAACCTATCTTTTAACAGATCAAATGCACTGATGCATTCGTTGGAAAACACGAATTTTGCATCTTTCTCAAGAAGTTGAGTCATCGGTCGTGCGATTTTTGAAAAGTCTTTAATGAAACGGCGATAGAATCCTGCGTGACCTAGGAAGCTTCTAATTTCTTTCACGGTTGTGGGATATGGCAGTTTGGAAATAGTGTCCACTTTAGCTTGATCAACTTCGAGGCCTGCTCGAGAGATCTTGTGTCCCAACACTATTCCTTCAGTAACCATGAAATGACACTTTTCCTAATTTAGAACAAGGTTAGAGTCCTCGCATCTAACCAGCATTTTTTCCAGATTTTCAAGACATTGTTCGAATGAGTTTCCAAAGACTGAGAAATCATCCATGAAAACTTCCATTGAGTGTTCAATCATGTCATGAAAAATTGCTACCATGCATCTTTGAAATGTAGCAGGAGCATTACACAATCCAAACGGCATTCGTCGATACGCAAAAGTGCCATATGGACAGGTGAATGTCGTTTTCTCTTGATCTTCGGGAGCAATGGGAATTTGAAAGTACCCTGAGAAACCGTCAAGGAAACAATATAACATTTTTCCAGAGAGTCTCTCGAGCATTTGGTCAATGAAAGGTAAAGGAAAGTGATCCTTTCTTGTGGCGTCATTGAGTTTGCGATAATCGATGCAAACTCTCCAACCTGTAACCATACGAGTTGGAATAAGCTCATTCTTTTCGTTAGTTACTACAGTCATTCCTCCTTTCTTTGGAACAACTTAGACGGGACTGACCCAAGGCGAATCAGAAATAGGGTAAATCAAACCGCATCTAGCAGTTTGATTACTTCTTTCTTCACCACCTCTTGCATGCTCAGATTTAAACGTCTTTGAGGTTGAATGACGGATTTGAAGTCCTCCTCCATCAATATTTTGTGAGTGCAAAAGGATGGATTGATTCCCTTGATGTCCATGATTTTCCATGCAATTGCTCGTTTATGTGCCTTCAGCACCTTGAGCAATTTATTCTTCTCATCTTTTGATAGGGCGGATGAGATTATGACAGGAAGCTGAGAGGTATTTTCAAGAAAAGCATATTCGAGATGAGATGGAAGTTCCTTGAGTTCTAAAGCCGGAGGGTCTTCAACGGGAGGTTTGGCTTTAGGTTCTAATTCTTGATCGATGATCTCAAACGCTTCTTGACAAGATGATGTTTCGTCCACTTCGAGTTCTGGGATGATTTGGTGCTCACAGACGGGTTCAGTGGTTTGGATTTCTATTAATTGAGTATCGCAGGCTTCAATTTGACGAGTGTTCTTCAGATGACAGCTTATGATTGAGTCGCAAACATCAATATAATAGAGTGAATCGTCATGATGTTGAGGATGTTTCATGAATTGTCCTATGTCGAATGTCACTTCCTCCTCATCCACTCGGAGTGTGAGTTTGTCGGTGCAAACATCAATGAGGGCTCGAGCGGTTGCTAAGAAAGGTCGACCTAAGATGAGAGGAACATTCTTATCCTCATCCATGTCGAGGATCACAAAATCAACGGGAAATACGAACTTGTCGATTTTAACTAAGAGATTTTCAACAATGCCCCTCAGATATTTGACAGAACGGTCAGCTAATTGGATGCTCATACGAGTAGGTCTAGGCTCACCTAAGTTTAATTTTTCAAAAACTGCATAAGGCATGAGGTTAATACAAGCACCTAAATCGGCTAACGCGTTGCTGACAGAAAGATTTCCTATTAGGCAAGGTATGGTAAAACTCCCTGGATCAGTCATCTTTTGAGGTAGTTTGTTTTGAAGAACTGCTGAGCATTCCTCATTCAAAACTACATGTGATAACTCTTCCAGTTTCTTCTTGTTTGACAATACACCTTTTAAAAACTTAGCATAATTTGGCATTTGGGCTAAGGCTTCCACCAATGGCAGATTAATATGGAGTTGTTTGAATAATCCCAGAAATTTGCCATATTGTGCCTCCATTCGTTGTTGTCTCAGACGACCGGGATATGGAGGTGGTGGAACATAAGGTGGTGGTGGAACATAAGGTGGTGGTGGTACGTATTTCTTGGCTGGTTCTTCAACAATGACAGGTTGCTTTTGCTTGTCACTTGTATTACGTGGTGTCTCGAGTTTTATTTCTTCAAGGATGGGCTGTAATACAGGTGCATCACCTTGAGTGGTTTTGCCACTCCTTGTGGTGATGGCTTTGACTTGAGCATTGGGGTTTGTTACAGTATTGTTGGGCAAAGTACCTTGGGGTCTCACAGATAGTTGTTGTGCTATCTGACCCACCTGGTTTTCAATGGTTTGCAATGATGCTTTGTTGCTTTTGATTTCAGCCTCGTTTCTTTGGAACCTTTCATTGTTTCTTCGATCAGATTTCCGGATGTACTCATCTGTGGCTTGTGTGGTTAACAACAATTGCTGTAATAAATCTTCCATTGATGATGCTCCACGGTCTTGATTACTACTGCTTGGACCTTGATATGGTGGTTTCTGTTGCTGGTAAGGTGGCCTACGGTTGAATCCAGTTGATGGTTGGCTGTTACCGGCTTCTCTGTAATTCGGATTGCTCCTCCAATTTGAGTTGTTGTTATATGCATTGTTTGGGCCTCCTACGTAGTCAACATCTTCCATCATCATAATGCCTTGCGGGTATTCATTGGTCTTGTGTGAGCTTCCACATGTGTTGCATCGTGTTGGAGTCTTTTTAAGTTCAGCTTGCAATTGTTCGAATCGTTTGGTTAAGGCTTCTAACTGGGCTGTGATCAGTGTCTCAGAGTCTACTTGATGAATTCCTCTAGAGTTGATTTTGTTTCTCAAGGGATTGTAAGCAAAGCTCTTCTTAGCTGCCTTCTCTAGGGCTTGGTATGCTTCTGTTGGTGTGACACTTCCGAAATCTCCTCCCGCACTTTGGTCTACGGCTTGTTTGTGTGCTCCGCTGATTGCATCATAAAAGGTTTGACACTGCAGCCACAGATCAAGTCCGTGATGTGGGCATCTCCGAAGGAGACCTTTATATCTCTCCCATGCTGCGTGTAATGATTCATCATCGTCTTGGCGAAAGCTCGTGATGCTGCTTCTCAATTTGGCAGTGCGATCGGGTGGAAAGTATTTCAACAGGAATTGTTCAGCCATTTCCGCCCATGTGGTGATGGAACCAGGCGGAAGTGAATCGAGCCAGTCAATGGCTCGGCCGCGAAGTGAAAATGGAAAAAGTCGTAGTCTAATAGCATCGTCTGAACAGTTGTTGATTTTGAAAGTTGCACAGATACGAAGGAATCGTCAGATGTGAGCGTTAGGGTCTTCGTCTTGCAATCCGTGAAACTGAACAGAGTTCTCTACTAGTTGGATAATACTAGACTTAATCTCGAAATTGTTGGCCGCTATTGCTGGTTGGACAACACTAGACTCATAACCGTCGATTGATGGTGTGGCATAGTGCGTCATCTTCATTTCCTCGTCTTGATTAGCCATGTCTCCTTCGGATGGTGTATCTTCCGAGATGTCTTCTTCGATGATTGTTGCTGCTTGTTGCGGTCTTTCACGTAACCTTTGTCGGAAAAGTCGTTCAGGTTCCGAAAGAGGTGAAACAAGTTCAGGACTAGACGAGTCGGACATACACTAACTTAAGGAAGCATAAACTAACTAGGCTTAAAATGAATCAGGTAAATGTAACTAAACTGGCTAAGGTAAACTAACTACAAAATTAAAATGAATTTGAACAAAAAATATTAACAAGATATAAACAGGACAGTCAAAAATTTAGATTGTCTTTCAAACTTGTCGTGTATCCCCGGCAACGGCGCCAAAAACTTGATGCGGTGTGAAAGTATATATATTTTGATAAAGAAGTTTCGCACAGATTCAGTTTTAAATGGTTGTTACTACTACTAACTACACACACAAAAGGCAAGTGCACCTATCGTGAGGTAATATAGTGATGGTAAGAACCGAGTATCAATCCGTGGACACACTAAGACTACTCAACAATCCTTGTAATTGACTATCAATTTTTTTTAAGAGAATGATGAATTGCGTTGATATAAATTAGGGTTTTAAACTAACGATAAAAATAAGAAATAAAGTAAAACAAGTTGAAACTTTTGGATTTAGAATCAAGGGATAAAGGCTATCATCCTAACTTGGATTACACTTATGTAACTGTGATGAAGTGGTGGTGTGATTAAAGATATTGAATAAAGTAATTGTGTTAACGTTTATAAAGATGAGCTGGCGCGATTTCTCGTCTATCCGCTCCGTAGTGACCAAGACCAACACAGGCTGAGATTTACTGCTTAGGTCAAGGCCCTAGTGATGTAGGTAAATCTTTTGTGCCCTTTTCGACATACGATTTCTGAAAACATAACTTAATGTAAGAAAAGAGTTGATCAAGTTCTATTCTAACATACCATTAATTTTAGAAAACCATAACAATTACTGTAGATTTCTCAGACTAATAAAGGGAACCCGTAAATGATCAGAAAGTTAAGGTCTTATGATTTCTAATAACCATCTCTAGTTAATTAGCCATAGTTGTTATGAATAAAAGTTGATCATACGTTTTTCAACCGTGTATGACAATCACAATTACAAACCATAAACTTATAACCCCCCGTTCAAATGTAGGTGCTACCCATCGAAAGTTTTCCCAAGACTACCATAACATTAACACAATATTTATCACACCATTAATTCATCACAAGTTACATAAGTTTCATCCAAGTAGGATGATAATAAGAGTTTAGCTCATGACGAGCTGTAATGTAACAAACAACATAGAAGATAGATATGGATTCATTGATAAAATAGAACAATCAAACCAATGATCCACAATGGATGGTGTTTAGATAATCCCGAGCTTCTTCCAAGTGTTGTATGCACCTCCCGAGCCTCCAAATAGTCTTCAAAACTTGATTCCCGAGAGAATTCTGCAGAGTGTCCCTTCCACCAAAAGCTTGCAAAATAAAGAGCTTGGACCTCTATTTATAGGCTTCTCGGAGTGTTTAAGCACGACCCCGTGACAAAAAGGCACGGCCCCGTGTTAGTACAATGCTTACGAAAGTTGGTCGGTTCGTACGTGCAGGAGCTGTCGGGGCACGGTCCCGTGACAAAATAGGCACGGCCCCGTGAAAGGGGGTATCACGGCCCGTGGTCATATGGGGCACGGCCCCGTGATCACTTTTGGGGGACAGTACTTTTGTCCTGTCAGATGTCCAATCACGGAGGTGTGCCAAATTAGCACGGGGGCGTGTTTCAGGCAAGGCATGGGGGCGTGCTTAATGAGGCATGGCCCCCTGCTTGGAGCTTTAAGCTTGGATTTCTTCAATTTCTTGTCCATTATGCTCCTTTTGTCCATCTTGCCCTTCACAACACTTGAAAACACAATTAAAAGATTTTAAGTACGTAATCACCATATTTCGGGAGGAATCAAGAAATAAATGATGTGCTTTTGATAGTGTTTATATGTGTAATTTGGAGCACATCAACGCCACAGATGAATGGAGTTGCAGAACGAAAGAATCGGAGCTTGATCGAGACTGCGAGGACAATGTTGGCAAATTCTAAGCTTCCAGTACAGTTCTGGAATGAAGCAGTTGCAAATGCTTGCTACACACTTAACCGTGTATTAGTAGTCAAAAGGCATGGCAAGACTTGCTATGAGTTACTTCAGAAGCGAAAGCCTAACTTGGAGTATCTGGAACCATTTGGAGCTCCATGTACCCCGTTGAAGAAGTCTCAGGAAGGCAAGTTTAATGAGAAAGCTGATCAAGGGATTTTTCTAGGATACAGCATACCAGACAAACGAGTTTACACTAACTCGACAGGTCAGGTTGAAGTGTGGTGCAACGTAGATGTGCAAAGATACACCACCCCCCTGCTGGAAAAGGTCCATCGTCATTCTTCGATTACGATGGCTTTTTCAAATCCTTTAATCTTCCTCAGCTTGATTCGGATGATGTGATTGCTACTCAGATGATGTACGATGTTCTAAATACACCAAATCTAGATTCAAGCAACACAACACCTGCAGATGGTGCTTCAGGTTCCTCAGCTCATGCTCAGGTGGAGAGTGATGATTCATCAGATGATGAAGAGGCAGCTGAACCAGACAGTGAGCATAATGCAAATCAAGACATTAGCTCGTCAGCTGCCGAACCGGCATTGGGAAATCCGGATACTGAACCAGTAGTCACAAACTTGGATTCTGAAGTTGTTGTTCCTACAACATCAGTGACTAGGATCAGTGTGAATCATCCCCCCACGTCTATCGTTGGGGATATTCAATCCGGTGTGCAGGCACGAAATCAGCTGTGCTCTACTGATTATGTTGTAGTCATGGAAAAGGGATATGTCAATGACGGGCTTTCTCATGTTTTGTTTCACAAGTCGAGCCTAAGTACGTCAGCGACGCCCTCAAAGATGAAGCCTGGGTCAACGCGATGCAAGAAGAGCTTCTACAGTTCAAGAAACTTGGAATATGGACACTCGTTGACAGGCCTAAAGGAGTAAAAGTGATTGGTACCAAATGGGTACTAAAGTGCAAGAAGGATGACCAAGGTGTTGTTATCAGAAACAAGGTACGGTTGGTTGTTCAGGGATTCAGACAAGTCGAGGAAGTCGACTACAATGAAGTGTTTGCACTGGTGGCACGAATTGAGGCAATTCGGATATTTCTTGCCTATGCATTGTATATGAAGATCAAAGTTTATCAGTTGGATGTGAAGAGTGCATTCCTT
Organism: Flaveria linearis; assembly: GCA_024085815.1. Taxonomy (NCBI): domain Eukaryota; kingdom Viridiplantae; phylum Streptophyta; class Magnoliopsida; order Asterales; family Asteraceae; genus Flaveria; species Flaveria linearis. Next base: position 10,320,807 of record CM044010.1, read on the forward strand.
CATGGGGAAATCCGTGAGGAGGTATACATTAGTCAACTCGAGGGATTCGAGGATCCCTATCATCGGGACAGAGTCTACAAGTTAGACAAGGCTCTGTATGGGCTACATCAGGCTCCTCGAGCTTGGTATGAAAAGCTCTCCACCCATCTGTTGAAACACGGCTTTCACAGGGGTGTGATTGACTGTACGTTGTTTATTAAAGAAAATGATGGTGATTTGCTTATGGTGCAGATCTATTAAAGAAAATGATGGTGATTTGTTTATTAAAGAGTTGTGCAAAGAATTCGAATCTGTGATGAAGGCAGAGTTTGAAATGAGTGTCATGGGAGAAATGAAGTTCTTCCTAGGATTACAGGTGGATCAAACTCCAACCGGTATTTTCCTGCATCAGACTAAGTATGTCGGCGACATTCTGAGTCGGTTTGATATGGAAAATGTAACTGTTGCCGGTACCCCTCTCGCCACAAATCATGATATAGCTCCTGATGAGAATGGGGATTTGGTGGATGCCACTATGTATCGTGGGATGATCAGATCTCTTTGTACCTTACTGCCTCGCGTCCAGATATCATGTATGCCACATGTTTATGTTCCAGATATCAAGCGAAGCCAAAAGTGAATCACTTGATTGGGGTGAAGAGGATTTTCCGTTATTTGAAGGGTACTCCAACACTGGGGTTGTGGTATCCTCATGATGATGACTTCGAGCTAACGGCATATAGTGTTTCGGATTATGGAGGCTGCAAAATGAATTACAAGTCTACGTCAGCAGGATGTCAATTTTTTGGGAGGAGATTGGTGACTTGGCAGTGTAAGAAGCAGACATCAGTTGCTCTATCTACCTGTGAAGCCGAATATGTTGCCACCGCCAGCTGTTGCTCTCAAATCATATGGATACAACAGCAAATGCGGGACTACGGTTTGCATTTCTCTTCTACTCCTATATTTATTGATAATTCTGCTGCAATTGCAGTAACTAAAAATCCGGTCCAACATCCCAAGACCAAACACATCGGAATCAAATATCACTTTATACGTGACTGTTTTGAAAAGAATTTAATCGATTTGATAAAAATTAATACAGATTTTCAACGCGCTGACCTCTATACAAAAGCCTTTGATAAACCCAGATTTTATATATGTTAGGGGTCAACGGTATTAAAAAGAAAAGTGATGTTATCTCAGAAGACACAGACGTGTAGTCCGACACTTGTTTATTTTTTTTAATTTCTTAATTTTCTAGTTTTATTTCATTTAATTTCCTTGTCAATTAAAAATCCAAAAACACAAAAAGATTTTCTGTTTTAGTATTTTAGGAGGAGATTAGGTTATGTTCAGTAATTATTTACTTAAAAAAAGGGGGGGAGGTTACTTAAGCTGAAAAGGCAAAGACAGAAATACTGGAAATGTGACTCAATGAAATGGAAAGTGATAGTACACAGGTGTGGCGTTACTTGGAACACCAAAAGGATTTTATGTTTTGCAAGGTTAATTAAATCACAGAAAATTACAAATCAGAGAAGTCTAGGTCTAACATATTGGGAAAATGATAGTACGCTTGGTTGGTACTGTAACTACCCAGAGAAAGTAGATCTAGGGTGGTGCCAGTGCATTGTACGATGTGTCGGTAGATTCAACACAATAGATAAGTAGACATCATCAGTGATTTGGCTTAAACTTAAATAATTCAACAAGTTGTGGGTTTTCACGGTATCCCTGGTCTGCACAATCAATCAATTTCCAATAAGGGGTGAGGAGCAAGCAAATGCCACAAATGTGAGCAAAGACCTGAAAAACAGAGCAAAAGATGACAAATGTCACTGAAAACAATGTATATTCTAATATACTGCTCTAAGAAGAAGATAGGTATTGCGCCTCTCTGATGTGCAATGGCACTGACCTGAGGCTTAGCATAACCTATCCGTTCTAAGAATTCATTGCTGTTTGCGCCTCTCTGCTATGTGATGGCACTGACCTGAGGCTTAGCATCTCTTTGAAAATTCTTAGAACCAAATCTTCTAAGTCCCAAGACCGCTCAAAAATCTCCTGAGGAAGATTGATTACCATATACCTGTGGAACACACAAATACTTGTTGACCTAATTCATCTAATTAATCACTGATGCGTGTCAAAATTCTGTGTATGGATTTAAATGGACAAGTATACTGACAATCGTCGTGACTGCATTGCCTGATGCTCAAAATCAATGGGTGTTACTTATCATGTCAAGCATGATTCCCAGTTAGATCTTAGAAGTCTTAGATAAGTGAATAACTGTGATATGTAATTCATGCAAGGGTCTAAAGTTAAATACAGATAAAAGATTCCAAGTAATGGTGTTTATGCATGTCTGATTCCATATGAGTCTGTCCTTGATATGATGTCAATGTTAATAGGCTACACTAACCTGACCTAACAAAAATCACAAAAAGATGTTTTATTTTGTTCGTAGTTTAAAATTTTCAAGTTATATGTATAATGTGTCAATGTCGGACTGTGCATAATGTTCTCTGTTAACGTCACCAAATGAGCTTAACGTTTATTTAAACAAATTGTTTCTGAAAGGATAAATGGATCACGTCTGAGGTGATCAGGTGGTTAAAAGGATCACGTCTGAGGTAATCGGGTGGATAAATGGGTCATGTCTGAGGTGATCGGGTGGATAAATTGGTCATGTCTGAGATGATCAGGTGAATAAATGGATCACATCTGAGTTGATCAAATGTCGTTTTTTTAAATGGTCATGTCTGAGATGATCAACCTACTCATAATGGTTATCTACTGTTAAATGGAACTAAGTGTTGTATGGTAAAAAGGTCAAAATGTCACAAGTATGGCCAGTCGCACGACTGAACCATAAGTATGGTCCAGTCGTACGATTGGAACATACGAATGAGTCAAATCGTACGAATGGACAATGCGAATGAGTCCAAGCACACGATTGAAGGTGATCGACTGTCACAGTCGTTCGACTGAACCTAAATCGTACGATTGGAACTGAACAATTGGGTGAAACGTACGACTGAGACTCAGTCGCATGACTCACTCATGCGACTAGACTCAGTCGCACGACTGACCTATGCGACTTGGCTCAGTCGCCCGACTGGGATTTGCCCTAGTATATATACAGGTCAAATCGGCCTTAGTCGCTCAATCTCCCAAATCGCCCCCAATTCGCACGACCTAAAGAATTTCTGCCAAAATTTCATTTGATTCATAGTTACCATCTTCTTGTGCGTTCTAACGTTGGATATCGATTATACAGGTAATAATCAAGGTGCATCAACGTTTAAACCGGGAACAGACACCAAGAATCACCCATATTTTGACCTAACAGTAACCGAACCTTAAACCGACCAATAAACCATTTAAACTGAGCTTAAAGATCAAATTAATGGTAAAAGATGCTTAGTCGGTTGGTTCTGAGTGTAATGAGCATAATTTTGATGTTTAACACTCAGTATTGCTCAAAACAAGAATTTGAATGGACAAACAGTCGAATGAACGACTGGACATGCTGATGAACTTCAATCGTACGACTGAGCTATCCGATTGTCTCAATCGTACGACTGAGATGGACGAATGACTCAATCGTACGACTGAACCTTGCGAATGAGTTCAGACGCACGATTGAGATACACGTATGAGAAGATATGCGACTGAGTCCAATCGCATGACTCAGTTGTACGCATGAACTCAATCGTTTGACTAAATCTCAGTCGCACAGTTCAATCGTACGACTGAAACTCAGTCGTTTGTTCAGTCGCACGATTAAGTCAAATGGTTGAAGATCATTGACTGAAACTAGCTATCTTCCACATGTTCTAACGTTTACCTGTTTTGTGTCACAGATGGCGAGCAGATGGCCAATGAGTACTAAGCACAACATATGTGCTTATCTCGATCTGACTTCACGCAATGCGGGAGATTTTACAGTGATCATCAGCTTTCTACGACGATCGAGGATATATCGAGCTATCTCAGCTCCATGCACTCCCTATCTCTCGATTCAGAAGGCGTTCTGGGAGAACGCAGTGGTGGATAGGTCGACTGATCCCTATTTCATCCGGAGCTCTATCTTTGGGGAGCCCATTCAGATTACTGAGGAGGACATACGGACGGTCCTTGAGTTTGGAGATGATGCATACTGGCCAATACGACTACATCCCCTGACCGTCCGTGGCTGCTTCCTGAGGGGCAAGTATTCTGGGGATATCAACACGAGCATGCTCAACAAGAGCAACTTGTGCCCCCAGTTTAAATACTTGGCGCACGTACTTCTGCGATGCATAGCATCCAGAAAGGGTGGCATTGACGAGCTCTCAGACCAGATGCAAAACGCATACGTTGCTCTGGTGCTGAACCACCCTTTTGGTTTCTCGAGGATGATTTTCACGTATATGGTGGAAAATATCGAAGCCAAAGGAAAAGAGGGATTCTGCATGTACCCTCGATTTCTTCAGATGATGATTGACCAAAAGCTTCCTCAACTGCCCAAAGCTCAAGAAGATGCAGTCGTCCTGGAGGTTATGGACGACACTACATTGGGGAGGATGAAAGTCTACCGGGGGAAGCAGGTAAAACTCCCGGTAAGGAGATTGTTTGGGCATCTGGCCCGGAAGATTATGTGGCGCCTTCGAAGAAGAAGTGGCGCCACAATGACAGTGAGTCAGATACAGAACCAATCGCCGTACCCTCCGATGACTCTGATGATGATCATGATGCTGATCAGGGAGGAGATGGCCAAGGAGAACCCGAACCAGCTCCAATTCACCCTAATTTTCAGATGGAGGAGGAGGAGGAGTCAGATGAAGAGCCACTCACCCGGACTGTGGGAAGTCGGGAAGTGGCTACGGAGTGAGGAATCAGGGCGGTTGGTGGACGCTCGGGAGAGTTTGGGAGTTCTACGGCAGACCCATCTTATACCCCAGACACTCCCGTCAGCCAAGGGGGAGCATCAGGATCCAAGGGATCCAGGCTAAAGAGAATGGCTCAGCCCCACGGGAAGAAGCCCAAACGCCGAAGGCTTACTCTGCTTACTTCCACCACTTCCACCACCACTACCCAAACCACCCAAACCACCCAAGCTACCATAACCACCACTACACCCATTCCACCACCTGTCACCTCCACCCAACCTACTACCACAGTACATCCCACTCCATAATCCACTCACATTCCACCTCCATTATTCACCACCACCACAGCCACCACCACTAGCCACCGAGCTGGCCCGTCATCAGCTACTACAGGTTCACCCCTCCCTCCTATTGGAGTGGAGGAACAGCTAGCAGCACTCAACAATATGGCGCTAAAGATGCTAGCTGCTGATGAAGAAAAGACAGCGAGGCTGCTTCAGCTTGAGGAGCAAAATGCTTCTCAAGCAACTCAGATTGCCCAACTCCAGGAACGGAATGTCCTGTCGACTCAAAAGATAGAGGAGTTGGAGTCTGTAAATAAGAAGATTATGCTCAAGCTGAAGGGGTCTCAAGCTGATCCTCTTAAGATAAGAGAGGGAGACGGTGATGATGGTGATGATGAAGATGATGATGATGAAGAAGATGATGACGAAGAGAATAGTGATGATGATGTTGAGGGGGTGATAGCAAGGATCAAGAAAAGGAAGATGATGATGATGAAGGGGATGCAGATGCATCTGCCTCTGCTTCTGGTCATGAGCAACAAACCAAGAAAAGACAAGACCAGGGAGCATCATCTGCTGCCCCACCTACCTCCCAGTCTCCCGAAGATCCAGCGATGATTCAAGGCAAAGTTCAGGATTAGATGTTTATTTATCATTAAACTTTTGTCCTTGTAATCATGTATTTAATATGTGTTTAAAGTAAATGAATGAAAAGTTAAATTGACATTGGTTATGTGCTTAATGTATTCTAACCCGCACTGTGTTTGGTAAATTATTATACAGGTTCATCCAAGCAGGCTGACGAGCACGATGTGGTACCCCTTCGACAAATCGAGACTCAATTGACAATGATTCTCGATTTGCAAGGAATAGTACATCGCTCTGTTAGTTACACACCTGAAGAGGGCGAGATCATACATGATCTAACTGATGAGCAGATTGCTGAACTATTCAGTCTAAACCCTGATGAGCTGGTAAAGGTTGCGCCTGAGGTCGACGTAGTCAGTGATGAAGAACTACAGGATGTCGACGAGGTGGAGATAGAGGATGTGACTGCTGATCATTATCCCCAGTACACTAACGCCGAAGGCGAAGTGCTACCAGATCTGGGAGATGCATTTGACAGCAGTACATTCGACAAGGTTGAGACAATGACTGCTGCTAAAGAGGCTACAGCAGAGGATCCTCAGGCAGATGCTGCTAATCTTGCATCTAAAAAGGCTGAGTGGGCAGCCTGCCTGGAGGAAATGAAAAAGCAAAGATCGCCTACAAAGACAAACGCCTACACCAAGCTCTACAAGGTCAAGAAACATCAGAAGGTGTCAGGCAAGATCATCAGCTGGGCATACTTTGAGGATCTCAAAGTATATGCCGTGAAGAGAGAGAAGGGAATAGAGGCTGCTGGATGCTCCGATCGAAAAGAAATCAGTGGGGCCATGCCGGTACGTGCCCGGGAAGATATCTGGATGGTTCGAGAAGGCTCTGAAGAAGGAGTATCTTACGAGGTGGGTCAATTTTAAACCTCAACAGCCACAAAAGGTTGATTCATAAGACCGAGGTTGACCCCACCTCCGGAAGGCCAAAGGTGATTTTGAGATGGCACCCTCCGCGCACAATGTCGCGTATTCCACTGAGGGAAATGCCACAAGATTTTGCACCCCATTTTAAATAGTGGTATTATGACTGGCGCACTAGTGAGGCCGTCATAGTTTTGGATAAAGAAGGAATGATAGAGACGATTAGGGTATACGACCCTATGTGGCTAACCAACTTGTCTGCTTCAAATGTCTACATCTTGTACAAGTGGCCACTATTTTTTGACACTCAGGATATTGTGCAAGCACTTCAGTTTCAACACGTCATACGTTTATGCTTCGCACTTGATATTCATTCTGGGGTTTCTAGAGAAGATAGGAAGAAGAGATTTGAAGAATTCAAGAAAGAGGTCAAAGTCTAGATAGAACTAGGTCCAAGAGGGAGTTTGTTGGTACACATGTCCCCAGTTCTAGTCTAGTGAACTTAAATGTAATAGAACTTCCTCTTGTAACACATATGTAATGTTCAATCAATTTAATGAGAATCTCTTCTATATATGTTTGTTGGTTGTTTGATGTTATATCTATTTATATTATTTATTGTTACACACATATATGACAATGTTATATAGGTTTACAGGTGTTAGACATAATTCTAAACCATCAAAGGTTCAAGAATGTGTTTAACTAAGTAATCTGATTCAGTCGCACGACTGGACCATGCGAATGGGCCAATCGCACGACTGAACCAGGTGATTGAATCAATCGTACGATTGAGTCATAAGACTGACTCAGTCGTCCGAATGAACCAATCGTATGACTCAGTCACACGACTGAGCCAGTCGCTTGGCTCAGTCGTACGAATGAGAACTGTAACCTATAAATACCACTTAATTCGTGAAAAAAAAAACACTTCGAATACTTAGAACCTTAGTCGACCCAGAGCGTCCTGTTCGTCCCTTCCAAGTTCATAAAACGTTTCAGATCATTCCTAGTTCGTTCTTAACGTTCTCTAATCGTTAGGTTTGATCTTGTTAATGTTTTCCCTGATTGGATCGCCAATCAAATAGGATTTCGCACTATTTGATCTGGTTTCACGTTAGAATCAGTTAGTACTCCGTAAGTACACGGTCCTAACAGTAAATTTAAAACGTCATAGACTCAAATAAAGATAACATGAAACGTTATGGGTTAGATAGCAATTTTAAAACTATAGGGACGTAAGTGGTTAAAATGAACAAACGTCAAGGATGCAAATGATAATTTACTCGGATAGTAATAATAATATTTTTCTTCCACAGAAAAGTTGAAAACCAAATTTGTGGATACAGTGATACCTTGGTGGGTTATCAATGGCGACTGATGACACTCGCAACACCACAGCTCTTCTTGTAATCGATATGCAGGTTGACTTTCTTTATTAAATCGTTTTCACATACTTGATGATGTAAATCACTTCACAATTCACACTTGCAATTTGAGTTATTTTGATCTTGTTTTCAGAATGATTTTCTGCTGGAAGAAAGCCCAATACATGTTAATGGTGGTCCAGCTATCGTCCCCAACGTTATTAAGGCCGTTGAGGATGCTAGAAGGAGAGGATTCGTCGTTGTTTGGGTACTTTTCTGTACGAATGTTGTCTGTTTTTGCTTTCGTTTTTGTCTGTTTATTAAGGTAATTTGCCTTCTGTATTGCAATTGTTATAATAAGATACGGCGTAACTGGATCACTGACGTGCTATGGCCCACCCGATTATCTTCCTTACTTGAGTACAAAAGTTTGTGGGGTGTATCCATCAGTAACTTAAGACCACCAAACCATCTTAGGTGAGAAAAACCACTGGCGCAACCTAGAACCCTTTTTTTTTGTCATAGTTAGGACTTCAACCCAAAACCTCCGCTATTTTAATGAAGTCTTGGGTGTCTTACCTTGCCACTTGGACTGAGGATCATTGGTGCTAGTTCCGTAAAATGTGAATCTAGCAATCAGCCAATAAATTGAACGAAATCCCTTAATTGATGATATTGATTAACTAGTTTCATAGTGAATATTCGGGTACTTTGACTGCTAGCACTCATCAGATACTCTGTGCTCTTCAAAAGAGTGTTCAATTTGAGTTTCAATGACAAAAGGGTTGTTTCTTTTGGTATATAATGTATGATTTTGTTTTTTAGGCGTAAAATATGAGTAAAAATGAGGATAGACAGCATATCGATTGACACTTGAACATCCATGGCTTTGATTGATTGGTTTAATCTCTCTTTGTGCAAAACTTTAGGTTTCATATAGTCATTGATATAGAATAGTATACATTATGTAAATTGTGAAGTTCACTAAGTAAAGAAAGTAGTGCTGGATTTCATTAAGTTGTCTTTCATTTTTGTTCTTTTTGTGTTAGTTTTTTTATATTTATCCGAGTTTTCTTTTAGGTTGTACGAGAGCATGACCCAATGGGAAGAGACGTAGAGTTATTTAGGAGACATTATTATGCTGATGGGATGCCAAAACCGACCTCAAAAGGGAGCAAAGGTGCGGAACTGGTTGATGGTCTGGTCATCAAACCAGAAGATTATAAGGTGGTAAAGACACGCTTTAGCGCGTTTTTTCATACAAACCTTCATTCTTTTTTACAAGGAGCAGGGATTGATAGTTTGGTGGTTGTTGGTAAACCAACTTTCTTTAGATCATTCTGTATTTAATATTTTATTATCAATAGTTTCGTTTAGGTGTATCTTTGATTACAGGAGTTCAAACTCCGAACTGCATAAGGCAGACTGCTTTTGATGCTGTAGCACTCGATTACAAGTCTATTTCTGTTATTGTTGATGCCACAGCTGCTGCTACCCCTGATGTGCATGCTGGTATGCTTATTATCTTTGCTTTACTGCTGTATTTCTAATAAAACCCATCCTTCCTTTTTCACTGATACTGTTTTGATGAATTTAATATGAACTGACTTCATTAAGAAGATGGGTATCATCTCTCTTTTCTGATGTTTATTGGGAAAATAGAGGCTAAGACATTATGTTATATTGATTCATAAACACAAGTGAATGTATAATTCTTGTCCTCTCCTAATCTAAGAATATCTGGAAACAATAAGTTGATCATAAAACTTTAAAACCTTGACTATTACTTATCTGGTAATTAATTACTTGGCTTATGATTATCTACAAAACAAGATATAGATAATACTCTAATATTTAGAAGCCAAACTTCGGAACTTATAAGTACAGATAACGAATGTGGAGGCCACCCATGCTTAGAAACTACTTTTGAAGCCACCAAGTATGTATCTGGTTTTGTTTAATACCAAATTTTGCAAGGTACATGCTGAAGGATGAAACACCTTTAAATTATATGAAAAGACAATAATACCATGCTGAAGGATGAAACACCTTTAAATTATATGAAAGACAATAATACCAGTGTATTGAGGTATCAATAAGCGACAATTTAATGTAAGAAAACAATTGTTTTGTTGTTTTTACAATACTTCAACGTGTATGGGTGACATAATATAGTTTTAATATACGGGTGGCCTTAATGAAAAAAGTTGAATACTTAGGTGACATTCACATACATTATCCCTTCATAAATATTATGGGTTTGATGATGTCTAGCCTTCAATGTTAAAAGCAAGCCATAAAGGTGCATTTGGAATAATAATAGATTGGGACCATGTCAGAATCCACATACAGATAATACATCAAGAAAAGTTAAGTGTAAAAGGTTATGTGTTTTATATTTCATTACCAAGATAACCTTTTCATCACCCTTTTTCTCATAATGCTTATAGATTGAACTTGCTACTCAAATTCGTCTAATTTTTTTTTCTCACCAGCCAATATCTACGACATGAAGAATGTTGGAATAGCAGCTCCAACACTTGAAGAATGGTGCAAGTCCAGTAACTGAATCATATGTTGTTTTGCTTTGGAGCTTGTTGCATGCAGGATTGGTCAAAACAAAGGCCTTTGTATCAAGTATGCGTAGAAGCATATGCAATGTATAATATGTATTTGTATTTTGTGTTGTATTTTATATTTCAAATGATGTGATGATGTTGATGTGTTTTGTATTTTGTATTTTGTATTTCAAATGATGATGATGATGAATTGATGATGATGATGATTCGGTCCAAAATGAATTACATTGTAGGCACAAATCGACTTGCTTGATTGCAACCTTTCTTCAATCCATCTTAAACTATGGATTGATCCTGTCGTCCTTGATCCAATCTCTTCTAATTTTTGGACTCAATCACCTTTTCCTAATTAATTGATCACGACAACAATCAAATCAAGTGGTTGATCAACATTGAGTCAATTGACCAAATTCTTGTTAACCAGAAAACAAATTCATTCAAAATCAATTCAAGTTACAAAACATATGAGCAGAGTTCTCAAAAATTCCAAATACCAATACATTAGCATCATTTGAAACTAAGGTCTTGCATCAAGGATAAAACAGTAATTTTTCTGTAATGGTGTATAGTAATATAGTATATATTGCACCCTTAAGAAATGACCTCTCGATTAAGCACCAGCTATTGATGAACTCATAACCTGGATCTACAAAAGATGAAAATTTGCACAAAATAAGAGAGATTTTCATGTTTTCAAACTTCTAGTGGACATTGATAGTTAAACTAAATACCTTATTTACAAGAATGTTTACTTGTTCTCTGTACATCTCCTTCAAGTCCACAATATCAGCTCGAAGCTCTTCAAGCTACAAAAATATATAATTTCACAATATGGGTCACGTATAATGCCTAAAAGTGGAGGCGGCAATTCAATCTCATTACTTAAAATGAGTTACTTTGGGTTGTGTTTTATCTTAAAAGGGTCAAATCAAAGTAATTATCTAAAATAGGAACAAATAAGAAGTTGCCCCAATAATGTTTTAACAATGTTGTTTTTGTAATCATAGTTAATAGAGTACTTGTTTGTAAAAAAAGATTTTAAAAAAAGGGCCAATTAAAGTTGTTTTTGAGTGGACACTCTTAATAACCATTTTGATAAATAGCCACGCTTATGTACCTCCTCATCACGTTCACCCATCAACTCAAGTGCAGCAGAGTGCCTGCGTCTTAATGCTTCCATCTCTGCCTTGATGCCAGGCAGCTGAGACACTTCTGACCGTAATTTCTCACACTGCACAAAAGTAATTACTCCTCAATAAAGGTTATAATGTGTAACACCAGTTTCACCATTTTCGTTTAGGTGTGTAGAATGTGGAAGAAGATAATAATTAGATCAAGAAACGTACCTCTGCAGTCATTTTAACCAACTCCTCAGCAAGAGAGTCCCGAATGGACTCCATGGACGCCTAAAATGAAATGATGAATGTTATTAAAGGTGGGAAAATGCACGGCCAGAGGGTTGGATAAATGGGTAATTTTTGGTACAAGTTGAAATGGACTCTTTGTGTTTGGTTGATGTGAAACAACTTTTTGTCCAATTTCTTTATGAATAATAAGAATCTCAAATAATACTACACAAATAATATCTTTTGAACAACAATCATAGTTGTTATGAGATTTTTTAATTAAAAATACACTTTAAACGACTTTTGAGCAGTTTCGTTTTTCGTATAAATTTTTTTGTTTTACATGTTTGACCATTGGAAATTGAAACCTCCAAATATCATTATTAAACAAAACTGAAGATTATGGGAATAAGGAGGGTATACAGTATTCGTCTTACTTGTTATGTCAGACATGTTTTTGAATTCAAAAATATGTAATTAAGTTCATAAATGATGTGAAATTACCAATCTAGCCATATAAGATGCAAGTTCACCCTCCTTTTGTCTTAGGGCGGCTTCAAAGGCATTTGGTGTTTTGCTTTTTAAATAAAATGAAGTCTCTCCAGGATTTCTCCTATCTGAGAGAGCATCAGATGAGTCCAGAGACGCTTGCAGATAAAAACTTTCCTCCATACTACTCAAACTGTTAGCACTAGAGAGTCTGCGAGTTAGACCTGCACATGAAAAGTCAACAATAAATAAAATTTTCAAAAACTAGAGAACAGAAATTAAAAAAGAAATATAATTTATTTCACTAATAGCTACTTACCATTCTCTCTTGTGGAATTTGTTCTTGCTATCTTATTTTGCTCAAGAACAGCCTTTTCCAGTTCCAAACGTGCGGTTTTTTCTCGTTCTATATCCTGTAATCATCATCACCATAATTATATTGTGTTTAAAATTCTAAAACACGTTTAATATTTTTAAAATAAGTTTAGTGGTACCTGCTGCAGAAGTTCACGGTGTGTCAGTGCTTCATGTAGCTCTTGCTTATGTTTCTGTTTGAGTTGACTTATTTCTTGCTGAAGCTGACTCACGTGACCTTGATGAGTATCAGCCTCCTCTTTTAGTGCCAGGTAATCCTGCCTACTTTCTGCTGCTCTTTGTCTTTCTTTTTCAAGGGACCTTGTTAGTTGTGTTTGCTCAGCTCTCAAACATGATATCTGCACCAAATTGCATTTAAAAATGTGACCTAGAGGTGCCGATTCAAATTTCAACCCATTAACTGAGTTTTTAACAGTTAAAAAAGATGTATTGATGTGAAGTGTCTTGGCCCACACAAAAAGTGTTCATTTTGACCAAATCCACCGACCCACTCAATGGGTACCTCTATTATATGATAAGACTGTCATTATCCAAACTTAATCATCTAACCAATTAATAAAGAGTATCACCTGAGCTTCAAGAACATTGACGCGAGATAATGTTTGAGATAATCGTTCGTTAACAGAACGCTCTCTTTCCTCTGCTCCTGCAGCTTTGGCCTCTGCTTCCTGTAAATTTTAAATGTTAGCAAAGCACACAATAAAAGGAAGAATAATGACTTCAACAATCTATATGATTACTATTATATGTAGGAGTAGGACCTGAAGCCGTGAGTTTAGTGATCTCTCCACAGCATTCCAAGCTTCTGCCTTTCTAGCACTTGTTTCCTAAAAGGAAAAAAAAAGAGTAATTGAAGGACATACAGAAGGCGAAACCATGTGTAAAATAAAAATAAATAAATAAAAACCTGAATAGCTTCAATCTGCCTCAGAAGAGGCCTAGTAGATTCGGGAACCTGTGTAACCAACTCTTCACATCGACGCTCACTTGCCTGGAGATGAATGTTACAGAATGGTAAGTTAATTAATAACAAAAGAGAGGAAAAGGTAGATTTTTTTCAAAGTTTAATAAAAGGACAGACTTGGTATCTTTTTTGAAGGTCCTCGATGTCTCTCCTTAGCATATCTTCTCTAAAAACCGCCTGAAACAACAAAAGCAATAAAATTTAAGCAAATTCACCGAACAAAAAATTAAAGAATTGGCATTTTGAAATGCAAACCTGCTGCTCCTTTCTGCTCAGAGTTTGCCTTAGTTCTTCTAGGGTTTGAACTAACATCGCTTCACGTTCTTCGGATTCCTTTATGCGGCTTTCTAGTTCAACTCTGGCTTCATCATTTGCCCGTGATTCTGCTAATGCTTCAGCTTCTTTGGCTGCACTCAAAGCATTTGTATAGTACTCTTTTTGAGTTTCCAGCTCAGCAAGGTTTTTCTCTATAGTTTCTTGGAGCAGCTTCTCTGTAGCAGCCTTGTCCCTCTTTATACTCTCTACCTTGTTCTCTTCAACCTAACAAGTTACTCAAATAATAGACACAATTAAAGGTGGCAATTGCAACCCATTTCCTCAAATTGCTCAATCATGGTGAATGCTGGTAAAATAGAATAAGTAGCAAACAAGGAAACAGATCAAAATAGGTAGGAAGTAAACCTAAAATGGGACAAAAAATGTGTTTCAACCAAACCTGGCCCATTTTGACATGCACAAAAAGATGTACAAAGTATGACAGATATCATATTAGATCTCAAGATGAGAAACTTTGCAACAAATTTAGAGAAAAAATGAAGACGGTGGATAAGATAGAAATGAAAGATTGGTGTAAATCAGTAGAACAAACCACGTATTTGTGAGATTAAATTCATCTCTCACCCTTTTAATGTACATTTGAGGATACTATTTTGTCAAATATAAGTTGCTCAGAGATTACACTACCTGTAGCTTTGTTATCAATCCTTTCTTCTCTTCTTCAAACTCTCTGATCTAGCATTCACCCAAAGAAAAAAAAAATTTAACATGCAAAGTGGCAGGTTCTGGCTTCTAAAGGCCAAACAGTAGTTCATTTAATGGTATACCTGTGCACGTAGTTTCCTAATGGTCAATTCTTGAGCAGCTTGTTTCTTTGAAAGCTCTTCACCTAAATGAAGAAAAAGGAACAAGATAATAATTATGTATCTAAAAATTACAATAAGTTGCAAATAGCAAAATAAAATGTTACTCGGTAATATAATAGTTGAAGTGTTTACCTTCTGCCATAACTTGAGTAATGATTTCATCTTTTTCCTTCAGAAGAGCAGCTGCATCACTTTTTTTATTTTGCTCTCTGCGGAGTGTATCTCTCTCCCTCGTAAGGGCATAAACCTGATTTTTATAGCTTTGTGTTCATCTTTAGCAGCTAATATACAATGTTGATAAAAAAGAGAGGTTATTAAAACAGTTTACCTTTCTTTCAAGAGTTGAGACCCTTTGATGATACTCTTCTCTTAGAGATTCGACTTCAGCCTCATTTGATTTTCTCTGGTTAATACGTTGAAACACTTAATAAAGCAACAATTAAAGCATGAACGATAGAAAAAAAAATCCAAAAAGATATAGGTTGTAGAAGGAGCTACCCGCACTTAAGGCGCAAAAAGCGAGCCTTAAGCCTAGGCGCAATATTAAGCAAGAGCTTGAGAAAAACAAGGTGTGCAGTGTAAACAGACCATTTTAAGCTGTTTTAGACATGTTTCAGCCTTTTAGGCTGGTTTAGTCTGTTTTAAGTTTAGACTAGTTTAGGCACGTTTACAGGTTTTTGCAGATTCAAGCTTTTTTTTTTCAAAAAAATTTTGAACCTAAGTGCCTTGCTGCATATTCAAAGCAGTTTCCTTGCGCCTTCCCTCACCTAGGTGCCTTTGAGGCTTTGACTACCTAGAAAAAGACTATTTAATATTGGTACATTCTCTAAAGAAAATTATGCTTCACAGTGATCCTAATAATATTCATAATGATCATGTATAATAGTAACTACAGAGAATATTTGAATGTAATCGTGCATAATCACATGCAGATATGCAAGTACGCAGATGCATTAATCTACGTTTATTTTTGTTAAAAACTACTGACAAGTGTAAACCTGTACCTACCCTTTGTTCCTCAAGCATAGACTTCAGCTGCTCATTCTCATTCATTAGATTTGCAATTTCATCAGCTTTTGCCTGGAAACATACTTCAGCCAATCAAAAACACTTATAAAACAAAATATTTAAAAACTATTGAACCGTTCTATGTACCTGAGCTTGTTTAGCAGCTCCTTGAAGTGCAGTTTCCATCAACTTCATCTCCTTCTTCACCTTCTCCAGCTCAGCCATTGAATCTGAATTTTCAGACAAACTTCTTTCGGAACTTGACAGTTGTTCTTTAATGTCACTATCATGTTCACTAGCATTTGTATTACCATAATCAGAAACCACTTCAGGAACCATCTCATCAGAAGCATCATCTGAAACTTGTATACTTGGTTTGCTGACTTCATCCACCCTCTCAACAGTAGAAACTTCCTGTATAGTCTCTTGTTCTTGTTCTTCTAGTTTCTTTGGTTCATTTTCAGTCTTTTGCAAATCTGGAGACGAGGCCACCTCATTTGGCTCGTGCATGGTAGCCGTAACTTGATCTTCAGAACTTGTAGGCTCATGTTCTTTTGATTTATGTTTGGGAGACTCAAGTTGCTCGGGATGATCTACACTTGGTTCTTCAGACATTCCAATATTTGGTTTTTGTGCATCACTTGTTTTTAGAGCAATGTCAGCAATTTCATGTGCCAGCTCATCGACAATATTTGCTTCAGCCCTGCTTTCCGCTTCTTCTGGAACGGCATCATTTCTTTCCTGATGCTCTTCAGGATTTAAAGTTTTAACATTTGATTCACCATGTTCACTGCTAGTCTTAGGATGAACATCAGTTTCATGATCTGGAGATGTTAATGGAAGACTTGAAGATTCATGTTTCTCTAAAGACTCAGAATTTTCAGATGACTTGGCGTCTTCTTCCTCGTCTTTCTTACCCATAAAAGACATTAAATCCGTAGACCATAACCCTGAAGCTGGAAACAAGCAGTTGACAAATAAGGTTAGACTCAACCGTTCAAAATCATATATCACAATGTTCATTCTTATAAGGAACCACATAATGCAATTTCGACCCTTCAATAAATATATGTAGTCAAAGGTGATGCCACACTGCCTTGCGTCCAACAAGGCACTCAGGCGAGGATTCCAGCCAAAACTGGCACGAAACATCTACAATGGTCTGAAACATCTTAAAACGACTTGGAACGTCTCTAAACTAGCCTAAAACATGTCTACAGCTCCTAAAAATGACCTAATTATATCATGCGCCTTTGTGCCTAGGCCCAAGACTCATCCTTTGTGCCTCGAGTGGGCCTAGTGTCTTCGACTACCTAAATACGTAAGAATACAACATATTACAGGTTGTAATTTTCACCCATTACCATGAAAATGTATCAATTTGGGTTACATTCCAATCTACAAGATCTAGCTAAAATAAGAAACAAGTGAAGAATTTACCTTCAGAAGTGGAAGAAGCACCATCAGGATTATCTTCCAACCCAAGAGCATTATCGAAATTCTTCTCAATCGTCTTAACACCCGCACTGATCTTGTTAACAGCTTCAGACAAATCAGGAAAGTTCCCTAACGACACCTTCCCACTAAACCAACTCATCTCCCAATCTATAACTTAAACCCCTGCAATTCTCCAAGCTAAAAGATCAAATGCATCAAAAACCCTACAAATTAACCCAACATTCGCAACATCATCAACAACAATCACACGGATCTAGGTTTTTTTTTACCAATTCAAGAACTTAAATTGAGAACTACAGATTCAGATACTTACTTTATATTGAATTGAGAACGAATCTATGTGGATTCTCAATGAATCGAACTGATTTGATGGAAGATGTTGCCCTTAATTCTACTGTAAGATAACAAGTGTTCAGATTAGATCATAATAATAATAATAATGATTATAAAAGATGTAGCAGAAATCGAGTGCCTACACGAATCCCGATGACCGGAGGATTTGGAGCTCCGGCACCGGAGTATGACGGAGATCACACACTTGTGTGCAGCTACAATTTGAGAAATAAATTGACCCTAAAAGTGACAGAATAATTAAACATTTAAATATTAATTTACTCAAATAGTGAATGTATTGCGGTCGGTGTGCAAAATTAAAAGAAATTAGGTGGAAATTGAATATTAATGGGGATCTCAAGAACATTTGTATGTGACCCAAATTGGGAAATTGTTTGATTTCATGATCGCAATAGATTCGAGAAGGAAAAGGGGGAAATTACCTTTGAGTAAGAAACTGAACTTGCGATCATAAACCCTCAAAAGATTATGATAAAATTATCAAGAAAACTGAATATGAAGATGATGGTGATTTGAAGTTCGAATAGAGACGCAGTGAGGAAGAACGGGGATTGCAACAATGGCGGAAAAAGAGAAATATGAATCTTCACGTCTTCAATGACACCGGTGATTGAAGATATTGAAACTTAAATTGAACTGGATTTTGGATTTGGGATTTTCGAATCAGGTTGAGATTTTGTGAGTTTATAATCGAATATGTTGCCACACGGAAGTCGGTCGAGTGACTTACTTTCGGAATCAGTGCGATTGGATCAGGGTAAATATCACCATGACTCGGGTTGTGGGTTGATTGGACTCATCGAGCGTACCTAATTTGTAAAACAACAGCAGACACCGTGAGCCTTGTCACGGGCAGAAGGGAGTTCTTCCCGTGACCAATCTCCGGCGTGAGAATAAGTATCTGGAAGAGTGTTTTAGTATGAGTGGAGTGAGTTAGGATAAGATGATGTTATACCTGAGTCCTCCTATTTATAGTGACTTGGGTGTGACAAATTCTCCCATGTAAGTCTATTTAGGGTTATCTGGAGTTAGACATCCGGACTGGAGTTTTTGGGTCAAGGGACTTGTTTCCTCTTGGTATAAAGGGTTTCTCACTTGACATTAATGTTGTTTGTCTCCTATAGTTGACCTGTGCTTCATTGGTTCTGCATGCCCACCCTGTTGTGCATGCTTCCCACAGGGTCTTTGTCTTTTGTTCTTTGTTTTCTTCTGCTTTTGATTATGTTCCTGAAGCAGCCAATAACCTTCTCTTCATGCTTATCAAATTCTTCTGTTTCTTGATATTGGTTTCTTGGAGGATTTCTCAAGTATTGAAGTATCCCGACTGGAAATCCCGAAACATGCAAAGGTCGGGCCGTGGCTGGGCTTGTTCCAGTCTTGCCCTTGCTGGGCCGCGGCTGGGAGCTCCCAAGACCTGTGGGTCGCGGCTGGCTTGTTCCAGCCTCCCCCCTCGTCGGGCCTCGACTAGAATCCAAAACATGTGGGGCCGCGGCTGGCTTGTTCCAGCCTCCCCCTCGCCGGGCCTCGATGGGAATCCGAAACATGTGGGGGCCACGGCTGGCTTGTTCCAGCCTCCCCTCGCCGGGCCTCGATTGGAATCCGAAACATGTGGGGGCGCGGCTGGCTTCCAGTCTTACCCTTGATGGGTCGCGGCTGGGGTTCGGGGTCGTGCCCACGGTGTCCTCCGATCGAGGTTATCCGGCTTCGTATGGCTATCTTGGTTTCATCCTTGTCCCGGTCGGGTGATACCCCATCATGTCCCCCTAGTCCAATGTTTGTGGTTTATACCATGACATTGGAATAACACCCATAGTTTTGTCAACTTCCACCTTGTTTTGTCAACTCCTATCTTGTTACATCAAGCCACCCTACCTTGTTGCATCAAGCCGTCCTACCCTCTTGTTACATCAAGACACCCTAAGGCCTTTAGGACGGCTACTAGGTCTTGTTTGCCATTATTGAAGACAACTCCATGTCTTCTTGTCTCCCCCTCCTTTCTCTATAAAAACCAACTTCTTCTTTCATTTTTCTTCCATCCTTGGAAGACTTCCTTTGCTTTCTCCCTCTAGGTAAGTCTCTCTTACTACTTCTTTTCCTTTGTTGCATATTATAGAGTGTAGAAACGATATGCATGTACAAACATCGGTGATTACGCAAGATTATTTAAACAACTTTGTCAACCGGTACGGTGTTGGCTAAACACTTTCGTAACTGAGAGACATGAAAGGTTGGATGAATAGTACTTAGTTCGTCTGGTAGATCTAATTTATATGCTACATACCCCACTTTCTCTATTATTCGGAAAGGTCCAATAAAACGTGGACTTAGTTTGCCCCTCCTTCTAAATCGAATAACGCCTTTCCATGGAGAAACTTTCAACAATACAAAATCCTCAACTCTAAATTCTAACGGTTTCCTTCTACGATCTGCATATGATTTCTGTCGGCTTTTCGCCTCTCTAATACGATTTTTAACTACTTCAAACTTTGACATTGTTTCTTCAACTATCTCACTATTCCCCAATTCACGTTGCCCCATATCTCCCTAATAAAGTGAAGTTCTGCACTTTCTTCCGTACAACATCTCAAACGGGGACATTTGAAGGGTAGCTTGATAACTGTTGTTGTATGCAAATTCAGCTAAAGGAAGATGACTATCACAGCTACCTCCAAAATCAATACTACATGCCCTTAGCATATCCTCTAATGTCTGAATAGTTCTTTCACTTCGGCCATCTGTTTGGGGATGATAGGCTGTACTAAAGTAAAGTTTAGTCCCCATTGCTTCATGAAATTTCCTCCAATACCTGGAGGTAAATCTGGCATCTCTATCAGACGTGATACTCTTTGGAACTCCATGCAATCTAACTATCTCTTTAGTAATGATATCAGCTAGCCTTTCCACCGAGTAGGTTTCTCGTATAGGTAGAATAAAGCACTCTTGGTTAGCTGGTCTACTACTACCCAAATAGTATCATAACCTTTTGGTGTACGAGGTAGCTTTGTTATAAAATCCATGGTCAGATCGTCCCACTTCCAAGTTGAGATGGCTAAAGGTTGTAATAATCCATAAGGTTTCTGATGTTCAGCTTTCACTTGGGCACACGTTAGACATCTATTTACATACTGCATCACGTTAAATTTCATTCCTGTCCACCAATAATCTTGCTTTAAATCTTGATACATCTTAGTCATGCCTGGGTGAATGGAATACCTAGATTTGTGAGCTTCATCAAGTACCTTATCACGTAAAGCCAACGGAATCCACATTCGACCAAACCTGATTTTAACACCATAACTATTTTCTTCTAAATACTTTTCCTGACCAACCATTCATTCATGCTTTATACTTCCTTCCTTTAGTGCTTCTAATTGGGCTTCTCTTAATTGTTGCATAAAGTCAGGAGTAATTACAAGTTTATACGCCTTAACCTTGATTGGTTCATACTTCTCCTTTCTGATCAATGCATCAGCAACCACATTTGCTTTACCGGGGTGATACAGAATTTCACAATCATAATCTTTGATTAATTCCAACCATCGCCTTTGTCTCATATTCAGATCTTTTTGCTCAAAGAAATACTTCAGGCTCTTATGATCGGTAAAGATGGTACATCTCACTCCATATAAATAATGTCGCCATATTTTAAGAGCAAAAACTACAGCCGCTAATTCTAAATCATAGGTTGGGTAATTAACTTCATGGGTATTCAATTGTCTAGAAGCATAAGCAATAACTCTCCCACGTTGCATCAAAACACATCCCAATCCCTGATATGAGGAATCAGAATATATTACTAAATCATCTGCACCTTCTGGTATTGCCAATACTGGGGCTTGAGTTAACCAATTCTTCAGTTTCTGAAAAGCAACTTCTTGTTCTTTATTCCATTCATACTTAACGTCCTTTCGGGTTAACTTCGTTAACGGAGAAGCAATTTTAGCAAAATCTTGAATAAATCTTCTATAGTATCCTGCCAGCCCTAAGAAACTACGAATTTCTGAAGGACTTTTAGGAATTTCCCAATTCATCACAGCTTCAATCTTTGCAGGATCTACTAATATTCCATCCGCATTCACCACATGGCCCAAAAATTGCACTTCCCTTAACCAGAATTCACACTTCGAGAATTTTACATACAACTTATTTTTCCTTAATGTTTCCAATACTTCTCGAATGTGACAAGCATGATCTCCTTTGTTCTTAGAATAGATCAAAATATCATCTATAAACACAATCACCGATTTATACAGCATCGGTTTACATATTCTGTTCATCAAATCCATGAATGCAGCAGGAGCATTCGTTAACCCAAACGACATCACCAAAAATTCATAATGCCCATATCATGTACGAAAAGCTGTCTTTGGTATGTCCTCTTCTTTCACCTTTAATTGATGATATCCGGATCTAAGATCTATCTTTGAGAACCAATTAGCACCTTGGAGTTGATCAAATAAATCGTCTATACGGGGTAATGGATATTTATTCTTGATAGTTAGTTTGTTTAGCTCCCTATAATCTATGCACATCCTTAAACTGCCATCCTTCTTCTTTACAAACAGAACAGGAGCACCCCACGGTGAAGAGTTTGGTCGAATAAAGCCATTGTCTAATAGTTCCTGCAATTGCTTCAGGAGTTCCTTCAGCTCAGCTGGTGCAAGTCTATAAGGAGTCTTAGCGACAGGTTTTGCCTCAGGCATTAAGTCAATCCTAAACTCAATTTCTCGATCAGGAGGTATACCTGGTAGATCTTCAGGAAATACATCAGGGAAGTCACAAACTACTGAAACATCTTCTAATTTCCTCGTCTCTTTAGCAATATCAACGACATATGCCAAAAATGATTCACAACCCCTACTTAATAATTTCTCGGCTTTGATCATAGATATAACTTTTACTACACTATCATGATTATCACCAAAAATCATCACCGAATTACCTTCTGGCGTTCGTAACACAATCATCTTTCTCTTACATATTATCTGAGCCTCAAACATAGATAACCAATCCATTCCCAATACTAGATCAAAACCTCCTAACTTCATTATGTGTAATCTAGCAGGAAATTTTACACCTTCTAATTCGACAAAGCAATCGTCTATTACTTCACTAACAACTATGAATATCTAACTTTGATGGTCTAACTTTTATTAAGGCATGGAATTTTATTGATATAAAACTTCTATTAGCCCCCGAATCAAATAAAATTCTAGCAGGTACATCATTAACAGGAAACATACCCGACACAACATCCGGTAATGCCTTAGCCTCCTCCGTAGTCATTGTAAATGCTCTCCCCGCAGTACCACTACTACCACTCGTGCTGATTTTACTCGGTCCTCCCATGGCACGAATAGGAATTGGTCCAGGTCTAAACTTTGGACACTCGGATTTCATATGTCCCATCTCACCGCATTCATGACACCGAATTTCTGGACATCTAGAAACAAAATGCCCAGACTTCCTGCATTTATGACATGCTGGGTGATTCAATCTACATTCTCCCCTATGAAATTTCCCACATTTATTACACCAAGGAGGGGGACCTACAAAGCCCCTAGAATTAAACTTTCTCTTCTGTGGGACACTCTGTCCATATATAGGCTTAGAACTCCATGAAGTTTCCCGACGGCTAATCACTTCCTCTTTCACCACAGGTTTCTCAGACTCAGCGACTTCCTCATACATGTCCGCAGTTAAATTTACCGTGGCTTGATAGGTAGAAGGGGAATTGGATTTTACCAGCATTCTCACTTTAGGGGGTAGTCCCTGAATATACCTAGTAATCCTCTTCGCCTCAGGAGTTACCAAATGAGGCACCAAACGAGCCATTTCTTCAAATTTGGACGTATACTCCTTATGGCTTAAACTGTCTGCCTGAAATTGTAAAAACTTAATCTCAATTCTGTCCATCTCACCTTTTGGACAGAACTTTTCGATCACCAGTGCTTTAAAAGTTTCCCACGTCATCTGACTCACAGCAGTCTCGCCCATGGCTTGTTCCACTGTATCCCACCAGTACAAAGCTTCTGCTTGGAACGAATGCACTGCAAAGCCCACCTTCTGATCTTCCTTGCATCTGCTAAGTTTAAACGCTGCTTCCATCTCTCATAGCCACTTATAAGTTACTACTACATCTTTTTGGCCTTCAAACTTAGGCGGGTCACATTCCTTAAAATGCTTATATGACACTGGTTTCTCCACTACAGGCTCAACAATAACAGGTGGAGGAGTTGGTTGGGAAGATGATTTACCACCTTTTCTAAGGTCACTCAACATTTCAGGTAAGGTATTACGCAACACTCGGGCGACCTCATCACTTATAGCCGCCTTAAGTTCATCACCTGAGATCCTAGCTTCAGGTCTAGAATTTGTATTACTGGTTTCCTCCATCTATGATCAAATAAACCATAATCAAATAATGAGTGATACCAGGATGCTGCATATAATGTAAGTTGCTCATAACATTGGCCAGGTGTTATCAATTATTTACTTATTCACACTATCCTACATCTTCTCATTATCTTTTCACAGTTTATTTCTACTTCTATCTAAACCACAGAATCATGTATACACACAATACTAATATTTAATCTAGACAATTGCTTTTATTTATCAATCGACTAAATTATCACTAACAATTAAATACTCATCTACACAATATTCCAGCCCACTTCCGGTTGTCGATACTGGCACTTCCCACATTTTCAGTTAAAGTTTGAAACAATCAATTGTTCAAATCTCTTTAACTAAGGCTCTGATACCAACTTGTAACACCCTCAATTTCATAATAATATATTAAGGAGGGTGCTACGAGTTGGGTTCTTATAACCATTCAGAGATTATAAACACAGCGGAATTTTCATACGTTAAAACTGCTTACATCATTAACATTACTACAACATTTTAACCGACATATTAAAACTCTATCAAACTTCATGTACATCTCTCCCAAAACCCAACATTTTAGCCAGTATCATACACCAGAACAGAAATTTAACTCTGTGGGGCACCATCACGAACACCTCTATTATTACCTGGCATGCATAAGAAAATAAACACTAAATCAGATAAACTGGTGAGTTCTAATAAACACCACATTTGAATAATAATAATTTATCGACGGTTATAACATCGAACAATTCACAAACATCCACTAGTCCATTTATTTGTCCCAGTATTGATATGCATATCGAATACCCACAAGGTAATTATGGACCTCTTTTTATCAATTCATTTTGGTGGGTCAAAACTCCACCTCGCGCGTACGGGTCAAAACTCCGTTTATAGTTGGTGGGTCAAAACTCCACCTCGCGCGTTGACGGGTCAAAACTCCGTCTATAATTGGCGTTGACGGGTCAAAACTCCGTCTATAGTTGGTGGGTCAAAACTCCACCTCGCCATTCACCACAATTTACCACTTCCAAATTATTCATTTATATGCATGCCAGTGCCCGATTTGTCAAACAACATTGTCAAACAGCATTAACACATAAAAAGGGCAAATAGAACTCACCTTAATGTTTTCAGCAAGTGTTTACCAATCCAAATACACTAAGGCAGCTAAAATTCTCCTTCTCAATGCAAATCTACAACAATAACCCTAACTTAGTCAAATCATTTCCTACAGATCACTTTATGCGACTGAGGCTATACGACTGGACTCATTCGTACGATTAAACATGCGACTAAGCTTAGTCGTACGAATGAACCATACGACAGGGGTGCGAATAAGCTAGAACAGGGTTTGTACGAATGACCTCCATTCGTGCGATTGGCCCATGCGATTGAGCTTCAGTCGCACGATTGAGCAATGCGACTGGCTCATTCGCACGAATGGGTCATGCGACTGGGCTCATTCGCCTGAAACGGATCAGCAGCTGTGTTCTTGACATATTTGATCCAAAAACTCAAGTTTTAACCATTCAAATTATGCCATATTCAAAACAGAACATATACACCTTATTTACAACCGTTTCAGATCCTTATTTCATCAAACTTCACAAAAACTAAGATCCGACTCCTTGGTTTTCAACTTAATAGAAAGATTGAATCAAAACTCAGATTTAAACTTGTTTTTGGATCAATTTCGACCATATACACAGCTTAATGTATTCAAATATCGATCCGTGCCAAGCGAGGCTTACCAAAATGAAGCCGAAATCGTTGATTTGGCAAGAACAGGGGTGTTTGGGTTCGAGAGAAACAAGGGGATAGGGATACTGCAGATAGAAATATGCTTTTGAACATCCTCAACGGCCTTACTTATCCTCACATGCTTATTTTAGCTGCCATACTCAGTCGCACGACTGGACCCATTCGCATGACTCAATCGTGCGACTGAGCCCATACGCCCGTAAATTGTGCGATTGAACTTCATACGCACGTAAGGCGTGCGACTGATATTCATTCGCATGTTTATCATGCGACTGGACACTACTTTCATTAATTAAACGAATATTAAATTTTTACGGATGTTACAGGTTGTTCGTCAATGGTGAATAGTTTCTTTTCTTTTATTGAGGTTCATAATCGTTGGGTGGATGGTGTCAAGGAGACTCGTGAACTTAAAAGAAGAACGACACGCCTCGAGGATGATAATGCTTCCTTGAAGCTCCAATGCGATTTTCTTGAAAAAGAAAAGGAGAAAGTCACCCTTAGTCTTAGCGAAACTCAAGAAGATCTTTGCATTCAGTCTGCCGTCGTGAAACGTCTTTCATCCGACCTGAAAAGCGTCAAGACCACCTCGGAAGATCGGATTTCTCAACTTTAGGGGGTTGTTGCAAGACTTCAGGCCGAGAGAAAGTGGCTTGTCTTGGATGGGGTTGGCTTGGCTTTTAACAAGATTCGCGACAGTGATGAATTTCTTGATACGTTGGCCAAGATTAATAGTCTTTCTGATAAGGTTGGGTATAACGCAGGTGAGACTTCATTTCATGTGGTGCTTATGAAATATGTGCTTATGATTAGAAAACTAATCTTGAGGTTGGTTTATTTTGCAGGTCTTCGTGATGGTGTTCGTCTTGCTGCTAAAGGGAAAAGGCCTGAGGACGCCAAGAATTTCAATAGGAATGCTTTGAGTGATCTCCAAGCGCAGTCCATCCTTTTTGACGAAAGTACTTTTCCCATGGTCGACACTATTGTTGCGATGTACGACGCGGATTTTTCTGATATCAAAGCTTTCCTTGCTCCGGTGGTTCCCGATCAGCCCAAGGGTTGACCATATGTTTTTAGCTATAACGCACGTTGTATCTTATGTTTGTTGTTGCATGAATATTCATAGAGCGTTAGCTCAAGACTGTTCTTTTGGTTGTAATAGCCTTATGCTTTCTTCCTATGTTTAGACTCCCTTTTGACTATTAAGTTTGTTTATTTTCTTATGTTGGTTGCAATTTGTGATATTTCAACTTGGCTACGTTTTGTCGCACCAAATTTCATTTCTTTTCGTAAAGGAGTCGTGATTCGTATGTAACGCTATTTGGCTATGGTTTTCCGTCGTTGGTTGCTTATGTTTGTTAGGTGACGACTTATCGTACCAACTTTTAGTTTCCCATACTCACGTTTGCTTGTTTCGCGTTTTGGTTTCTTCTATTTATACTGGATATTGTACATGATTATTAGTGTGTCATATGGTTACTCGACATCCTTTCCTCTACATGTTATTGGTTACTATATTTACCACAAAATGATAGGTTAAGCCGTGGTTCTGACTTTATTTTTATCGTGCGTTGGCTCGAGTATGACTTGCTATGGTTATAAAATTTGGATATTTTGTGAGTGCTAATTCTGGTGCTCGCATGCATGTAACGCCCCGAAATTTCCCGAAACGAGCCATTTAATAATAATGGGCTTTTAAGGGTTAATTTAAGAAATAAAGGGGTAAATTAGTGGGCTACGGATCAAATTAGCCTTAATGGGCTAGACTTGATGGGTTTAAGGGCCCAAATCAGCCCTTAAACATGCAAAATCAGTCCCATTCCATCACATTACAACCCTAGCCACCAAATTCGTAGAGAGAGAAAGTAGAGAGAGTAGAGAGAGAAAGTGAAGAAATTCAAGATTTGGAGCTTGAAGGTTGGAAGGATTGAAGTTCTGGTGGATTGGAGCATCAAAACACAAGGAAAGAGCAACAAAACAAGGTAAGAATCGACCTCTAAGACCTTCTGTAGATCAAACATGGATTCTAGGGTTTTGGGGTTTTGAAAAGTTCAAAGAAACACATAAAGGTCGAATTTTTACGTATGAAAACGTGTAAAAAGCTTAGATTTGGTTTCATGGAAGGTAAACCAAGGATTTGGACGTAAAAAGTTAAGATTTTGGGTTAAAAACGGGCTGGTTCTTAGTTTTTATTCATCCAGCGAAACTGGGTCCCGATCCAGCGAAACTGCGAGTTAATCCAGCGAAACTGTGCACTCATTCAGCGAGACTAGGAGAAAATTCAGCGAGACTACAGTTTCGCTCAGGCGAAACTACAGTTTCGCCGGTAATCTCGCTATGACCCAGACTGACCTATAGATATTGCGAAACTAGGAAATTCCAACGAAAGTTGGGCGCTCAAGGCAGCGAATCTGTCTAGCGAAACTAGACAGAAGTGTGCCCAGCCTGCAGCGAAACTGTTAACTATGGGCGAAACTATGAAGAAAATGATGTTTTTGCATGTTAACTTTCGTGCAGCTAGAGTATTCAGGCTATAGCCTAAGTGACTTAGAATTTAAGCTACTTGGACGAGTTCAGGTGAGTTCTAGATCCCCTATTTTATACATGTTTTAAATGTTTTGGGGCGGTATGCATACTAATATATATACCTTTTTATGACCAGTTCTTTTAGAGTAAAGTTTTACTTACTATCTTATATGGGAAACGGGCTTTTCTAACGAATTGATAACGTGTTTTTCCTTATTGAGATATAACCTTGTAGTGATGGATTGCCTTCGAGATGTGTTGTGTTATATATATATATAACTTAAATAAGAAAGTAAAACGTAAAGAAAGGTTATGTGGCCCATAACGTGTACCTGGATAAAGTAAAGTCTTGCAAGTAAAGTCCTGCAGGCAAGGGATAAAGTAAAGACTTGCAAGCAATGGCTAAAGGAGGCTGCATTTGTTGTGCCCTCATCCGGATAAAGTAATGCTCGAACAGGCAGGTCTGTAAGCCCTGAATTGGCATGACAATAATGGCCCGATCGAGTACGACTGTAAGTCCTTAATTGGCGTGTCGGTAAAGTCCTAGGCGAGCCTAGGCACCGATTGTGACAGAGAATTGACGGATAAAGAAGAGTAATAAATAACGAGAAATGAAAAGAAATGATAAAGTATCGATAAAGTGATAGACTGTATGTATTGATGCTTGATAGACGAGGACTATTTTCAACTGCTAAAGCTAATACCTTTACAAAAGTTATTTACAAAGAAAACCTAGAATTCACTCAGCGAAGCTGACTTTTGTATGCATATCAGTTGACAGGTAAGAGTTAGAGCGACGGAATAGAAGCATGGGACTGAAGCTTCTTGGCACTAGAAGACTGCCATCCCGGATGAAGAAAAGCCAAACAAAGGACTTTTAAATAGTTTTAAGGATTAAAGACAATGTTTATATTTTACTTGTAATGAATTGAAATGACAGTATTTTTCCGCTGCAATATATATTTATACCTATATGAGTAAATGATTGTCTTAACAAATGTTTTGCTGTGAATGACCAACTGTGAGGCTCCCCCGAGAAAGGTGGGCCTTACAAGTTGGTATCAGAGCCAATGTTTAAGAGATTTGGGAAAACTGTTTTTGTAAACCTAAACTTAAACAGATAATGGGACCAAGTGTCAAGGATGCCAGTCCAAGAAGCTCCATGCCAAGAGGTAACAAAGTATGTTGTAGGTATTATTCCGAGGGATAGTGCCTTCTTATTTAAGTAAGAGCCGAGATAGAGTATGATAAAGTTATCTGTGACACCTATCTGAATTTATGTGACTTATACGTGCATAGAATAGGTATAGTAGGTTCTAGTGTTAGTGTGGTTCAGGACAGGAAAGTTTATGGCACGAGGAGTTCTGTAAGTAGTTAATCACAACTGGCCACTGTTATTAAAAATTTACAAAACTTGTCGTGAACTGAACTTGCCTTGAAAGACCATATTAACATTCTGAATCTTATAGGAAGTAGAACGAATGGCACCTAAGAAAGAAGTTCCAACCATGGTCACCCGGAGAAGCACTAGGGGAAGGCCCCCGACTAAGGCAAAGGAAACTACAAGTGCAACTGTGAAGCCAACAAAAAGGTCAACCAGAAAGCCGATTGAGGAACCGATTAAGGAGGAGGAGGTTGAGTTAGGAACGGGAGCCGAGGGGTCTACCCCTGATCAGGCCAAACTGAAAGAGACAGTAAAGGAAGCTATTGCCCAAGAGGTGCATCAGGTCCTGTCTGGAGTGATGCCGCTCTGCTTGCGGAATTTGTGGAGCAGGTTAAGGGCGACAGTAAGAAGAGTACGGCTTCAGAAAAGGTTGATATGAAAGGGGCAGTCAAGACTGAGGAGTTGAGCGACGAGGGAGATCGTCTGGGTAACCATGATGGCCCTGAAGTGGAAGAGAGGGCGAAGGGGTGCAGCTACGGGGATTTTCAGAGGTGTAAGCCCCAACATTTGATGGTACTGGTAACGCTGCCACTGCTCAGCGTTGGATTAGGGAAATGGAAGTCATACTGAAGATCAGCGAGTGTCGTGAAAACCAAAAGGTGAAGTTTGCTTCCCATTCCCTTTTGGATCCAGCACTGTGTTGGTCGGATAACATTGCTGAGTCTTACGGAGAGGAGGCCATTGAGAGGATGAAATGGCCGGAGATGAAGAGGTTGGTGATAGAGGAGTACTGCCGGAAAGAGAGCTTGACAAGGTTGAGCAAGAGTTTGTGAGTTTGGAGGCTGGAAATATGACTCACCAGGAGTACACTACAAGATTCAATGAAATGGCACGTCTGGTGCCTGATTTGGTAACTCCTGAAGCCAAAAGGATCAAAAGGTACATACAAGGGTTGCCTCTAGACATTCGTAGGAACATGGTCACTGCTCGACCTAGTACTTTTAGGTCAGCAGTGGACCTCAGTGGAAGGTTGTACGATCATCACAGGCCGGTGATAGTGGGTGAGACGAAGAAGGCTTGGAATAACAATGGGAAGAGATATGGAAGTAGTGGCCACCAACCGGGGAACAAGAAAGCAAGGGTGGAAGTAAAACAGATGGTTGTGAAGGGGGTCGAGGAAGTTAAGAACTGTGGGAAGTGTGGGAGGAGGCATCCCGGGGAGTGCCGATTGGGTAGCCATGGGTGCTACCGGTGTGGGAAAATGGGTCACATGGCTAGGGAGTGCCCGGAAGTAAACGAGTGCTTTAACTGCCATGAGTCGGGGCACTACAGCAGGGATTGCAAGAAAGCCAAGCCGGGAAGCTCGGGCACGAGCAGGGGTGATGACAAGGGGGATGATGGAAAGCCCAAGGTCAAGGCAAGGGCTTTCACCATGAACAAGAAGGAAGCAAGGAAGGACCCGGACGTAGTGTCAGGTACGCTCTTGTCAATGATGTTTGCGCCTCCATATTATTTGATAGTGGTGCCAGTAAGAGTTTCATATCTGTATCCTTCTGTGCTACACTAGATGTCCAAACTAAGGAAATAGATGATGCCTTCGAAGTAGAAACAGCCGATGGTAAGTCCATTAGAATAGTCAGGATGATAGAGGATTGCCACATTAAACTAGGAGGCCATTACTTTCCCGCACGATTGTTTGTTATGCCCTTAGGAGGTTTCGATGTCGTACTAGGGATGGATTGGCTAGCGGCCCACGATGCTAACATAGTATGCCAACAGAAGATGATCCGATTAACGGCTCCAGATGGTAGTTCGGTTACGATCTACGGTGATAACGATTGTAAGGTTCCAAGGATCATTTCCATGATCAAGGCGGAGAAATGTATGAGGCGAGGGTGCGGAGCTTATCTAGCGTATGTCAAGGATGTTAAAGATAAAGCGAAAGAGTTGCCCGATGTACCAGTGGTGCGGGACTTTCCTGACGTATTCCCGGAGGATCTGCCAGGAGTACCACAGATAGAGAGATAGAGTTTCAGATTGACTTACTGTCAGGAGCCCAACCCATTGCCAAAGCACCCTACCGCCTAGCTCCGTCCGAGATGAAGGAGCTCATGTCACAACTGCAGGAACTCCTTGACAAGGGATTCATTAGGCCCAGCATTTCTCCGTGGGGCGCTCCCGTGCTGTTTGTGAAGAAGAAGGATGGCAGCATGAGGATGTGTATAGATTACAGGGAGTTGAATAAGCTGACCGTGAAGAATCGGTACCCTCTACCCTGGATAGATGATCTGTTTGATCAGTTGCAAGGGCAAGTTGGTTCTCCCGAATAGATCTCCGATCCGGATATCACCAACTGAAGGTAAGGGAGCAAGATATCCCAAAGACGGCCTTCCGAACGCGCTATGGCCACTACGAGTTTTGGTTATGTCTTTCGGGCTAACCAATGCTCCTGCGGCATTCATGGACTTGTGAATCGCGTGTGCCGCCCGATGCTGGACAGATCGGTGATAGTATTCATTGACGATATCCTGATATACTCAAAGAACGAAGGAGATCACGCTTGTCATATCAAGGAGGTGTTAGAAACTTTACGAAGGGAGAAACTGTATGCGAAGTTCTCTAAATGTGCCTTCTGGCTACGGGAGGTACAGTTTCTAGGGCACGTTATAAATTCCGAGGGAGTAATGGTTGATCCAGCGAAAGTTGAAGTAGTTACGCAATGGAATTCCCGAGGACGCCATCCGAAATCCGTAGTTTCTTGGGATTGGCTGGTTATTATAGAAGGTTCATCAAAGATTTCTCGAAGATAGTTCCCCATTAACAAGGTTAACGAGGAAGAACGTGGTGTTCGACTGGGGAAAGGAACAGGAAGATGCGTTCCAGGAATTGAAGGATAGATTAACCAAAGCTCCTATACTAACCCTACCGGAGGGAGATGAAGACCTAACGGTATACTCCGATGCTTCTTACTGCGGGTTAGGCTGTGTGTTGGTGCAAAGAGGGAAGGTTATAGCTTACGCATCCAGACAGTTAAAGGACACAGAGGTTAACTATCCGGTTCACGATTTGGAACTTGCCGCAGTAGTGTTCGCATTAAAGATCTGGAGACACTATTTGTATGGAACTAAGTGCGCCATATTTACCGACCACAAAAGTGAAATATTTCTTTGAGCAGAAGGACCTAAATATGAGACAGAGGAGGTGGTTGGAGTTGACAAAGGATTACGACTGTGAAATCCATTATCACCGGGTAAGGCGAACGTGGTAGCCGATGCCCTGAGCCGAAAGGAAGGATATGAACCGATCCAGGTGAAGGCGTGCCAACTAGTAGTGACCCCAGATGTTATGAGGATGATAAGCGAAGCTCAAATGGACGCTTTAAAAGGGCAGCAAATCAATAAGGAAAGGATGGTGGGAAAAGTGGATGAATTGGTAGAAAACACCTTGGGTGTTAAGACCTTCCATGGCAGGATATGGGTTCCGAAGCATGGTGACTTGCAGGAAAAGATTATGGATGAAGCGCACAAGACCCGCTACTCAATACATCCAGGCGCAAATAAGATGTACCATGATTTGAAGAAAGATTATTGGTGGCCTGGGATGAAAAGAGATGTGGTTGCGTATGTAAACAAATTTCTCACGTGCCTACAGGTGAAGGCTGAGCACCAAAGACCTTATGGTTATGTTCAGCCATTAGAAGTGCCAGAGTGGAAGTGGAAACATGTTACCATGGACTTCATCACCAAACTACCCCGCACGACAAAAGGCCGTGACGCGATATGGGTGGTTGTTGATAGACTGACTAAAAGTGCGCATTTCCTGCCAATCAAGGAAGCAATTAGTTCAGAAAAGCTCGCTGAACTATTTATCCGAGAAATTGTGGCGCGACATGGTATGCCCGTATCGATTGTTTCAGATAGGGATACGCGGTTCACCTCAAAGTTTTGGAAAAAGTTCAATGAAGAGATGGGTGCGAGGTTGCATGTTAGTACCGCATACCACCCACAGACCGATGGGCAATCGGAAAGAACGATCCAGACACTGGAGGATATGCTTCGGGCATGCGTTATCAAATTTGGCGGTAATTGGGATGATCATCTGCCACTAGCAGAGTTCTCCTATAACAACAGCTACCACGCCAGTATAAGATGCCCCCATATGAGTTATTGTACGGTCGACGGTGCAGAACTCCTATTTGTTGGGGTGATGTCGGACAGAAGGAGCTAGGAAGCTTAGAAGTTGTGGAAGCCATAACGGAAAAGTTGGAGAAAATCAAGGCGTACATGAAGGCTGCCAAGGATAGACAAAAGTCATACGCCGACAAAAAAGGAGACCAATAGAGTTCAGCGTGGGTGACAGGGTAATGCTAAAAGTGTCACCATGGAAGGGAATCATCCGATTTAGGAAGAGGGGGAAACTGAGTCCCAGGTTCATCGGACCATTCGAGGTACTAGCACGAGTTGGGGACGTAGCTTACAGGCTAGACCTTCCAGAAGAATTAAGTGGGATTCACCCTACCTTTCAAGTGTCGCACTTAAGAAAATGTTTAGCACCAAATGAAGCAGTCGTACCTCTAGATGACATCGAGGTGGACGAGAAGCTGAACTATGTAGAGCAACCAGTGGCTATACTGGATCGGAAGGAGAAACAATTGAGAAATAAAGTAGTCAAGCAAGTCAAGGTGCAATGGAAACACCGAAAAGGGTCGGATGCCACCTAGGAATCCGAGGAGGAAATGAGACGCCAATACCCCAATCTGTTTAATGACGAGTCAGGTTTCGAGGACGAAACCTAAATAAGGGGGGGGACTTGTAACGCCCTGAAATTTCCCGAAACGAGCCATTTAATAATAATGGGCTTTTAAGGGTTAATTTAAGAAATAAAGGGGTAAATTAGTGGGCTATGGATCAAATTAGCCTTAATGGGCTAGACTTGATGGGTTTAAGGGCCCAAATCCAATGTTCTCAGAACCGGATCGGACGTCGAACCGGACGGCTTACTGGTTTGGTGGTCGGACCGGTCGGACCGGATGGACCGGATTTTACTATATTTTAATATATTTATATATGTAATTAAATATAAGTAATTTATATATGATTTATACATATATTTTATAGTTATATATAAAACTTAACTATATTTGTATATACAAAGTACTAATTTATGGTTTAAACCCCGTTTTTACCCACTAAAATCAAAAAAAAAAAATTCAAAATCCGGTCGGAACCGAACAGGTTCGCCGGTCCAACCGCCGACTCGGTTCGAACCGGCAGGTTCAATGCTCCAAAAACGATCCACCCTCGACCGGACCGGACAAGCCACCGATTCGCGGTCGAACCGGTCGGACCGGCCGGTCCGATCCGGTCCTAACAACATTGCCCAAATCAGCCCTTAAACATGCAAAATCAGTCCCATTCCATTACATTACAACCCTAGCCACCAAATTCGTAGAGAGAGAAAGTAGAGAGAGAAAGTGAAGAAATTCTAGATTTGGAGCTTGAAGGTTGGAAGGATTGAAGTTCTGGTGGATTGGAGCATCAAAACACAAGGAAAGAGCAACAAAACAAGGTAAGAATCGACCTCTAAGACCTTCTGTAGATCAAACCGGATTCTAGGGTTTTGGGGTTTTGAAAAGTTCAAAGAAACACATAAAGGTCGATTTTTACGTATGAAAACGTGTAAAAAGCTTAGATTTGGTTTCATGGAAGGTAAACCAAGGATTTGGACGTAAAAAGTTAAGATTTTGGGTTAAAAACGGGCTGGTTCTTAGTTTTTATTCATCCAGCGAAACTGGGTCCCGATCCAGCAAAACTGCGAGTTAATCCAGCGAAACTGTGCACTCATTCAGCGAGACTAGGAGAAAATTCAGCGAGACTACAGTTTCGCTCAGGCGAAACTACAGTTTCGCCGGTAATCTCGCTATGACCCTGACCTATAGATATTGCGAAACTAGGAAATTCCAACGAAAGTTGGGCGCTCAAGGCAGCGAATCTGTCTAGCGAAACTAGCAGAAGTGTTGCCCAGCGAAACTGTTAACTATGGGCGAAACTATGAAGAAAATGATGTTTTTGCATGTTAACTTTCGTGCAGCTAGAGTATTCAGGCTATAGCCTAAGTGACTTAGAATTTAAGCTACTTGGACGAGTTCAGGTGAGTTCTAGATCCCCTATTTTATACATGCTTTAAATGTTTTGGGGCGGTATGCATACTAATATATATACCTTTTTATGACCAGTTCTTTTAGAGTAAAGTTTTACTTACTATCTTATATGGGAAACGGGCTTTTCTAACGAATTGATAACGTGTTTTTCCTTATTGAGATATAACCTTGTAGTGATGGATTGCCTTCGAGATGTGTTGTGTTATATTATATATATAACTTAAATAAGAAAGTAAAACGTAAAGAAAGGTTATGTGGCCCATAACGTGTACCTGGATAAAGTAAAGTCTTGCAAGTAAAGTCCTGCAGGCAAGGGATAAAGTAAAGACTTGCAAGCAATGGCTAAAGGAGGGTTGCATTTGTTGTGCCCTCACCCGGATAAAGTAATGCTCGAACAGGCAGGTCTGTAAGCCCTGAATTGGCATGTCAATAATGGCCCGATCGAGTACGACTGTAAGTCCTTAATTGGCGTGTCGGTAAAGTCCTAGGCGAGCCTAGGCACCGATTGTGACAGAGAATTGACGGATAAAGAAGAGTAATAAATAACGAGAAATGAAAAGAAATGATAAAGTATCGATAAAGTGATAGCCTGTATGTATTGATGCTTGATAGACGAGAACTATTTTCAACTGCTAATAATACCTTTACAAAAAGTTATTTACAAAGAAAACCTAGAATTCACTTAGCGAAGCTGACTTTTGTATGCATATCAGTTGACAGGTAAGAGTTAGAGCGATGGAATAGAAGCATGGGACTGAAGCTTCTTGGCACTAGAAGACTGGCATCCCGGATGAAGAAAAGCCAAACAAAGGACTTTTAAATAGTTTTGAGGATTAAAGACAATGTTTATATTTTACTTGTAATGAATTGAAATGACAGTATTTTTCCGCTGCAACATATATTTTATACCTATATGAGTAAATGATTGTCTTAACAAATGTTTTGCTGTGAATGACCAACTGTGAGGCTCCCCCGAGAAAGGTGGGCCTTACAATGCACCTTCATTCATTGAAAATTGAATTACACTCATGGTTACATCTCAAAATACATGGTTACATATAACACCTACGGAGTTGTGCTCCGTTCCATGATCGTGGAATGCTTGTTCCATCTATGCGGGCGAGTTTGTACGCGCCATTACGTCCTGCTTCGATGACCTGATATGGACCCTCCCATGGACCCTCCCATTGCAACCCTAGCTTCCCTTGATTCTCCGCACGACTTGCTTCATTGCTGCGAAGCACATAATCTCCTTCCCTGAAAGTCTGTTTCTTGATTCATGAGTTGTAATACCTTTCAATCTCCCTTTTGTGTTTTGCTTCTCTTATTGCTGCTATCATTCTCCGTTCTTCCATCAGGTTCAGGTTAAGCCGCAGTTCCGCCTCGTTGTTTGTTTCTTCATCCTGTGATACTCGTGCTGTTGGCATTCCAATTTCGGCCGGAATCATCGCTTCCGAGCCATATGTTAGGCTGAAAGGTGTTTCTCCATGGCTGGTTTTGGCATGGTGCGATGGGCCCATAGTACATTGGGTAGCTCTTCTAACCGGTCTTTCCTTCTAGACCCAGCCGCGTCTTAATTCCTTCTACGATACTTCTATTTGCCCGTTCTACCAATCCATTGCCTTGTGGGTGAGCAACTGAAGTAAAAATTTGTTTGACCATAAGCTCCTCACACCAGGATTTGAATGGATTATCTGCAAACTATTTCCCATTGTCCGTGATGATGTACAATGGCAACCCGAAGCGACATATTATGTTCTCCCATACAAAATTTTTTACATGTTGTCCTGTTATGGTTCTCAAAGCTTTCGCCTCCACCCATTTGGTGAAGTAGTCTATTGCCACCAAGAGAAACTTGACCTTACCTGCCGCGACTGGGAATGGACCTACAATGTCCATGACCCACTGTTGGAATGGCCATGCAGACGTGACCGAGATCATATCATTTTTCAGTCCGTAGCACATAGGGGCGTGCCTTTGACAACTTTCACATCTTTGGATTTCTTCAACCGCACTTCTGTGCATTCCCCGCCAGTAATATCCTGCTCCCATCGCCTTGGCGACCACTATTTGTGGGCCGGCGTGAATGCCACAATACCTTCGTGTATTTCCCTAATCACATATTTAGACTCTTCCGGCGTCAAACACCTCAGTAGTGGACCCATGTATGACCGCCGGTACAGAATCCCTCGTTGCATTTTGTAATGCAATGCCTTGGCCTATAATGCCCTTGCTTCCATCCTCCCCTCTGGCAGGGTTTTGTTTGTTAAGAACTCTATGATTGGCTTCATCCAGCATTCTCCCTTTACCTGTTCAGCTGTTGCTACTTCCCTTATGTCTATGGAAGGAGATTGTAACACTTCCACCCTTACCTCTTTTGACAGGTGGCTGAACGTCACTGACGCTAGTTTGCTTAGCGCATCCGCCTTCTTATTTTTTCTTCGTGGGATATGTGATATGTCGCACTTGTCGAACTCCCGGATTGCTTCCTTTGCTTTACTCAGATATCGTTTCATCGACTCCTCCTTCGCGTCGTACAACCCATTGATTTGGTTAGCCACCAGCAACGAGTCTACATGTGCGTGTAGTCTCTGGATATTCATCTGTCTTGCCAGCCTGAGGCCTGCCAGAAGTGCCTCGTATTCTGCTTCATTATGGAGCTCTTAAAATCCAATCGTAGGCATAGGTGAGCTCCTCCCCTTCCGGTCCTACGAGTATTAGACCTGCTCTCGATCCTTCATCATTCGACGCCCCATCAGTGTGTAGACACCATTCTTCCTCTTTCTCGAGACTGACTTCCCCTAAACCTTGAAGGGGTCCTTCTTCATGCGGGATTTCTGCTTGGAAATCTGCAACCACTTGACCCTTCATTGCTACCCGAGGTTTGTACTCTATCCCAAAGACTCCCAACTCGATCGCCTACTTTGCCAGTCTTCCTGAAATCTCCGGCTTCCTCAGTATTTGTTGTATCAGGTGACCTGTTCTCACTTCAATGACATGCGCTTGAAAATACCGGCGCAATCTCCTGGATGCATGCACTAGGGATAACACAAGCTTTTCCATAGGAGAGTACCGGGTTTCCGGATCTTTCAAGGCTCTACTGATAAAATAGATAGGTGTCTGCTCTCCTCTCCGGTCTGTCATTAGCAAAGTGCTGACTGCTTCTTTTCCCGCGGAGAGTACATGATGAGCTTTTCGCCTTGGAGAGGTGCTACCAACGTTGGCAGGTTGCTCAGATAAACCTTCATCTGCTTGAATGCTTTTTCTGCTTCCTGCATCCATGAGAAGTCCTTCTTTCCCAGACAATTCTTTAACGTTGACATAAATGGCAAGGTTCGCTCGGCATGCTTGGATAGGAACCTGTTAAGCGCCACGAGGCGTCCGTTGAGCGTCTGGACGTCTTTGATCGTCTTAGGAGAAGGCATTTTGAGAACCGTCTCCACTTTTTCTGGATTGGCTTCGAACCCGTCTTTTGTCACAACTACCCCCAAGAATCGCCCTTCCTCAACCCCGAAAGAGCACTTCTTCGGGTTTAACTTCATATTTATCTTTCGTAACCTCTCAAAGGTCTCGTTATGTCTTGCAATAGGGAATCTTCGCTGCGGCTTTTGATGACTATATCATCAACATAGACTTCGATATTTCTTCCGACCTCGGACTCGAAGGCCTTGTCCATCCGGCGTTGGTAAGTTGCCCCTGCATTTTTTAACCCGAATGGCATTTTCGTAAAACAAAAGATACCTATATCAGTGTAGAATGCTGTTTTGTCCTCGTCTTCTAGAGACATCTGAACCTGGTGATAATCTATATAGGCGTCCAAAAAACACTTTAGTGGGAAACAGGCCAGTGAGTCTACCTTCAGGTTAATCTGCGGGAGTGGATAGCAATCCTTAGGGCATGCGTTGTTGAGGTCTTTGAAGTCGATACATATCCTCCATGTTTCGTTATTTTTTTCACCATTACTGGATTAGCTATCCAAGTCTGATAACGAACCTCCCTGACGATGCCTGCTTGCAGCAACTTCTTCACATCCTCCACTACTGCCCGGCTTTTTTCCTCACCCATGTGTCTCCGTTTTGAGCAACTGACTCCTTGGATAGGTATGCATTTAGCTTATGCTCAGTGGTGTGACGGGGCACTCCCATCATGTCGGAAGGTTCCCATGCAAAAACGTCCAAATTACTTTGCAGTAGGCACCTGAGTCTGTCTTTCGTGGCATCCCCGAGTTGTCCCCCGATTGTGAGCTTCTGTTCTGGAAATCGCGTATTGATCACCCATTTTTCATGTGTTGGACTCACGAGATCTTCTGTCGGGCTTGCTTTCTCTGTTTTCAATGGTTTCACCTCCTTGCATTCTCTACTGGAGTATATGGTGACTACTCCTGTTGGAGTTGGGAATTTTATCGCTGCATGTACGGTGGATATCCCTGCTCCTAGTGCGCACAGCCCAGGTCGTCCTAAAATCACGTTATGGGATGACTCCGACCGTACCACCAGGAACGTCATTGCTACTTCCCCCAACCCGAGTGGTTTCCAATGACAACAGGGAGCTGGATCTGTCCCAGCGGCTGGACTACCTCTCCGATGAAACTGTGAGCATGTGGGTTTTGGTGTCGAGGCCCCTTATTACTTCTTCATCTAGTTGCAAAAAGCAATGCTCGTACATAATCTCTGAACTACTCCCGCTATCGACGTATACGCGATGTACCTGATGCCCTGCTATTACGGCTGATACCATGACAGGCCTGCTGGCGAAACTCCCTCCATGTATCGGAGGGAAAGAGATTTCTTGTGCCATCCAGGCTTCCATGTGATCGGACTGCCTTTTTCCTTTATTGCTAACAAGTTGGACCATGAATATCTCTTTCCTTTTTTCTCCGGTTGTGGCGTCTTCTTCAGCTCCCTTAACAGGTGGGCTAGCTTCCCTGTTTTGATTGCTAGTTCTATCTATCTTTTCAATGAGAAGCAATGATCCGTTGCATGACCATTTTCCTTATGAAATTCACAATATTTGGTCATGTCTCGTTTTCCCCAGGCTTCAAGGGTGCAGGTTTCGCGAAGTTTACATTTTTGTGGCTAAAATTTCGCTTGGAGTTTTTGTTAGGGGCGTAAGGGTCACATTAGGCCCAAGTGGGTTTCTGGGAGGTGGTGCATGTCGTGGTTGGAAAGGGGAATGCTGTTGAGGATAACGCGACTGGAGTCACGGCTTTTCCCAGGGCCTAGGTCCTCCGGCCCTCTTTGGTGACTCCCACGTAGGCATCATTGGTTTTTTAGAGCTTTCTCTTTCAACTGTTCGCATGCCTTCTTCCCTCGGACGAATGCCTTGGCGCGCTCTAGCATTTCGTCTACTGATTGAGGCAGGTGTTCGTGAAAACGCTCTACCAGCTAGTCGTTTCTTACGTCGTGGATGAAAGTGAGATTCGTATCGTTTCCCCTGCCTCCCGAACCTGCATGCTTTCCTTCGAATACCTAGTGATGAAGTTTTCAATTGATTCGCCGTCTCCTCTCTTGATATTGTGCAGTTCTGTCGGGTCTTTGGCAGACATCCTTTGTGGCTACAGTTTCTCAGAAAACTATCTTCCAGCTCCTCGAAGCTGCCGATTTCTCCTGCCGGAAGACTATCGAACCATATTCTTGCTGCCCCTCTCTTGATATTGTGCATATTCTCGCTCCTCCTACTGCAGGAGGGATAATATTCGTTCCTGGTTTTGGCTGACAAACTCCGGAGTAATTATCACCCCGTCGCGGTTTGTTCTCCTATCATGGCGTTTGTCCGGTTAAGGAGGGGGTTGTCGCGTTTTCGCCCCCTGTATGACTAACGCCGGGGTTTTCACCAGTTGGGGTTTTCTCGCCCAAGTCCATGGGTGATATGCGGATGAGTTTCGAGGTTTTACTGTCGGGTCCCACGGATGGCGCCAAATGTTGCTACACGGAAGTCTGTCGAGGGACTTACTTCCGGAAGCAGTGCGATTGGATCAGGGCAAATATCACCAAGACTCGGGTTGTGGGCTGATTGGACTCATCGAGCGTACCTAATCTGCAAAAACAACAGCAGGCACCGTGAGCCTCGCCACAGGCAGAAGGGAGTTCTCCCCGTGACCAACCTCCGGCGTGAGAATAAGTATCTGGAAGAGTGTTTTAGTATGAGTGGAGTGAGTTAGTATGAGATGATGTGAATATACCTGAGTCCTCCTATTTATAGTGACTTGGGTGTGACAAATTCTACCATGTAAGTCTATTTCGGGTTATCTGGAGTTAGACATCCGGACTGGAGTTTTGGGTCAAGGGACTTGTTTCCCTCTTGGTGTAAAGGGTTTCTCACTTGACATTAATGTTGTTTGTCTCCTATAGTTGACCTGTGCTTCATTGGTTCTGCATAGCCACCCTGATGTGCCTGCTTCTCACAAGGTTTGTCTTTTGTTCTTTGTTTTCTTCTCCTTTTGATTATGTTCCTGAAGCAGCCAATAACCTTCTCTCCGTGCTTATCAAATTCTTCTGTTTCTTGATATTGGTTTCTTGGAGGATTTCTCAAGTATTGAAGTATCCCGACTGAAAATCCCGAAACATGCGAAGGTCGGGCCGTGGCTGGGCTTGTTCCAGCCTTGCCCTTGCTGGGCCACGGCTGGGAGCTCCCAAGACCTGTGGGCCGCGACTGGCTTGTTCCAGCCTCCCCCCTCGTTGGGCCTCGACTGGAGTCCGAAACATGTGGGGCCGCGGCTGGCTTGTTCCATCCTCCCCCCTCGTCGGGCCTCGATTGGATCCGAAACACGTGGGGGCCGCGGCTGGCTTGTTCCAGCCTCCCCCCTCGCCGGACCTCGATTGGAATCCGAAACATGTGGGGGCCGCGGCTGGCTTGTTCCAGTCTTACCCTTGATGGGTCGCGGCTGGGGTTCGGGTTCGTGCCCATGGTGTCCTCCGATCGAGGTTATCCGGCTTCGTATGGCTATGTTGGTTTCATCCTTGTCCCGGTCGGTTGATACCCCATCAGAATCAATCGCAATATCAGTATCCAATAAATTGGTGGTAGATCTTTTACACTGTTGCAGTTTAATGATTATTTTCTTTTTACCAAGAGTTTGTCGTTTTATAAAATAACATCTTTTTATTTCTTATAAATAACTAGTATTAAACCCCACCGTGTTACTAGTAGGAAGACGTAAAACCATATCAAGTAGCATTACTGTCAGCGACCATCAACACTGGAGAAACTTGATTAAAAAAATAAAAATGAAAAAATATAACTCAACGGAAAGTTGATGTAAAAAAGTCAAATCACCTGCTTGAAATGTAAAACACCAATAACAGTAATTAAGTTGATCTACAATCTGCATGTTGCAAACGTGCCGTTAAACAACAAAAAAGGTATAACAATGTTGAATCACATATGCATGTTACGGCGTGTTAACTCTCAAAATTTAGACCAAATTATAAAACGAATAATTTGCAAAAGATTAAAAGTATAGATGACCAACATTGGAAGTGAAAATTTATAATGGTTAGAAATATAGGTTAAAAATAAAAAAATTAAAAGAATTAGATGGTTGTGCTATATTACTAAAAATATGTACATACAAGTTGGTAATTAGAATATTAGAATATATATATAATAATAGAGTAAATTAAATTTTTCTTTCTTTAAGTTTATAGTAAATTCGGTAATTATCCTTTAAGTAAGAAAATTAAAAGAATTATTGCATTCCTTGTTATACGTTTAGTTATTTACTCTAACGCACATCTATTTTAATCGTTAAGTTATGCCACGTGCCACACACATAAGGACAAAGCTTTCTTTCTGTGTCCTTTCTCCTTTTTTTTTGAAAGGTTCTATGTCCTTTCTCCTATTTCACTCTTTTAACCCCTCTTCACCTTCACCTTCTAAATACCTTCACCCCCAGCATCTTCCCGTCGTTAAGTTCATCCTTGCAATGCCAACTGATAGTTTCTTCATCCGGAAAATCATTTGATCAAACTGATGTCGATGCGATATGTTGTAACTTTGCACATTTTTAAACTAAATTTGCACTTTTTTTAATAATGAGGTGTGCAAACTTACAGTCAATTGAATCGACATCAATTTTGATTGAGTGATTTTCAGATGAAGAACCTATCGGTCGACATTACAATGATGAACTTAGCGATGGGGAAGATGTTGGGGAGGGTTTAAACGTGTGAAATGAGAGAAGGGGACACAAAAAAACGGTTTTACCCTCATGTGCATGGCAGATAACATAACTTAACGATTAAAATAGACGTATATTAGGGCAAATGACTAAATGTGTAACAAAACTTGAATGTAAAGGATAATCCTTGTAATTTCCCTAGTTAAAGGGGTGACCTATGGCCGCGAGTTGATCACACAAAGTTTCGAAGGCACGACCAAATTTTAGCCACGATTTTAGCGCCTTTAAGAAGGAGACAACTTCCTCGATAAGAAAGCATGAAGGATGATAATGGCCTTTTGATTGGCCGATACCCAAGAGAGAAAAGCAGAGTTATCTATGGTGGTTTTCTCGGCAGTGGTTATGATCGGCAAAGGAGGGAGGCTGGACCCGTCTACATGAGAAAGGATATTTTGGTAGGAAATGATGGAAATTATTTGGTTTTTTCATAAGAAGACAACTTGATAGTTAACATACGAAAGATAGTGTTTAAGGGAAGGGAGCCATCATTTGTTGAGGAGGAAGCCATGGCATAAGAGCAAAAAGGGTGGGAGAAGAAAGAAGATGAAGGTGGAATGATGAACGGAGAGGAAGACAAAAACGAGAGGGGAAGAGATAAAGGCTATATACCATGTGACTATTGAAAAGTGAATATATAGATGATTAATTACACTACAAGAATATAAAGAAATGATATTTACAAACAAGTAATTAAATAATAAAGACTATTAAATAACAAGACACGACTATTTGAAATCATCCAACATAATCGTGCGCCACACGACCAACTATGTAAAACTAATATGTGTGTTATGATTTAGTAAGGAAAGATAAAG
The DNA here is from genome assembly GCA_024085815.1 of Flaveria linearis. Lineage (NCBI taxonomy): Eukaryota > Viridiplantae > Streptophyta > Magnoliopsida > Asterales > Asteraceae > Flaveria > Flaveria linearis. The sequence continues at coordinate 10,365,773 of CM044010.1, forward strand.
ATTTTCTAAAGCCCTTAACTAACGTAGCTAAATAAGATTCACATAGTTGTATAACCTTTAATAGGATGAAACTACATGAAATCACATTAAATAGTATAATATCCTAAATTTTGTTTGTATATATCAGAAGTGTTTTATCCTAAATTTTCTATGTTAGTGCCCTTTTAGAAATCTTTATTTTTCCATACCAAGTCACATGACATGTTTTAGTTTAATAGTTCCCTCATGTGACGCACGATTTTTTTTTTGAACGGTGACTTTCTTATGAGTGACTCAATGTCACATCGCCCCCCTAGGCGACCCTAGCCAAGATCTGTCCCAGACTATGTTGTCTGAACCAGGTCCACGCTGGATTGTCTGAACCCTAGCCAAGATCTGCCCCAGACTATGTTGTCTGAACCAGGTCCAGACTATGTGACGCACGATTATACTGGATGATTTTAAATAGTTGTGTTTTTCTTTTAAAAAAAAGTATAATAATTTTCAACTTTTATTTCTTTTGCATACAACTAAGATTGCAAATGAATCTAACATTTAGCAAATATTTTATGAACTGTTCGGCGGTATGTTCGTTTATATTCATTCGTTTAATAAATATACGAACACGAATAATAAATTTTGTTCGTTTAACTACATTAATAGAAGTCATGTTCGTTTATTTATGTTAGTAAACATCCGATAATGTGTTCGTTTATGTCCGTTTTATGATCGTTTGTGTTTGTTTGTATTTGTTTATTTAAAGGTTTTTTAAATTTTAAAATCTTATTTTATTGGGTTTAATTTATAAAATATGATAACCTAGTTATATTATACGCCCCCGTCAATACTCCCTATTTATTTATTTTTGATGGATTCTACATAATGCTTATAATAAAAGGTGTCGAATTGATGAGGATTACACAATTACCTGATAAGGAATACATAATGAACTTTAAAAAAATTCATTCTAAAATGAATATATAATTGTTTGTATTTGTTTACGTTCATGAATGTTAGTTTGTGTTCGCTTATGTTCATGAATATTTGTTTGTTTTCGTTTGTGTTCGGTAAGCGTTTATGGACATGTTCATTATCTTAATAAACGAACACGAGCGATAATCTCGTTTGATAAATGTCCATGAACAGTTAACGAATAGGGTCATATCTGCATGGGCATGTATTGTTTGCGTCATTCGATTGCGCCGTAGTATTCACTAGCAATTCACTATATTTTGATGTATGTTTTCGGCGATAAAAAGTCGGAAAGCAATAATCAAAAGACGTGATCAAAGCACAGGCTTGATTGATGTATTTTTTTTGTTAGTTGTTATTTGGTATCTTTGAGTTTGTTTATGACTTTACGTCGTGTTTGGTAAAACATTAATTATTACCTTGACAAAACAAAATGTATTTTAGTAAAACTGTGTTGATATTTGGATCGTAAATTAAGGGTCCTTTTAAATAGACACCCCCTAATTTTAAATCAACACCCATGTACCCTATACGTCGCGTATGGGTCCATACGCGGCGTATAGGGTACATTGTTGATTTAACGTTTTATACCATATACGCCGCGTATGGGTCCATACGCGACGTATAGGGTGCGTTGTTGATTTGACGTTTTATACCCTATACTCGGCGTATGGGACCATACGCGGCGTATAGGGTTTGACATTTTATACCCATACGTGACTTATGACCCATACGTGGAGGAGCTATACGCCGCGTATGGCTTCATACGCGGCGTATAGCTTATATATTTATTTTTTTTTAATTTTTTGAGTTTTAATATATATATAATTTTTTTAATTTTTTAGTTTTTATTTTAGTATATACATAATTTGAATTAAAATTATTTAAACAGTTTAATATTATATAATACGAATACAATAATAAAATTAAAATTAAAATATATAATTCGCATATTACAAATTATGAATTAAAATAAATTTATATAAGCTGGGGGTTCTCGGTTATTCTCTATTATTGCGTTGTATTCCGAGATACGAATCCTATACATAATCTCCCATTCTGCAGCACGTACGCTTCGGTTAAGAATCCAAAGATTACTTAATGTTGGCATCGGATAATCTCCTTCTAACTTAACGTGGACGAAATGATTATTGTTGACATGAACAATCGACACGACATGATGAGGCATGACAGTTTTCGGATCAGCCCATAATGGGAAAAATGTTTGACAACCATTATTGCTTAGTAAATGAAGAATAACCCCAAACTTTTGAGCAACCACTATTCCCGTATACGGCATTATCATCCAATGTTCTTCTGGTGCAGGTTCCACACTTTGCCCAATCGATGGTGTGACGTAATTCGTTATACTGTCCGGGGTAGAAAGTATCGAAAACTTCTCTGTACTCCAATTCATGTTTGTCCAACTCTTCTAAAAGTTGTGTCCGCACATACATCCACTTATTTTCGTCAAACCCTAAGCCTAAAGCTATAGATCGAAAACCACAATTCCCATCGGGTCTGACATCTCGTATACGTGAAATATACTGATGAAAGATTGATGGAATCCAATTTTTAACCTGTTTATGTTGTTTAATTGGTGATCTCCGACAATCGATGAAAACTCATTAGTACCCCGTGATACTTTAGATGACGTTGAACGACTATGTTGCATGGCAGGCTTCTGAGGCTTTACAGCTGAACTTGTTCTTCCGGTAATGTGAGACGCAATAAACGAGCTATGTCTCGGCATGTCGCACGTACTTTGTTGATTGTCATACTTTTGTTGTTGAACCTTTAACGTTTGACGACCGCGAATATCTGTTTGAACAACAGACGCTTTTTTGTTATTTTTCCATGGATACACAATTTTTTTTATTTTTTCCACCAAACTAAATTTTACAGCTGCGGGTTGTGTCATTATTTGTTGTTTCACCCGTTCCATTTCTTCTTCAACATCAACTTTTTCATCCACCGTATATGATGGCTTAATGTTATCAAGCTTCGTCCAAAATACGTCAATTGCATCTAATGGAATTTTAGTGCCTGCATTATAAAGTATAAATTAATATATAATTTGTTACTTTAATAGAAAAATGATAATGATGGAACGGCTATTACCAGAATGTTCATATTTTTCCAGCCGACAAGCACAAGGCAAGCCACAACTAGTGAAAAGATGACAACCACATGTTGCATTTGCAGAGCGCATCACATGCAATTTAGTGTTTTCGGCAACTAATAAATCAAGAGCTACGTGTGAAACCTTGCCTTTTAAGTAATCAAATAGCGGAAGTTTATGATGATTCATTCTTTAATTTTGCTTGTCTCAAAGCTTTCTTTTAAATTTACCTCTTGTGCGTTCACCAATTGATCTACAAACTCCACAAGTCTATCCAGTGAGCTATTTGTTGATTTAAGATATCTTTTTAAATTTGCATGCTGACTCTCCACCCTATTTATTGTGCGTTGGCCAAAATTGCGGTTCGAGTTAGTCCAGGCTGATACAAACATTTCTTTGTAACTCTCTAACCAGTTTCTGTTTATATATGACAATACCTCTGAAAATATAATAAAACATAATTAAATTATATATTGAAAATATAATAAAACATAATTAAAATATAATAAAAACTTACTTTCTCAATTCGCTTCAACTAGTCGTTCGTAAAGAAGGTTATAGTTATACTCGTAAATCTCCGCCATGGGAGACTCACACAAACGTGCCCATGCATATTTAAACTTTCTCCAGTCATCTTTCGTAAAACTTGCTTTACAGTGTTTCGCGATATTTTCATCAATATGCCACCTGCATAAACACTTTGAAGCATTCGGAAACACTTTAACACATGCGTTTATTAAAGCGAGATCTCTGTCTGTTATTATGACGCGCGGCTCCATACACTTTCTTAACGTATCTTTCAATCTATTAAGCACCCATTCAAAATTATCTTCCCGTTCTTTGCTAATAAACGCATGAGCAACATAAAATGTCTTGTGTGTGGAGGTCACACCAACAATCTGAACAAACGGAAGCTTGTACATGTTTGTTTTATATGTAGCGTCTATCATCAGCACGTGCGGAAATGCACGCCAAGTGTCGTATGATTTAGGATGACAAAAAAATATATCTTCTACGA
>CM044010.1:10372363-10529863 GCA_024085815.1 Flaveria linearis
TACGCGAAACAAACAAAGAAAAACAAATGCTGCATTTAGAAGCCAAGTCGCCGACGGGCTAACACCCCGTCGCCGACGCCTCCTCATTTGTCCTGTCGGATTTTTAAATACCCACTTGTTTCATTTGACTTGTTTAAACGGGAATCTTTAACTTGCAGCTGGAAAGTGCAGATAATGGGGAGGGAAATCAGGAAGAATTATCACCCTACATCATGCTATGATCCACTTGCTTCATTTTCCCTCCAAGAGACTTATCTCAAAAACCACACAATCATCTTCATCACCAACAATCATCCATGAAGCCTTAGAAGAAGAAAATTCTGCAATTGGGGCTTTTCATCCATCATCAAAGTCAAGCAAAATAAAAGTCCTATGGAGTTGCATACAAGATCATCACCCGGATTCCAAGCCTCAATCAACATGAGAGGCTAGTCTTCTTTGGGTTTTCCCCGGTTCGCATATTGTAAGACTATGGTTTGTTAACATTTGAAAACTAGATTGCATCCTTGTATTTTGTATTTGATTGCTTGAAACATTTATGCTAGTACTTTGAGCTTAACTTGAATTCCCAAATTGAATGAATGAGTATGAAATTTGTCTTTGAGAAATGGAGTTGGTCATGTGTGCTATGTAGATGTAGAGTTTGAATGTTCTTGTGTAATGAAGTGTATTATTGTCCGTGTTAACGTTGACGATTCTTGACACCTAAACCTTGCAATGATGAACTCGTTAGCATAAATCATACCTTTGATGCAAGTTAGTTGGATTGGGAGAACCATAACCTTATGATATCAACTGGGGGTGAACCTTGTTATTAAACTTTGTTTATTAACCATTGTTCCAAGTTGTTCAAGTTTTACTAATCATTTTTAAGCAACCTTTTTGTTTTGCTCATTCCTTTGTGTTGGACAAAGTCTCAACACCATTTCAAGTAAACATATCAAAGCTCTTATAAACAAAATAGCAAGCTTCATAATTGACTCGTTAGTCCAATTCAAGTCTAAACACAAACCACATACTCCCTGTGATTCGACACCCTTCTTACCATTTGCTACATAGTTTTGGTACTAAGGAACTATACAAATACTATCTTTGACTAGTGCACGCGACAAGCCGGTCAAATTTTGGCGCCGTTGCCGGGGAGTAGTGCGCTTTGTGTGTAGAATTGTGTTGACTAGTTTGTGATTTTCTGTTTAAGTGTTTGGTTATTTTTGCATCAGTCCTTTTCCCTTGTTATGCTGGGTGTGTTATTTGTGTAGATCACAGGTAGTGCATGCATACTAGAGCATCCGGAAGAACCTCTCCGTTGGTGTTTGAACCGGAAATTGAACGCTTTGCAAGAAGGAACCGAACCAATCAAATGGAGGGAGGTAGTAACAACCGACCCCCACCACAACACAACATTCCACAAAATCCACCACCACCACCCACTAATGACCGTAACCCCAACCCAAACCGTAGACGAACTCATAGCCATAGTAACCCACTTTTGAACATGTGAACCAAAACCCCATGGGTCACTTTGGCCCACCAAACTTAGATGAGCTAAGAAATGCCATTAATGACGATGAGTTATTTAGTGTTCCATCTTACCAATCACCCGAACGGGTGAGTGTTCACACCTATCACACGGGTGATAGTGATGAATATGAGTATGACAATGAAGGCAATGGGGAGTTCTATAATGAAGGAGGGTATGATGGTGAGTATGGCTACCAAGGTGATAATTATGATGAGTGGAACCATGGGTATATGGAGAATGAGAACTACAATTACAACCGTCAACATAGACAAAACCAATTTAGGAATCCAAACATGAATGCCAACCCAAACCAAATTCCTCAGTTTGTCGGTGTAGCTAATCAAGGACCACAAAGAAGATACCCAGTGCATCAAGAAGTGAATGGTCCTCCACGCCAACAACCTCAACAAGCTAGAACACAAGGTGTGAATGGTAGGTTCCGACCCATCATATCGGACAATGTCTCTCCTATTGTTCCACCGACTCCGGGAAGGCGTTCATTTGATTGCAAGCCCAACTACATCAACATCTTACCTCATTTCCATGGCATGTCAACGGAGGAGCCTTACATACATATATCCGAATTCTCCGACATATGTGGCATAATTGGAGGACACAACTTCTCACAAGATGAGGTACGTTTAAGATTGTTCCAATTTTCATTGAAGGAAAAGGCAAAGCAATGGTTTTTAACCTTGCCGGCTAATAGTATTCGAACATGGGGAGAAATGCAACAAGTCTTCCTTGACGAATACTATTCAATGGCCAAAACGGATGAAATGAGGGACGAGATCCGGACATTCCAACAACAATCTGGAGAGCCACTTCATGAAGCTTTTACTCGTTTCAAAGAGTTGATAAGAAAGTGTCCACATCACCAAATTGAGCTTTGGGAGCTAGTGAAGAGTTTTGTGAACGGATTGACAAAAGAAGAAAGAAAATACCTCAAGTCTACTAGCAATGGAACCTTGTTGAATAACCCCGAGGAAGAGGATTGGGAGTTCCTTGAAAGGATGAGTAAGAACTCAAGAGCCGAAGAATCCGCGGATAGGAAAGCGAAGCACCCTATTCCAAAATCCACCTCAGACATTGACTCAAGTGCAAAGGATCGAATAGCCGCGTTGGAAAGGGAGTTAGCTCGCATGAAGAAGAAAGATGTAAATGCGGTTCAATTCGCGGTTTGTGAAGAATGTGGGGACATTGGTCATAGAGCCGATAGTTGTCAAGTAAACATGGCTCAAGGAACCGAAGAGGTGAATCAAGTTTATGGAGACCGGAAGCCTTTTGACATGAACTCCAACGCTTACCATCCGGTTTGAGAAACCATCCCAACCTTAGGTATGGTAATCCTTCAAACCAAATGAACCCAAACTTCCAACCGGCAAACCAAGGTGGACAAGGCTATCAAAACCGCCAAGGGAACACTCAAGGGGGAAATTACAACCAAGGTGGCTACCAGAGGAACAACTACAATCAAGGAGGTAATCAAGGCTACAATCGGGATGGTAACTTCCAAAGAAATTACAACAATAATCAAGGTGGACCATCGGGAAGCCAAGGTGGTGGAGATGACTCGTTGAATGCAAAGTTAGATGCTCTTATGAACATGGTGAAAGAATCTAACAATGACATCAAGGAGATGAAGAGAGCAAATAAAGTAAGAGACAAATCACATGAAGCTCTCACAAGGCAAGTTGGTCAACTAGCCGAAGATTTGGGCCAACTTAAGGGAAGCGGTGGAAGATTGCCAAGTGATACAACCGTGAATCCACAACATCAAGGCTCAAATTCTAAAAACACACGCGAGGTATCAATCAATAAACTTACTTTGCGTAGTGGTAAGATAGTTGACAATGGTGTTAAACCACCACCACCCCAATTTGTTGAAGGGGTGGTGGAAGATGTTACTGATGAAAGTGACGATGAGGGTGAAAGTAGCCAAACGGGTCAAAATGAAAATTTTTCTGAAAAATCTAAAACCAAACCCGTTGAGGTTACACAAACCCCTAAGGCTAAGGAAAAGGTGGTGGAGGGTAATACCGTCCCTTTTCCCGAAGCTCTTAAGGCACCTTTGCAAAAAGTGGTAAAGAAGAGAGGCCCACAACAAGATGAAATGAGGGAAATTTTTAAACAAGTGAAAATTAATTTACCACTTTTAGATGCAATCAAGCAAGTTCCTTCATATGCTAAGTACTTAAAAGAACTATGTACCCAAAAGAGAGCTCACAAATTCCCTAAAAAGCTTGATTTGACTGAAAATATGAGCTCTATTCTTTCGGGTGCCCTTCCACCTAAGCTACAAGACCCGGGAGCGCCCATTATATCTCTTCAAGTGGGAGAATTCAAAATGACAAGGGCACTCTTGGATCTTGGTGCTAGTGTAAGTATTTTACCGGGTAGCTTGTATGATCAATACGACTTTGGTCCGCTTCAAGAAGCTAAGACCACCGTGGTATTAGCCGATTTAACACCCAAGCTTCCCCGTGGGATAATTACCGATGTGATAGTACAAGTTGAGGATTTTTATTATCCTGTGGACTTTTTAGTACTTGATTATGTTTTCATAGATCAAACCAAACAACCTATGGTTATCTTGGGTCGACCATTTTTGGCAACTTCAAATGCCCAAATCAATTGCAAAACGGGAACGGTTGACATGACATTTGGTAACCATAGGTTGAGGCTTAATGTATTTTCAGGTGTGACTAACCCTCCTATTAATGATGAATGCTACATAGCCGACATTATTGATGAGTGTATACCTCTATGCGATATGGTCGTTGATGAGGAAAACACAATGGAGGATTGTTTCATGTTTGACAGGTTGAGAGTGGAAACTAAAAAGCAATTAGAGGAGGAAGAAAGGGAGCTAATGAGTGTGGCCATGAGGAGTGAAAGACCACCATGGTCGGTTCAAGTGGAGCCACTACCCGAGAAGATCGACACCGGGTTGAAACCTTCATTGCAAGAACCACCACAAGTTGAATTAAAAGAATTACCAAAGCATTTAAAATATGCTTTCCGTGGTAAGAATGAAACTTTACCTGTTATTATTGCTTCTAATCTATCCATTGAACAGGAAGGCGCGTTGATGGAGGTGTTAATTGCTAACAAGGAGGCGATTGGATGGACCATTGCGGATCTAAAAGGAATTAGCCCCTCAATTGTTATGCACAAAATCATCACGGATCCGGAAGTCAAACCATCACATGATGCCCAACGAAGGTTGAACCCAAACATGAGAGAGGTAGTCAAGAAGGAGGTATTGAAGTGGCTAGATGCAGGTATCATCTTTGCAATCTCTGACAGTACCTGGGTGAGCCCTACACAAAATGTACCAAAAAAAGCGGGCATCCAAATTGTTAAAGATGACTCAGGTAACGAGGTAGCTACCCGGCCAGTAACCGGGTGGAGAATTTGTATTGATTACAGGAAATTGAATGCTGCTACCTCAAAAGATCATTTCCCCTTACCATTCATTGATCAAATTATTGAGAAACTATCAGGTCAGAAATTTTATTGCTTTCTAGATGGTTATTCAGGTTATAACCAAATAGCTATTCATCCTGAAGATCAGGAAAAGACTACATTTACTTGCCCTTATGGCACGTTTGCATTTAGGCGAATGCCTTTGGGTTATGTAATGCCCCCGCCACCTTTCAGAGGTGTATGATGAGTATCTTTTCAGATATGGTGGGGGAGTCATTAGAAATCTTCATGGATGATTTCTCAATTTTTAGCACATCTTTTGAATTATGTTTGCTTCAATTAGAAAAAGTTTTAAAAAGATATGTTGAAACCAATTTGGTCCTTAGTTGGGAAAAGAGCCATTTTATGGTTCAAGAGGGGATAGTGTTGGGTCATGTTGTGTCTAGCCGTGGGATAGAAGTAGATCATGCTAAAGTGAAGGTTATTTCCACTTTACCTCACCCCACTAATGTTAAGGGCATTATGTCATTCTTGGGGCATGCCGGTTTTTATAGAAGATTCATAAAGGGATTTAGTGTCATAACCAAACCATTGTGTAACCTATTGTTAAAAGATGCCCCATTTGAGTTTAATGAAGAATGTGTAAAAGCCTTTAACATCTTGAAGCAAAAACTAATTGAAGCTCCAATCTTGCAATCACTGATTGGAAATTGCCTTTTGAAATAATGTGTGATGCGAGTGACTATGCTGTTGGGGCTGTCTTGGGTCAACGGGTTGATAAGAAACCCGTTGCCATATACTATGCAAGTAAAACCCTATCAGATACCCAATTGAATTATACAACAACTGAGAAGGAATTACTTGCGGTGGTATATGCTTTAGATAAATTTCGGTCCTATATATGGGGTAGCAAGGTTATTGTCTATTCTGACCAATCTACTGTTAGGTACCTCATGGAGAAAAAGGACGCGAAGCCAAGGTTGATTCGTTGGATTTTGTTATTGCAAGAATTCAATCTTGAGATCCGAGACAAGAAAGGGAGTGAAAATGTAGTAGCGGATCATTTGTCAAGAATTCAATCGGTGGAAGAAGATACCACGCCAGAGATAAATGAACAATTCCCGGATGAATACATCATGTCTATCACCACCAATAACCCCTGGTACGCCCATTTTGCAAACTATTTGGCTACAGGTACATTACCGGAAGGATGGAGTAGAAGAAAGAAACAACACTTCAAAGCTCAAGCAAAACATTACATTTGGGATGAACCGGATCTTTTCAAAGTTGGAGCCGACCAAATCATCCGAAGATGTCTACCGGATGAGGAGATCCCATGTGTGTTGAGCATGCTTCATGAATCGGCATGTGGGGGACATTTCAGTGGACAAAAGACGGGTCACAAAGTCCTTTCTTGTGGTTTTTATTGGCCTACCATCTTCAAAGACTCCCATGAATTTGCCAAGAGTTGCATAAGATGCCAACAAATGGGGAGTGTGACAAGAAGAGATGAAATGCCTATGCAACCAATTTTGGTGGTGGAAATCTTTGATGTTTGGGGCATTGACTTCATGGGCCCTTTTCCAAACTCTTTTAGTAACCTCTATATCTTGGTGGCGGTCGATTATGTCTCTAAATGGATGGAAGCAATCGCCACCAAGACCAATGACCATAAGGTAGTATGCAAGTTTGTCCAAACCAACATTTTTTCAAGATTTGGTATCCCTCGCGTGATAATAAGCGATGGGGGATCACATTTTAAAAACTTCAACTTTGGCAAACTTCTAAAACGTTATGGTGTTGACCATAGGATTGCAACACCATACCATCCACAAACAAGTGGACAAGTAGAGGTTTCTAATAGGCAAATCAAAGAAATTTTGCAAAAAACGGTACGACCCGATCGCAAGGATTGGTCAACTAAACTAGATGATGCCTTGTGGGCGTATCGTACCACTTACAAGACGCCTATTGGAACCACTTCCTACCGGTTGGTCTATGGAAAGGGTTGTCATTTACCTGTAGAGTTAACTCATCGTGCCTTGTGGGCGGTTAAAACTGTTAATATGAACTATGAGTGTGCAGGTAAACAAAGACAATTGGCGCTGAATGAGTTAGAAGAGATAAGGGACGAAGCTTATGAAACCGTATCTGCATACAAGGACAAGATGAAGCGGGTTCATGATGCCAAGCTTCGTTTGAAGGAGTTCAAGCCCGGACAGAAGGTATGGTTGTACAACTCACGCCTAAAGCTATTTCCCGGAAAGCTAAAGAGTAAATGGACGGGTCCATATTTGATCATCCGGGTGGGCGAGTTTGGAGATGTAGAGATTGAAGACTTTGATGACCATTTAAGGCAAACGGTGAATGGACACCGCCTTAAACCATACCTTGACCCAAATGACATAAATGGGGTGGACAAACAATCCGAGTGCTTGTTGTTGAGCACTCTTGATGAGGTACCGATTTGATCACAGCACCGCAAAGTTCGGCTAATGACAGGTAAACTTGGCGCTGCGTGGGAGGCAACCCACGAGAGGTAACTTGTACATATTTGTTGTTTTGCATTGCTTAGTTTAGTATAGACCATTTCAGCCCTCATTTAGTGTTGCCAAGCCAGATCCAAGTCACAGAATCACATTGCGCGTGCGACTTGTGTGTATTCGGGACAATACACGTGTGTTCGGGGGGTGATATATATATAGGTATATATATTTACATTTTTTATCTATGGTGTGTGTGTTAATTTTTATATTTTATGTGTGATATTTATCTATATATGAGTGTGGAAATTCTGAAAAAAAAAGGGATTCTAGAGCCCGTCGCCGACGCCCAAATACCCCGTCGCCGACGCGGGTACCCGCGTAGACCATACCCCCCGTAGGCAGTAAGATAACGCGTAGATGAAAATGGGACTTTCTGGCTGCGTCGCCGACGCGACTTTACCAAGTCGCCGACGCGACGTTACCCCGTCGCCGACGCGCTTTCTATTCCATCTGCGTAAAAATTCGTTTTTTTTCCAAATTTTAACCCATTCTCAACCACCAACCCCTATCTTCCGGATTTTTACCCCACCACAACACCTATTCCATCCCAAAACAGATTCCCACTCCATTTTCATCCAACCAATTCAACTCTTTCACTCTTCTTCTCCAAAAAACTCTCAAGAACCCTAAATCTCTTCCATAACCCAACTTCTTCCAAACTTAACCAAATCCAACCATTCTTGTGTCCAAAGTGCTTAGTTTTTCGTGAGGAACAAAAGCCCTAACATAGTTTTGCTAATTCCTTGTTGTTAAGAGAAATCTAAGGTGCAAAATTCGGATTTTTTGGGTTTTTCTTCAAGTATCTTTCAATTGCAACTTGTTGGGTGAAACTCTAAGCACATAAGTTCAATGGCGAGTAGAAAAAGGAGCAAGACCTCAAGAGGTGCAAGTTCATCCTCTCGTAGGGTGATGAACTGGGAACAAGAAAGCTCAGTTGTTGATGATGATGCGAGGCTATTTCGCCAAGACTGGAAGTGGACACAACACAAGAATGACAAAATCGGGGAGAAATGGGAATACGATGCCCAAAAACGATTATCCGACTTCCACAATAGAGCTACTGAAATCCGTCTGTGGAAGTGGAAAATGGCAAAGGTCCAGAATGGCGTCCCAGGTGTGTGTGTGCCGGAGAGAGTGCTTAATACTAAAGAGCTCTCAAAGATAGGGATAACACAAAAATTCGAAGCTCTAGGGTGGGAGAGAGCTTTAGATTGGTGTGCAGAAAATACACACCGGGTTTATTTGGGGGCGGTAGCCGAATGGATGGCTTCATTAAGATTTGAAAACAAAAGCATCCATCCATCACAATGGAGGTTATTAGGGGAAACCGGTACGGGTACTATGGTGATGTCTTTTGAGACGATGAACCGGATCGCCCAATTTGATTCTTTGGGCCAGGGCAACTACTATTACTATCATATGGATCGATTTTTTTCAAAGCCCGTTCTAGAAGCAGACCCGGTAAATTTAATCAGCTTGACTGTTCCCTTCCGTGAAGGTGCTGAACTTGACAGGAACCACTTGTCTCTCGAAGGAAAAATTCTACAAAACATATCCCTTGAAAATATGATGGTACGATTAGGAGATCGAGGGAAAGTGAGAACCTGGGACTGCAGAATTCTACACTCTTTACTTTATGGAAGCCCCAAACTCTCATGGAGACATATAGTGATGATGAATATTTGGGAATCAAGGGAACTATATGCTAGGAAAATGGTCCCATATATTCGGTTGATTAGTGCTATGATCGTGCAACAAGATTGCCTTCCTCTAGAGGCACTCTGGGTCAGTAAACCTTTGGACTACTTGATTTTAAGAAGATGAGAGCATCAAAGATTTTTGTTGAACAGCAAGGGTTTACATTTGTTGTCCGGGATACTGAAACCGGACAATCTTTTACTGCAAGAGACCCAGATGCTCCTCCACCGGATGAATTTGAAGCCATGGAGGAAGAAGAGGCACAACCCGACGAAACAAGGCCCTCAAGAAGGCGAGTTGCCCGTCAACATCGAGAGGTGTCTGATAATGTAGCTGAATTCACTGTGAGACGAAGGCAGCCGGGTTGGGAATCTTTGCAGGTCGGGCACAGGCAGACATATGACAATGTGTCTGCTCTGATGGGAGAAATGAGAGAAGTGGAGGAAGCAAGAAGAGAAAGTGAAAGGGTGTGGAGGCTGCAGCAAGAGGAACGTTAGGCACAACAAGAAGCCCGAAGGATGGAAAGGGAGCAGTTAGAAGACATGCGTTGGATGGCCCTAGCAATAGCCCAACAAATGGCTGTCAACAACGCCTACATTCTCCAAGAACAGGAAAGGCATCACCGGGATCTTGAAGCAGGTCGAAGCTATCAAGAGTTTACCCCGTGGACAGACTATTCGACCATCAGGGACCAGCCAGAACAGGTGCAACAGTCAGTGCATTGGCCCCAGGGCGTGGCGTCCAGCTTCATTCCCATTCCTGCGCCACCACCAACTGAAGGGGGGCATTTGACAACTTCAATGAGATGTTTTCTGCTCTAACTGGCTATCCTTATCAACCATACCCGCCAAGAGACCCAAATGAGCGCTACCAAAGATAGGCGACGAGGTATGATTTATGTGTTTGTACAGTTTATTTAAATGTTTATGTGTGTTGTTTTTTTTCTGTTTCTTTTAATCCTGTATTTGTCTTTGTTGAGTGGTTATTAAGGTTCCACAATTCATGCTAATTGATTGGTTGTCAAAGAGGTGAGAAGCTTGCTTCTACACAATTTTTAGAATTGCAGGTTTTGTGGTACTTGGATTGAAAAGCTAATGTCAATAAAAAGTGAAGAAATCCAGGTGCACATGTTCCTTTCAGCATGATTATCTTAGTATTTTGAATAAGTGGAACGTTGTTTTAGGCCGGGAAAACCTTTGGGGAAGAAATTTGTATCACATCCCTTATGTTTTGAAAAGATTTTCACCCACATTGAGGACAATGTCAACATTAAGTGTGGGGATGGGGGAAAAATAGAAAAATTTTCAAATTTTCAAATACTTTTTGGTTCTCATTTTATGCAAACAACTTAGATTGTCACCAAAAGATTTTCAAACCGAGAAAATTGGGTAAAAGGTCGTTATCATGGTTGCCCCGAATAGTCTCACCAAGTGCCTTTAAAGAAAACTTTAAGTGAGATGCCTAGCTAGTTTTAGCATGCTTTAAAATAGTCACACATGCTACATGTCGGCAACCCATTTCTCCTCCATCATGTGAGTTTTGAGCCATACTTACCTAGATTGCTAGATCACTTACATATATATAAAAGTTCATTTGTTGAGTGTGATCATTATGCGCTTAATTGGTAGAACTTGTATGGTTTGATACGTGCTAAGACCGCAAAGGAATATGTGAACGGAGATGAAAAGGCATTAGGATCCCCCATTATTCCCTATTATCCATAAAGATTACAAAACTATACCCCTAGTTACCAATTTGAGCCTATTTATGCGAACACAAGTATGTGTAATAAATTGTCCTTTTGTTTGTCAACCCACTAGCCGAGCATCAAAGAGTTACCCTCATGAAAATTTTGATGAGAATCCAATTGATTTTGTCTAAGTGTTAGTCAAATTAGTGTTCTTTAGTTATATATATTAAAAAAACAAAAAAAAATGAAAAGGATATATACATTGTGTTTGAAGAAAAGATGTCAAGAAAAAGGAAAAAAATAGAATAAGAAAAGCGTTGGGATAGAAATTACCCGAGTACCATTATTAGTAGTTTGTATTGTTTTGGATTTCTCATCACATTAGCCACTAAATAAAACCTTATTCCTCACCCAAGCCTAAGCCCAAAAACCACAAAAGTCCTTTGATCTAGGAATTATTCCATTAAAGCGGTGGAGGCACGATTTCTTTACAAGCTTATGCTCACATTATTGCATATGGTTTTGAGTGAAAAACATACTAGCACATCACATGCTAGTCCACAAAATAGCCGAGAGGAGCGTATCATTGTGAGGGGCATGAAACATGTGTGCAAGAGTTTAAAGCATGGTAGGATTAATTAGGCAAGTCTTGGCTTGTTATTACATATATCATTCACTTATGAGCTTGAGGGGCGGGTATGATTTGGACCTTAACTTGATAGAAGGTGAGAAATTTCTAAATGTCTTATAATGTTTTGAAAAATATTTTATGATAGTTTGCTTGAGGACAAGTAAAAGATAAGTGTGGGGATGTGATGCGCGGGTAAAAGCTCGGGTTTGAAAGCACAAAATGACATATTTATAGCATTACTTCGAGTTCAATGATCTATTTTGTTGTGGTTTATGTTTGTCATGGCCGGAACAATTAAGAGTACACTCGGGGATCATATGGGATGTCGGAATGGAGCCCGGAACAGTCGGATACGCGAAACAAACAAAGAAAACAAATGCTGCATTTAGAAGCCAAGTCGCCGACGGGCTAACACCCCGTCGCCGACGCCTCCTCATTTGTCCTGTCGGATTTTTAAATACCCACTTGTTTCATTTGACTTGTTTAAACGGGAATCTTCAACTTGCAGCTAGAAAGTGCAGATAATGGGGAGGGAAATCAGGAAGAATCATCACCCTACATCATGCTATGATCCACTTGCTTCATTTTCCCTCCAAGAGACTTATCTTAAAAACCACACAATCATCTTCATCACCAACAATCATCCATGAAGCCTTAGAAGAAGAAAATTCTGCAATTGGGGCTTTTCATCCATCATCAAAGTCAAGCAAAATAAAAGTCCTATGGAGTTGCATACAAGATCATCACCTGGATTCCAAGCCTCAATCAACATGAGAGGCTAGTCTTCTTTGGGTTTTCCCCCGGTTCGCATATTGTAAGACTATGGTTTGTTAATTTGAAAACTAGATTGCATCCTTGTATTTGTATTTGATTGCTTGAAACATTTATGCTAGTACTTTGAGCTTAACTTGAATTCCCAAATTGAATGAATGAGTATGAAATTTGTCTTTGAGAAATGAAGTGGTCATGTGTGCTATGTAGATGTAGAGTTTGAATGTTCTTGTGTAATGAAGTGTATTATTGTCCGTGTTAACGTTGACGATTCTTGACACCTAAACCTTGCAATGATGAACTCGTTAGCATAAATCATACCTTTGATGCAAGTTAGTTGGATTGGGAGAACCATAACCTTATGATATCAACCGGGGGTGAACCTTGTTATTAAACTTTGTTTTGTTAACCATTGTTCCAAGTTGTTCAAGTTTTACTAATCATTTTAAGCAACCTTTTTGTTTTGCTCATTCCTTTGTGTTGGACAAAGTCTCAACACCATTTCAAGTAAACATATCAAAGCTCTTATAAACAAAATAGCAAGCTTCATAATTGACTCGTTAGTCCAATTCAAGTCTAAACACAAACCACATACTCCCTATGATTCGACACCCTTCTTACCATTTGCTACATAGTTTTGGTACTAAGGAACTATAAAAATACTATCTTTGACTAGTGCACGCGACAAGCCGGTCATGTATGTATGTATGTGTGTATGTATGTGTGTAAAGATTTTTGCGTATAAACATATAAGATAAACATAAACTGATAATAAACATAAAAGATAAATATAAACTGATAATATATTTACAAAATTTTTAAATTACATAACAAAATAAAAATTACAATGCAAAACTACGGGGAGTCAGGGTAATCTCGAGGCGGTGGCAACGGCGGAGGATCAATACCAGCAGCACGGGCTCGCGCAATCTCTAGCTAAACGTGCCACTCCATCAGATCCTCAACGCGATCGAGCCGTCGACTCTGCTGCCGTAAGCTCCTAGAAATATCCTGCATAAATGTCTCCATACGTGCAGGCAGCCTCACATCTCTATAAATGTGTCGCGGGAACTGAGGCTGAGGAGGCGGCTGATGTGGCTGAGGAGGCGGCTGATCATGTGGCTGCTCGTCGGGTGGTGGCTGATCATGCGGCTGCCCGTGCTGCTGCTGTGGATCGGCAATGCCGAGCTGCTGAACTGGTGCCGGCTGCCAGATCTCCCCGGGTCGAAGAGAGAATTGTATGCCAACCGGAAACTGGAGTATAATACGCATGCCGAATAGCGTACGACGATCTAATCTCACCGGCTCGATCGGCGGAGACACGTCACAAGATGCCGAGGAAGATAAGCTAAAGATCGGGCAATCAACGTGATGTACGCGCCGCCGTACACCGCTCCTCGCTCCTGGCGATGATAATACGACGCAAAATACTCCGCCAAACATCTCGCCAGGTTACACCTGGTCCCCGTAATCAAACAGTATAAGTAAAATAAGTCGGGAATGGTACACCACTCCCGACTCTTGCCACATCCCGTGATGGACGTGGCGATCATGCGATGCAGATAACGGATGAGAGGATCTCGAATGCCGGTGACCCTGCCTTTAGTCCTCTGAAACGGACCTCCGGCAATCTGAGGCCACCACTCTCTCAATGTACCCTCCTCCATCTCAGTAATACCCTCGGTGAACAGAGGGGTAACAGTCTTCGGCTCATAATAAAGCCCCGAGACAACTGCAAATGCTCAATGGACATCTGATGTGCATGTCCACAAAGCATAAATAAAATCTCCGAGCGCTCATCGTCCTCCTCCATCTCATCTGGGCAAATATAGGTAAATGTGGATAAAAACTCCACTACCAGCACACGGTGGGACGGTAAGAACGCGATCTCAAAGAGACGTCTCCACGGCGTATCGTCTCCGATAATAGAAGCAAGACGATCGTGCTCTCCTAACTCAGCCATAACCTCCCAATCTACGGCCTTTTGATGACCGATCTTCATACGAATAAATTTTGAGCACTTAGAGTGCTCAATGGAACCGGCCTCAAACTGCAGTCAAGGATGCTCAGCAATATGGTCAACAACGTCAGCCTCAATATCAGAATCGGAAGACATATCTGCACAAGAAAACAAATAGGTCAAAAACAACATATACGTATATACATATTATATATATACATATGTATATGTATATGTATATGTATATGTTATATGTATAGTATGTATATGTATTATATGTATATGTATATGTATATGTATGGATATATATGTATATGTATATGTATAGTATATGTATATGTATATGTATATGTATATGTATATGTATATGTATATGTATATGTATATGTATATGTATATGTATATGTATATGTATATATATATGTATATGTATATGTATTGTATATGTATATGTATATGTATATGTATATGTATATGTATATGTATATGTATATGTATAATGTATATGTATATGTATATGTATATGTATATGTATATGTATATGTATATGTATATGTATATGTATATGTATATGTATATGTATATGTATATGTATATGTATATGTATATGTATATGTATATGTATATGTATATGTATATGTATATGTATATGTATATGTATATGTATATGTATATGTATATGTATATGTATATGTATATGTATATGTATATGTATATGTATATGTATATGTATGTATATGTATATGTACACATACATGTTATCTGTATATGTACATATACATGTTATATGTATATGTACATATACATATGATATGTATATGTATATGTGTATATACATATATATGTATATGTATATGTATATGTATATGTATATGTATATGTATATGTATATGTATATGTATATGTATATGTATATGTATATGTGTATATACATATATATGTATTTGTATATATGTATTTACCCTATACGCCGCGTATAGGGTAGCAGCGTATGGGTCACAGGGCCACGTATAGGTCAACCCCGACCCTATACCCGCGTATAGGACTATACGCGGCGTATAGGTGACCCACGTATGGGCCACAACTCACGTATTGCAACACCCTATACGCCGCGTATATATCTATACGCCGCGTATAGAATACCCACCTATGTGTCTTCGTCCCCAACCATAGAACTATACGCTGCGTATAGCCCTATACGCGGGGCTGTACCAGCGTATAGTTCTATATACCAGTTTTTAAATCACACATTATAGGGCATAAAACACTACTTTAACGTTTAAATTAATGAACGATTAACATAATAATGATGTATGAACAATAATACGTATCTGGATGTGAAAAATCGAAGATCAATACGTGTAGTATAGTGCTATACGAGAGTGTTTTTTTTAAGTGTGTGTAAAAATGAGAAAGTTTGAAAGATATAGCGGGACGATGATCTATACGCCGCGTATGGGTCCATACGCGGCGTATACTTTATATTCTTTTTATATCGAGACACCAACCCAACCTATACGTGGCGTATGGGCATATACGCCACGTATAAGTAGACTGATGTGACGTCGGGTGTCAGTCATTAATGTCGCATTAATGGTCGATACCTATACGCGGGCATGGGCTGCGTATGGACCCATACGCGGCGTATAGGGGGGTGTCGATTTAAATTTTTGGGTGTCTATTTATTAGCACCCTAAATTAAAATCTTAACAAATGTTTATTAGTTCTTGAGGGATGCTTGCATATTTAGGACACATTTTTAAATTTTGTTTGGTTGCTAAATAAATTAAAATTGAAATTAGTTCCTTCAATTTCATGATTTCAAAAGTTATTTTAATTTCATGATTTCAACATTCTTTGCGCAATTTTACCAGAGAACAAAGAAATTAGAATTTCCGACCACTTATTTCGCCATTGTCATCAGAGTCATCGCTCCCTCACCGCCACCCCGTCACCACCTCGCCACCATTGTGTCATCATCTCTGCCACCGCCATCTTTCCACCCTCGTCGTTACTTCTTGCCACTTTTGTCATTTTCATCACCGTCGAGGCGTCGCCCCCCCACACCTCTCCAACCTATATTGACCCGTCGCCATCGCCACCATTGTCGCCATCTACACATTCCCCACTGTTGTCGCAGTCCACAACATCACCTACACACCCACACCTGTCATTGTCATTAGAGGTTAATTAATCAATTCTATATAATTTAAGCTTTAGTCATTATTTACATATGTTTTAAAACCTCAATATAATTGCTTCCAATACAACGATATTTCTCAAGAATAAAACTCTGTCTCTCAATAAAAAATAAAATAACACTTTTTAGTACCATTGTTGTTGGGACGGATCGGACTGGTCGGTCCAACCGGTCCGACGGGAATCGGCTAGGTGGCCGGTCCGGTTCGCATCGAATCGTTTTGGGTCGGTTCGAACGGGCCGGTTCCTCCCGAATTGGTGGCCGGACCTGGAAACTGGACCGGTTCGAACCGGATTTATTATTTATTATTTTTTTTATTTTAATGGGTAAAAACGGGATGTTAAACCATAAATTAGTGTGTTGGATATAAAAATATAGTTAAGTTTTATATATCACTATAAAATACATATATAAATTATTTATATCTAATTATATATATAACTATATATATGATATACTATATATATTATAACGTCATCCGGTTCTTAAATCGGTTCAACGATCAAATCAATAAGACGTTTACTTCGCTCTAAAAATATTGATCAATAGTCATCAGAATGTTAGATGCCATATAACTATGCTCCCTAAAATGTAAAAAATCATGATTCATGATCATGAGGAGATAGCCTTATCCATCTTCAACCAATCCAAATCCCCAAAACAAGCAACACCAACATAATATCCACGTGGCACCCTCAAATCCACGCAATCAGATCAACCGACCCCACCACACCACCCTCTGTTTCATCCTCTTCATTCCATATACTCACACCCCTCAATTTCATTCACAACCAACAACAATCACACTTTCACCAAACACCATCAAGCTCCAATCTTTCGCACCAATGGCGTCTCTTGCAACCTTCACACCCACAACCATCAAGGGGCTTAGTGGCAGCACCCTCGTCGGAACCAAGGTTAACCTGAGGCCCTCACGTCAGAGCGTAAAACCCACATCTTACAGGTACGAATGAAGTATGAATACTCACAGTTTTGATATGGGTTTACAGTGGAAATTAATGGGTCGATTGATTGGGGTTTTGTTGATGAATGATGGTATTATATTATGTGTAGAGCTGGAGCTGTGGTGGCTAAATATGGTGACAAAAGTGTGTACTTTGATTGGAAGATTTGGGTAATACCACTGGTGAGTGGGATGTTTATGGGTCTGATGCTCCTTCACCGTATAACCCCTCCAGGTATTCGACTTAATGCCTCAATGAATTTACTGATAGTAATTAGTATTGTTAATGAGTAATTGATGGAATATATTTGTTAGGCTACGCGTGTACTCTAAAGCCCTTAACTTTACGTAGACGTCACATCACCCTCAGTGAATTTACTGCATGTAGGCATCATATCATGCTCAGTGAATTCACTAACAGTCTTGTTGATGATTAATCTAATAGTATGGGTCCTAATATCTAGACACCCACCAGATAAATCGACACCCCATATACGTCGCGTATGGATCCATACGTGGCGTATAGGGTCGAATGCACTGAAAACGAGGAAAATTCAGGGGGTGTCAGAGAGCTATACGCCCCATATAGCCCTATACGACCCCCTATACGACACATATAGGGCTATACGACACATATAGGGCTATACGACGCGTATAGCTAATTTCGACATTGACTACGAGGAAAAATTCAGGGGCTGTCAGGGGGTTATACGCCCCGTATAGGGCTATACGACCCCCCTATACGACGCGTATGGGGCTATACGACCCGTATAGAAATTTTGGGGTGTGATTTAAAATAACGGGGTGTCCATTTTAAAACGACCCAATAGTATTTGTTAGGTCATGTGGTGTACTCTAAACCCTTGAAACATAACTCTCAATAAATTTACTTACAGTCATGTTAACGAGTAATCTGATAGAATATATTTATTAGGTTATTACTATTAGGAATAATTAGGAGATAGGAGAAGCTGAATGATTTTAGAACACTAAAATAACATCTTTGATGGATGGTTCATACCTTTTAAATTTTGTATTTTTAATGTACACAAGCTTAGGTTATGTAGATAAAAACTAGCAAACTGGTTTGTTAATATCATGTTTGATTTTGTATGTTACCTACACTAATGTAGGTTATATTTCTTGCATGTACGTATGTTATATATATGTAGACAAATAATCAAATTAGTTTGTTGAGACTTTTTTTTTAATTTCAAGAGAAATGAGTAAAAACAATAACAATTATACGTAATATCATTTTATGTTATTTTTAAACTTTTAAGATTGGAAAAGTGAATAGTTCTCATTTTTTACAGCGTGTTCTTGCTATATAGAGTGTTCTAAATTAACCCCTCCTCTTAGGAGTTATAATTAGATTAAATATATTTGGTAATTTGTATCATATATAGTTAATTAATAATAGAGTGTTCTCAATTAATCTCCCACTTAGGAGTTATAATTAGATTAAATTTCTTTTGTAATTTGTATTCATGTATACTGTTAATTCATAACAGTTATGGTTTTTGCATTATTCTATAATGAGTAATTACATCTTGGAAATTTTGCCAAAAAGAGACATAAAAGTTGAATAATGTTGCAATGTTGAGTAGGCTTTCCACAATTGACAAGGATTGTATAACCATTCTTTACTGGTTGTATTGTACACTACGTATATGAACAGTTATAGTTGTACACTCTTAAATCTCATTTCTAATGTACATTTTGATTAACTGGATTGCAGAGCAAGTTCTTCGAGACATTCGCGGCACCTTTTACCAAGAGAGGATTGCTACTCAAGTTCTTGATATTGGGAGGTGGTTCGACCCTTGCTTACTTCAGCTCCACCGCCACAGGAGACGTGTTGCCGATCGTGAAGGGCCCACAACAGAAACCGAAGCTTGGTCCACGTGGCAAAATCTAATCTGATCAACAACCAAAGAACAATTTAGTATGTGTTAAATGTATCTTTGCCACAACTTGTAAGTATGTTTGGTTCTACTCCCAATACTCGTTTCATTTTTCAACAGATTGATGTGTAGAATCAAGTATGAATTCATGTGTTACTACAAATATGGGAATTTACCTGATGCTTGTATCCTCAATGAATCTCTAAGAGAGTTAAGCTTTAAACTTCGTGAAGATGAGTTTTGTGTAAGGGCATCTGCGTGTTGTACATCTTCTATACGCGACAATACTTTATGTGCTAAACTTTCTAGTATTCTTGAATAGCTCTCAAGAATTGCATGTCCAACATCCTATGGAATCAAGAAAACAATAAAAGCATGAATTTTTAGGACTCTTTTAGTAATCTTTAGATTTATCGCATGCTTACCCAAAATATACAGATAATTCTTACTCGATTATGTTCAATTTTGCTGATTTCTAGTGTAGATTGAGGGATCCCAGGATACCGTTGTTTAAGTATTAGTAAGATTGTTTCTGCTCTATCTTCAAATTGTTCTCTCTTTTCCAAACTTACACCAGAACCCCATCCTGACCGTGCATCTTTAGTAGTCATCTTCCGTTTCCATATCACCACAGATGCCTCGATTCTGTTCTTGAGGTCAACAATCTTATGATCTGTAGTCAAATCCATAGCTAAAAGAAAGTTATCCGGATCAAAATGCTCAACGGTTATGCTCTTGTAAATATAGTCTCCTAGGCTTGCACGTCCATTCTGTCACAAAAAAACATCAAGATTCATAAAATTTTAATATAATATTATTATAGGAGGCAACTTCAAATCATCAGGTCAAAATAGCTAAAAGGGGAATGTGTCAATGGACACGAGAAGGTAAAAGGCTAAAACTTGACCAAAACCTACTAATTCGCTTTATGCAGATATTTAGATTATTTTGTCATAATATCGTAGCTGCAATCATAATCAACACAATAATTAAATATAAAAAGATTTAAAAACTGAACGAATATTGTCTTGTGGGCCAACCCAACTTGACCCGTTTTGATCATGACCCGTTACTTGACCGTTACTTGACCCGTCCATCTTGCTACTTCTATAAAATACCTTTGGAAGGGTTTCAGTATAGCTTTCCGGGACCTCCATCTCCATTAGAATCTGCGCGTTAATGGCTAGAGCTGCTTTAAGCACTTGGTGAACCGAGTCTTTCTGAAACTGCAACCATTTCCTTGTGGTGTCTGATAAACCATCCGGGGGAACCACAGGAGTCGGTAACCACCATTTATCCTCTTCCCTCTTTCTCATGCTTTTTGCTTCATTATCGTTTTTAGATGCATAAGTAAACTCATGGTCACCTTTAAAGTTATCTAGGCATTCCTGTTTTCCCACACATTACATGTTATTAACACCAGTATATAAACAATATCGTAGAGGTGGCAAATTGTCTGGTTAAATACGCGTCAAATACGTGTATTTTGGTACCGATCTGGTTGACCCGGCCCATCCAAAATAAACTCAATTTTTAATAATTTTGTGTCATATATCATCACAATAACTTGTTTAAGCTTGGTGATCTGCTCAACTCATTTACACCCCTAATAGCCACCTCTATGATGATACTAGTTTGACACTTTTCACCAAACACGCAATCTCATGGTTAAGATCTTACAATGAGCATGGCATCAAGCTTCCTTAATGCAGGAATATTCATGTGCAGGTCGCTCCGTTGTCGTGTAACCATAACCTATTCACATTCTACAACTTAGCAATTCTAAACATAATCAAATCCCTCTGTCACATCTAACATTCAAGAAAATATGTATGCATAAGGTTACAGATGAAGAAAAAGAGAATGACTTGCCTCCATGTTTACACCATTACTATTCTGTTTCGAGGCCACAAATTCAACAATGTGATCGGTGACCGATAACAACAAATCCATTTCTCTCCGCCACCTGGCCTGTCTTTCCGGTGGCATGGGTTCTAATCTCGATTGTTCCCCAAAAACAGAAGCTGCATTTGTTAAATCCGTGATCAAAATACAGTTTCACATGTGAAAAGCCGCTTCATAGTTCAAAAAATCAATCGTAAATCGCGCATAGTACCCGCTAGATTTGTAATGGCGTTTGACAAAGCCAAAGCTGATGAAACGCCCTTTCCTCCCCCAGACATATCCTCACCCAAAAGCAATTTAGCGAACTTTTCCTTCATCATCTCCATATCTGAAACTCCAAATAAATTCTTACATATTTCAATCGATGGGACAAATTTGTAGGTCTAGGACACAATCAAACAATCATTCATGATATCAGAGCAGATTTGTTAAAACAACGGTTACCTGAGTTTTTGTCATCATTGTTCGTGGTGCTTTCATCACCTAATCCAGAATCTACAGCTTGTTCTTCCTCGGCTGCTCGAACCATTTTGAATTCGAGCAGCGAGGTTATACAATGAAGATGAAGACAAACCGATGAAGAGATTGAACGCTTTCTTGTTATTTCTCTCTGAATTAGATGACGAAAAGGAGGAGATATACACGATTCAAACCGGTTTTATCTTCTGATTGATCTCTGCAAATGAATTCTGGAGATTGTGAAGGAATGAAATTGGAAATGATCGTGAGCAGGAGGATGGATGGAAGGATGATCGTTTGCATGAAAAAATGGTGAATATATACATGTCACTCCAACTCACTAAAAATGAATATTTATAGAAGAGTATGTGAATTGCATAATGCATAGTTATTTTGAAAATATGTGATGTTTATTTTGAACATAAACTTCATCTATACTATATAATAAAGGAGTAACTAAGATGCCACATGACACTCTCATGTTACTCCTCAAAAAAAATTTCCCGCCTAAACTAATATATTATTTTAGTTAAGTTTTTTATTTTAATAAACTCAATTAATACTAAAATTCATTTTGTTTTGAAATATACATATTTTTGTAGCTAAATAAGATTCAATTTAAAAAATTAAAAAGAAAAAAAATATTTATTGATATATTTATTTATTTTAGGTTAGTATGATTTTAAGACAACTGATTTTAATTTACATGGGTCAATCATATATGATATTATTCAAAAGAGTATTTGAATATTTATAAATTTTATATTTTTATTTTTCACTGTTATAGTAATACATAACTTAATTATACAAAATATTTATACATTTATTAATTATGTTGTTTTTATATTTTCAACCCGTGTATTACACGGGTTTACTAAAACTAGTTTGAGATATAAGAAAAGAAATAATGACATTCCTGATTTCCTGCTTTCTTGAGATTTAATTGGGACAAAAAATTTACGAGTGACCTGATTGGAACAAAAAACTTTATGAGTGATTTAATTAGAACAATTCTAAAACTTGATTACTATTTTACAAGGTTACCCTTATATAAACTCATGTTGCGGTGAGTTGTAATCAAGTTTTTTGAATTAGTTTTTCTTGGTTATAATAAATCATTAGGAGTTAGCCACTTGATCTTGTTTTCTATATTGATTTGGACTTGAATTGGTATTAGAGATTGGTTAATCAAGGGCCAAGTTCTAGGTACCCAAAATTGATACGAAGATCTGCAAGGAAGCTGATTGAATAGGCGTCATCGGGAAAGGGATCTAGGGCTATTCGTTTTGCCAAGAAGATTTAGGGTCGTGTGAAGGCGTCAAGAGAGATCTACGGGTAAACAATTGTTGCCGAGAAAAATCAAAGAATCCACCGCCTGCTAGCTTCGAGACACCACTAGATCTACGTTCAAAGTCACCTCGCCGCTTGATTGGAATCTAGTCGTCGATCTTGTTTATCAATTCTGGGAACCAAAAAACCATGGCCATATAATTTGCTGCCAAGAATATCAAGAACTTTAGCAAAGCTATTCAAACAAGAGACAAGCCATTCAACATAGCCACATTCAAGAACACCTTAGATCAAAGTTGTTGATCAAGATTAGAGACCAGAAGTTGCTGCTATCATAAAAGGATCAAATCTGTTAGATCTATATCGCAAAAGCCCATTGTTGATCAAGTTTAGCGACCATAAGTTGTTATTGTCGCCTAAGGATCAAGTCAACGGTTTCTTAAGGTTTTTATGAACATGCGTGGATTAAAGGAGAATGAGTTGTTCAAATATGTACGTGGTGACAAGCCACGCGTTGATGGCGGGTGTAATGGGTCATCAACAATGAACTAAGAAGAACCAGAAAAACTTAGCTAATGATCAAATTAGGGGTGTAAACGAGCCGAGCCGAGCCCGAGCTCGCTAAGGCTCGAGCTCGGCTCGTTTGGTTTTAGGAAGCTCGAGCTCGAGCTCGGCTCGTTTATAGTTTTATTTATAAAGCTCGAGCTCGACTCGTTAGAAAATTTTCAAGCTCGAGCTCGGCTAGTTTATTGTTAAATTATTAAATTTATATTTTTATAATTACTTTTATAATTATTTATAAGCATACTTTTTATATATAACACAATATATATTATTTAACTATTTTTATCACAATAATATATTTAATAATATAATTTATGTAAATATGTATTTATATATATTTAATATGTAAGTAAAAAATACATATATACAAAAAGCTCGTTTAGGCTCGCGAGCCAGCTCGAGCTCGATATCCTGAAGCTCGAGCTCGAGCTCGTTTAGTAAACGAGCAATAATTTGAGCTCGAGCTCGGGCTCGAGCTCGAGCTCGTTTAAGCTCAACTCGATTCGAGCTTTTTTCGAGCCGATCCCGAGTAGCTTGCGAGCCGGCTTGGCTCGTTCACCCCTAGATCAAATTCAACTATTACCAAAGGATCAAGTTTAAAGAGATGAAAAGTTACTTGGAGAAAAAGGTCTATCTAATACGTTTTAGAAATTAGGGGGTGATTGTTGTCAATAATTTCTAACCCATTTTACAAGTCGGTGAAGTTCGGGGACCTAAATTGACAAGTCGACCAAGTTGGTTTAATTTTCAAATTTAGTTTGTTCTATCTATTTGATTAGATAAATATGGTTTGTTATTTAGATAAAGTTTAAATCATATTAAAAGTGATAGATATATAAGTATAAGCTAGATTATATAAACTCATGTTGGAGTGAGTTGTAATCAAGTTTTTTAAATTAGTTTTTTAAATTAGTTTTTTTGTTATAATAAATCATGGGAGTTGGCCACTTGATCTTGCTTTCTATATTGATTCTAGACTTGCATAAATTATACAACTAGTAAGACACCCGCGCGATGCAGCGATGCCGACAATTTACATTATGGTAGTCGTTTCCTGTAATTTATCAAACCTCTTGATATATTGTGTTGGCATTACTTCTAATACAAAACCTATCCTAAATTTGAAAATGCAAGAAAGTTAGTTTGACTATATGTAAATGTTCAAACATATAAACAACAAATGATACATACAAAAAAGAAACAGGTGCTTGTCATATTTTTGAAGGCTTCATCATTAACAACTGTGTTATCTAATGGACTCAAATTTGACCATATATTGCCATCAAAGAACAGCCCAACCTTCTGTTCCTTCAATTAATTAATTCAAACGTAAAAATTCATATTCCAACTGAACATAAGCTCAACTCTTTCTTACTACTTTAATATCATACAATTAAAACCATTTGAGTTTAACATTACTTTCAAGCTGCTCAACTCTTTCTTACTACTTTAATATCATACAATTAAAACCATTTGAGTTTAACATTACTTTCAAGCTGCATTTTCAAGGAGGGAACCACTTCATTTTACAAACGCAAAATCTTTCTCATTAGAATAGTTGCTAAGAAAGGAACACTACACACACAATAAACGTATTAGTCACCTATGAGTCTGTCTATCGTTAGAAAAAAACTTCAAAGATAAATATATCATTCTTGTCAGACCTGCAGTTGTCATCCAGAAGACTATCATCCAGAAGACAACCAAACACACTTTAAAATGTGCTTTGTGATCAAAACACACTTTAGCGGTTCAAAACAAGCCAAACACACTTTAAATGATCGAAACATATTTTAAATGGGTCAAAACAACCCAAGCACACTTTAAATTATCCAAGTGATCAAAACACACTCTAAACAGGTCAAAACAACCTACATTTTATATAATCATAACTATCAAAACACAATTTAAATGGGTCAAAACAACCAAAACTCACTGTTTTCATAGCCTATGAAATATTGAATAGCAAATAATCTAGTATTTCTAACAAAATAATCTAGTATTTACAAAAGATTTTCTCACACAAAGGTCAGTTAAAATTCAATTTCTAAGTCAGGTTACTGTTTTGTGCAGATATAGTGACATGCATGTATTTTAAATATGAGACCGGAAATCCTCGCTAAAATATTTAAAGTTACTTAAAAATTAAGCAAAAGTTAGCCAACCCAAGAAATCTAAGTGCAACATTACTTCTTAAGTTACTTGGCAATTGGTACTGATGTATTGTACTAAATAACGGAAAACACCTACTCTAAATTTTATGTCATCAAGTAATCTAGTACCACATCATATTATGACATATACTTTGTGAATACAATTAGCTTCTAAAGGTAAGTAGCAAAACTTAGATGGCTAACAAATTCAAATAAAAAGGATCAAGCTAATGTACAGAAGTTGCACTATTCTAAAAGCAACAAACTACCTTATTTTGATGACTATGCATAAAGGCTAAACAAAATCATAAGTAATAGAGTGCATAAATTTGCACTCTTTTGACAGCTAATATTATGTATAAAACCACGCAAAATAGACAACAACAACTTCATAAATATGCAATGTCTTGACGGGTATATAGTGCATAAAAATTGCACTAATTGATAGCAATAAACTTCATAAGTCTGCACTGTTTTAATATCTCTATATGCATAAAGACCAAACCAATTTATCAGCTTAAATTTTACCTGTACCCATTCAATAAAATTAACCATTTGACATGTTTAAAAGAATAAAAAATTAATTGTTCATTATATTTAGGAATTTTGAATGAACATGTAAAAAGGACCTAAGAAGCGAAATGCAGGGCATTCCTATAATGGTCAAAATCAGAATTTATTTTGGATATCTGCATATCATACCAACCAAATAGGCTAAAAGACATTAATATTGTATCATTTATGTATTTAAATCATCCTATTTGTTTTTTGCTTTCACGCATCTAAGAGGCAGTAAAAATAAAACCATAATAAAAAAAAAGTATTTGATACAAACTTAAAATTGGACCAACAATTGGTGAGTGGTTCAACATCTGAAATTAATATATAATATGATACCATATGCAATTCCGTTTCTACTCAAGTATTTAATCAAATCACATTACACCTCCACTTCAATATTGTAATTTGCAATCAACTCCTCAGCCTTTCTTTAAGCACGGGTTGATAATTCAAGTGCTACAACAAGCTGGAGTAAACTATCTTTTTTCTTATATTAATTGTTAGATATAGCAAGAAAATTAGAATATTTGTATTTATTATATTGTATATACCTTTCAGGCAACAAAGACATGTACCTGCATGTAGGTAAACTGCATGTAGGTAAACTGCTTGCAACTCAAAGCTTTTGTTCTAACATCCGAATATAACCCGTCCTGAAAGTTTAAAGAATTAAAATCATTGTACTTGTCATACACGGTGTATGGTATATATCAATTTAAAATGTAAGTTCCCCTTTGATGTGCAATTTTTTTATAGGTTGTATGATAAAGGATCATTACTCTCTCTTGATAATATATCAAACGATCCATGTACATAACATTACTAAGTTACTATAAAATTTCATACAAAGCACAAACAAAATAAAAAAAATTAAAGGATATATATAGAGATGTGAGCCTACCTCAGGAGAATAAAACCTTATCAACTTACTCTACATGTTCTAACACCAAAGAAAAGTTAAACTTGGTTGTGACATTTCATCGAGCAGTTGGTCCGCATCTTCAAATTATTATGTTCTGAACAATAGAATAGAAAAAGATTAGCGCTAGATGATGAAGGTCGTAACAATTAAACTCAGAATATCAAAGATGCCATAAGACAGTGATTCATTTTTGACAATTACCTAAAGTGAGACTCGTTTCGTTTCATCTAGAAATTCGATTCAGGTGTTCTATTTCAAAGGGTTGCCAACTAATTTGTATGTAAGAAGTATATTTAGCACTAAAGAGAGAACCTCTATTATCATATCAAACTTACCTTTTTAGGCTTTTAAACCTCACTCAAACACCCTCATCTTCGTCATCTAATCTCACACATTTCACCTTCGATTGAGTACAGGACACCCACCTACAGATTCAATCTTTATAAATTCACATCAAAAAACGAAATATGCAAACAAAAGAAGTAAAGTTGTGTGTTCTTACACACCACAAACGCAAGAACACCCAAAGAAACCAAAGCATATCTTGAAAGGGTGAGTAACAAATCGAACCTGATATAACCAAAGGAGACAACTCGTAGTCGTGACGATGGAGATGCCAGTTGCCGATTGCAAGACATGCTTTCATGTTGAAAGGAGTCGGGAATACTTTCTTCCCCACTTGGTCCCTTCAAAATGTGTGTGTGGGTGCGTTTGAATTTTAAAAACTGAAAGAAACTCTGATAGTCTGGCACTTTGGGTTCATATAAAGCTGATGGTGATTGTACCTTGTTCCGGTTCCAAAAGGCTGGTGTTAAATTAGGTTGACCTGGCTTAATAGGTTGTAACTTGTGTATTACAGCTTGTAAACTCTTAATTTTAAGAGTTTTTGATTAAATGACCATTTTATCCTTATCATATCCTTATTAGGGGCTGTTTGATAAAACTGACTGGGTAAGATCTGACTGAGTCAGAAGCTGACCCAGTAACAAGTTCTGACTGAGTCTGCATCTGACTGAAACTTGGTTGTTTGATTATGTATCTGGCTGACTCTGCTGAATGAAAAAAATAACCTCTATATACAATTCTGTTAAATTTATCTGGTAAATTTCTCTGCTAATTGAGTGTGAAATGATAAATAATAATAATAATAATAATAGTAATAATAATAATAATAATAATAATAATAATACTAATAATAATAATGATAATAATAATAATAATGATAATAATAATAATAATAATAATAATAATAATAATAATAATAATGATAATAATAATAATAATATAATAATAATAATAATAATAATAATAATAATAATAATAATAATAATAATAATAATAATAATAATAATAATAATAATAATAATAATAATAATATAACCACAACCACAAACACACAATCACAGCAACAAATCGTCTTCTTCCTTCTTCTTCCCCACACACGCACACACAAACACACACTCACACACACACACAACCACAACCACCATGAAACTCGCCGGAAAACTCCACCCCAAACTCCTTTTCCGATCAAAAACCGCCGTTCAGCACCAGATCCGACCCTCCGTTCACCGGGCGGAGGTGAGGGAGGGCAGTAGCGGCGGAGGTGAGGGAGGGCAGGAACGACGACGAGCAGGGGGTCGCGCAGGTGGACGGGGTCGCGCACGTGGGATGCGACGAGGAGGGGGTCGCGCAGGTGGAGTTCGGCCGAGGGGCCAGTCAGCGGGTAAGCAACTTTTGTTAGGGTCTGGGTCAGCACCCACGGACCCGGTCAGAAACAACACAACGAAATCAAACAAGCTGACCGGCTGACCGAGTCGGCCAGTCAGCCGGGTCAGCCGGGTCAGCCAATATCAAACAGCCCTTAATATAGTATAGATAGAGGAGATGAGCTCGGTACTGATACCAAAGATACCGAGACCAAGAATCAAGTCAAACATATACTGAATACCAGAATTGTGATTCAGTACCACGATTTTAATACTTTATTAGTTTTAACGTTTTTTCTTTGTTTTTAATTAAAAAATCCACAATGTTTCACAATTATGTCCATACATTGTAATCATAGTGCCAAAAACATTCATGATTATAAACTTGGAATATCAAACCACTCAAAATGCCCTAAAAATCGTATCAAATAGTTTTTTTTTAAGAAAAAAACTACTTTATGGGTACCATACCACATAGCACAAACATTAAAATTAGGTTAGGCAAAATCAAATACCGTATTAATAGCGGAACCGCTTTGTATCGGTACTCGGTTCAAAACGTTCGAGTGGCTCCCAATACTTTGGTAAAATGGGCTTTAGGGCGCGGCTTGCAACGAGTCAAAATAGATTCGTGGTAAAATTAGCTTTGGGTCGAAACGGGTCACTCTAGAGCCTAGACTCCAGATCAAATAGGTTCATGTTAAAAAAATTTGGGTCATAACGGTCCAACATTATAATTGTTTTCCCGTCAAACTTCTCCCACCTAATATAAACATAATATAGAAATCGAATCTTCAACAAAGTTATTATTAAACCACTGGAGTTAACAACGGCTTCTTTAAAAAATGAGCCTCCAGATTCCCAACCACAAGATCGGCCATCGCGGTCTCGGTCTCGACAGTGCTACTCCCGACATGAGGCAACACGACTACATTATCAAGACCAAACAGCTCCTCGGGCACCTGCGGTTCACACTCAAAACACATCAAGACCCGCACCACCTAGCCTCCCTTCCACAAGAGCAGACACCAATTCAGGTTCATCTACATGTGCCCCCCTGCCAATGTTAACCAGCACCCCCTTCGGACCAAGCGCGTCAATGACTTCACGGTTGATTATATGGCGTGTGTCTTCAGTTAGCGCGCACGCCACAACCAGAATCTCACAACTGGAAGCCAGTTCAACGACACTAGGGAAGTACTTGTATTTTGAGTCTGGTTTCTTTGATCTAGAATAGTAGCTTATTGAACATCTGAATGATTCAGCTCTTTTTGCAATTGCTGTGCCAATTCTTCCTAGGCCTATAATTCCAACTTTTTTGCCACTAAACTGCAACGATTACGCGAGATAATTAGACGAATCAACAAAGTGAAATTGTCGTAAAATATAGTTTTTGGATTCATATACTTGTGACCAAAGTGAAATCATTGTAAAAAGGGTTCTAGATTCGTACTCTAGTGAGCGCTGTAAATGATCATTTACATAAAGTAAACTACAGCTTACAGTCATTTCATCAAATCCAGTGTTGCAAAAATCGATTCTAGGCACCGACTAATCGTTGATCAATTATAAATTGGCCACAAACGTTGGCGATTTCACCTAATAGGAGCAAAAATAGGTAGTTAACAAAATTGGCTAAAAATCAGGCCTAGGGGAACCCCGTGTTCCTAATCGGCCAATTTCCAGCAATTCAAGCGAAACCGTGTGATTTCCGGCCAAACCCTAGAAACTCCGGCCAAATGTGTATATGTATATAAAACCAAACATTTTAATAAAAGTTACATATAAAAAAGTGTGTATGTATATATATAAAACAAAAAAATCGTTAAAAAATTCCATTCAGATTAATCCCAATTTAATCACTAATCGGTACTTCACTACTAGTGTCAAACAAATTTTACAAGTAAAAGGTTGCTTAGAGCATTCACAGCCCATTCCCCACATATATATATATAATAAGTGGGTGTTCTATATCACGGATGATTGTGAGTGATTATAAGTAAAAAAAGTAGAAAATTTATGGGATCGTACTATGTTTCCTCGTATCTATGGAAATACGGTACAACCCCGTAAATTTTTTTAATATTGTTTAGTGTACTTATAAGAATGAGATCAACTGTGAATGCTCTTATACAAAATAAAATGCAGTCCTGGTCGAGTGTTGTATGTAAACTGCTAGCAAAAGAATCAATCTTTTGCTAATTGGATGTAAAATCATACTACGAACTCACAACATCAAATTCACATCAAACGATTGAACAAAAATCATGAAAAACGATCAAATTGCAGAAATCAAACCTTCATAGTCAAATCAAACTCATCTTTCTCCCACAATCCACTCCTCACAAACCGATCAGACTCACAAATCCTCCTCAAAGTCGCTAAAATCAACCCAATCGCCAAATCAGCGACATCATCGGTCAACACATCAGGTGTATTCGTAACCCTAATCCCCTTCTCCTGACAATACGCCACATCGACATTGTCTAAGCCGACGCTGAAGCTCGATACGATCTCCAGAGCAGGCAAGGAGTCGATCAGGTGTCGGTCGGCGCCGGCGTGGGTGCTGCCGACGACGGCGTGGATGGAGGCGCCGGTGGCGTTAGGGTGGGTCCATAGGCGGAAGAGGGTGAAGCGGTGGTCGAGCTGTTGCTCGAGATAGGGTGACATAGGGTATGTTAGTAGGACACCCATGGACTTCATCTTGGTGGTTAAGCGGATAGTAAGTGATGACTGAGATTTGTTATGGGAATTTTCCATATGGTGCGCTAGCATCCATTTATTAGTTTTGAGGTGTGAAGAGGCGGCCGTTTGTATGGTAGAGGCGTCACGCTTTTTAAACGCGTGTAGACGGCGTCTCATCTATACGTGTCACCAAATCATTCGATCATTCATAAGGCGTCGACGTCTTTTTAGCAAGGGATATTTTCAAAACTTGGTAAAATTGTGGCATTTTAAAAGGAATCATAGTAAAAAACTAAAAATGAATAATTTGGGATTGTTTTTTTGTTATTGGCTTTTACTTGAATTCATATCACATTTTAAAGGAAATCATAGCAAGTGACTAGAAGCTCGATAATACATACAAACTTATCCCCTTAAGTATATGTATAATAACATGTGGGAATAGAAAAGAAAAATCAGATAAAAGTATAATAAGATGTTCTCAAAGCGCAAAAAAACTCGTTTGTCATTTAGACACAATACGCATAACTAAACGTACGTTTGAGGAAAAAATATGCATTATTAATAAAGAACAAAATATATACATAACGGCAAAAAGAAAAATAGAAGTTTAATAAGAAACTAAATAACTAATAATAAACAAACTTAAAATGAATGACAAAATATAAATGATTATATAAAACACTTGTACTAATGTTTAAAAATATTATTATGTGTTTATGTTTTATAAAATTACACATGTATGTCATTTACACATGTATTAGACAACACGCGCATCAGTAACAAAACACCCGTTTCAAACACTTCAGGATATATGCATAGCACCACCCTGTATGTATCATCTCATTTGAGAATTAAGAATTGGGCCGTCTTAAAATACCATAAGAAACATAATATTCAACTCATCATTTCAAACACCAAACTTGTTAAATTATTCCTTTATAATACAAACTTCAACAGCTTCTCAGGATTTATGTTTATATCACCTACCAAACAGAAGGTGATTTCAAAACATCCATTATAACAGCTGCTACAAGCATAAGTTATAAGGTAAACATGTTTTCAAAACATCCATTATAACAGCTGCTACAAGCATAAGTTATAAGGTAAACATGTTCTAATCATATGCAAACTTCAGCCAACACTGGTCGTTTCTCATCTTCATCATCATCATCATTCTCATTTGATTCAGCATCAGTTTCAGATTTCTTACCTTTGATTTCTCCATCAACCTTTTTCTCTCCAATCTTCAATCCTTGTAATCCATCAACGCATGATTTCTCCGCCTCATCTGGCACTGGTGGTTCGACCACCTTATCTGCCATCCCCGCCCCGCCGCCAACGACCACCTCGTCTCCATTCACCGCCGGTAATTCACCGCCTTTCTTCAGTACACAACTGCCTGCAGGGTCAGCCTCGGTTGTCATTCCAACAAGTTTATCTCCTGAAGATCCATTTCTGGGCCATGGGTCGTTGACACATTCTCCTTCCGATTCATCGTCTGAGGTGATGTGGAAAATACGTGACCGCACAGCACTGGCAGCCTTGAGGAAGGCTTCTTGTATGGAGTCAGGCGGAAGGGCACAGTCCTCCAGTCCCGCGTCTTCAAGACGGGGTGGCTGGATTTTATCCAACAAGCTACCGAATTCTACCTCCCCTGTAGTTTCCATTGTAAATTCTTCAAAGTTGAAACCTAAGCACATGAAACAATAAATATTTCTTTTAGACCACATGTAAACAACAATATAAAATGTAGCTGTATGTGACTATGTTCATCTATTATAACTGGTACTTCAATATAACCATCATCGATAATGTGCGCATCCAACGACATACCTGGTTCAAAACAAAGAGTTCGACAAAGAAAAGAGGGAGAAAGGGGGGGGGGGGGGGTCAATACGGTAAAAACTTCATAAATAACCTGAATAAAATATTTGTTTAGCGGGATTATTTATGTAACAGATTATGTAAACAATAACAATTTAGGAACCTGAAAAAGTTATTCATTGGCAAGGTTACTCATTTATCAAAGTTATACTTCTGAGTTCTCAGGTTAACTAATTATGATATTGATTATTTAGGTATAATTATCAAGCTGTGCGCAACTATAAGGGATTCTGTTGCTTCAGATTCGCAACAATTACTTTGAAAAACATCTATTGTGTAAGCGTTGTAACCATCAAGCTGTGCGCAACTATAAGGGATTCTGTGTCACAGTGACGACTCTAAGCACGAAGCATAAGAAAGGGGATGCAATTACGATGGTGACTGCTTACGATTACCCATCGGCGGTGCATTTGGTATGCTGAATCGAAAGGAGAGTGGCGAGGGTAGTGGCGACGGGGGAGTGGCGACGGTGGAGTGGCGAAGGTGGGGAGTGGCGACGGGGGGTGGCGACGGGGGGAGGCGACGGGGGAAGGCGACGGGAGCAGACCAGAATGTGGGGTGTGGGTATTTGGGGTTAGGGTGATATGTGAAGAAGAGGTGAGAAGACTTTAGTCACCTCTTCTTGGAGAAGAGGTCACGCAGACCTTTTTTAGTGAAACGTCTTCAGAAAAACAAACACTCTGCAGACCAGAAACATCTGCCCGCCTCTTTTTGGCGCAGACAAAAGAGCTTCAGAAGCTCTTTTCAGAAAAACAAACACCTTAATCTTTGGGTTTTGTTATGTTCAATAGAAATGAAATAAACACACTCATAGAATTCTTTATTTTAAGAAGGTATCACATAAATATCTTCACAGCCTCATGTCTAAATGGGAGGTGTCTGTTTGTTCATTCAGGACCCAACCATACTTCACCGTACACTGACCAGACCGGAACCCTGGACCGTTATTCTTTCCGGGGGAAAAAAATACAAAAGAAAACTATCCTCTTCATTCGACAAAACCAGCTATTGAGTCATGTAGGGAACTCTAATCCTAATTCCTAGCTCTTGGTATTACAATTTTTGATACGCACTTTCAAGGAGGATTCTCATTATTGAGTTCCAGATTTTGTTACTAATTACGAATCTATTTTTACACGTATCTAACTATCACACACTTGGTTGGGATCTTGTTTTCTGACTGTCACAATCTTCCCATGAGTCAGATATAACTGTATCTATGAACTGATCATGGAAGAAAGTATAAATTCATGACACTGGTTGAAACCCCGTTTGGTTGCAAGGATTGCTCTCGAGCATATGAAATATGACTATGATGAGACACTCTCCTCAGTTCCCAAGATGTCGTAAGTTCAGAATTTTATAGCTTTAACAGCCATTAATCGTTGGCCGTTCCATTAGTTAGATGTCAACTGTGCCTTCCTAAACGACATTCTTGAGGAGGTATTCATGGATGATGTCCATGAGGATATGTTTAATCATAGATTGAAATGTCCATTCTGTGGTCTTAAGCAACCTCTGGCATGAGATGCACTCAACTATTAGAGGTTTAATCTTAGGCATTGATATGTATTTACTACCTAGTACAACTTTATACCTCTCACTGTCCTACGACCCTACACTAAGAGTGATTTTTGCCGGATATGTTTGTTTGTTCACAGCTATATTACTATATACATGCATATCTATCTTTGATTTTATAGTTCAACAGATATGACAAGAAACACACTTATAAATATGATTAGGGACAAACAAAAAATCAAAATCACATGCTTTTAAAATCATGTCTATCAAGATCTATGAACAACTTCCCATTATACAGTCATGTGGTAGAAAATGAATACAAATTTTCAAACTAAACAGTTCACTTAATATACTAACACTCAAATTAAGCACACAACATGGAAAAAGAATATTCAAAGATCAAGCACTAGCAGCATTTCATCATAGCTTCAAAATCCTCAAATTGAAAACCTAATATCAGAAATCAAAGAGGATAATTCAAACCTAATCAGCACCAAAGCTCAAAAACGTAATCTAACGAAACCAGAACTCATAAATCGAAAATTTCGCATGTAATTGAGCTTCATTCCTTCGTTATCAACCCTAAATCGAATCCAAACAAAACCGACCCTAAGCATTGAAATCAAATGTTAAGAATAGACGATCTTACTTGAATATGTTAAGAATCTCAGGTTGATTGAGAGCAAACGATGAGAAATCGAAGGTTGAAGATTATATACATGATTGATGAATCGAAGTATCGAATGTTTGTTAGGGCTATGGATAAGGGCAACTGTGTAAACGTGTAGCTTCTTCTAGAGGACAGGTGTTTATAAATAACAGCTGACGTGGAAAACCGGAGGTAGCATTTTTTTTATTTTATTTTTTTAACAACTTTTTAACGTCATATGCATATGCATGATCTTATTTCGTTACGTCTACCTATCATTTAAAATCTTGTAAGGAAAAAACTTAAACTGAGAAACCTTTTGATATGCACGCTTATTAAACTCTTCTAAACCATTTCTCGCATCAAAAGTCAAAACTAAAATCACAATCAGAACTTACTAAACATCTAACACATTACATATTTGGATCGAATTTACAATACTAATGTTAACAAATATGCATGACAGGAAATTGGATCTGGCAAATTATAACGATCGTACCTCCGGACGACGGTGGCGGAGCACGGCGGCAGCGACGGGGAGAGATGAAAGAGCTTCTTGTGTTTTGTTAATGCTTTGGTAAAGGCATACTATTAAAATGCTAATCATTTAAATAAAACATTGAGGCCGGTTTTTTAGTGGGCTATTTTAGCTTAATCCCTTAAAACTCAACACCCAGTCACCCACTTTCAACCTTGGGCCGTAAGCCCAAACACAAAAGATATTTCCATGATGATGAACCCGAAGAATACCCTCTCAGCTTAAGCGGTTTATAGGACCTCATGGTTACCAACCATTTGCTTTAGTGGTAGCCTTATGAGTTCGAGTCCTACAGACAGCAAAATATAGTTGCTGGGTCAGGTTTTATCGCAGTGGATCTTTGGGTGATAGGTTTCCCTGAAATTGATGGTTGGTGGGCTTGTGTTACCCAGCGCTGTCTATGCTCGTGGGCGTATGAGATGTTTTTTCGCCATTGGTTACCCCAGGTAGCCGGGCTTTAAATAGTTGATTGTTCCCAAAAAAAAAAAATAGGACATGATGGTTATCCAATGATTCGCGCGTAGCATCTTAGGGAAAACAAAGACATTTATTCCCACACAGGTTATGGGTACGATTTTTTCAAACATGAAGACAATAGCCGAAAAGAATTTAAATGTTGTGGTTGTGGATTGTTGCATTGGGATACTGTTTATTTCACTTATGTTCAAAGAAGGGTTGTTATGGATGCAGCTGTTATAGTTGGGCTACATCCTTTAGGGATTAAAGCCTTGAACACAAATACACAATGTGATACTAAAAGCACTCAAAAAATTAAGTAACACAACGAAAAGGAGTAATGTAGACACTAAAAGCACTCAAACAAATTAACTAACACAACGAAAAGGAGTAATGTAGACACTAAAAGCACTCAAACAAATTAACTAACACAACGAAAAGGAGTGTAA
Organism: Flaveria linearis; assembly: GCA_024085815.1. NCBI lineage: Eukaryota > Viridiplantae > Streptophyta > Magnoliopsida > Asterales > Asteraceae > Flaveria > Flaveria linearis. The sequence goes on from CM044010.1 coordinate 10,409,433, forward strand.
ATTTAGTGTTTGAATCTTCTAATCTAGATAAAAAAAATTAATAAATAAAGAAACAAACCAACCGAGTAAGGCTTGAAGTCTGAAACACAATCTATAAAACTAACCTCCAATGGAGGAGTCACCGCGAAGATAAGCAAAAGTGGACCAGTGGTGATGGCCGATAGGGTTGGGGTAGGAGTAGGCTGAGATTTCAGTCGATCTTGGCTTGCAGGGAAGGGTTTTTTTAATATGTAGAATACATTTAAGGGTAAAATGGTAAGTTTAGATACTAAACAGGAGTTTAAAAAACAAGACCGGATGTGAGTGTAGAGATTCTAAACTCGTGCGCAACCACCAAACGTCAGTTTTGTTTACAACTTAATAATATTAATGGGGTTCACTGTCTGAAAAACTATAGGTTCACCCAGATTTTAGTATTATACAGTACAGTTCCCGCTCAAAATCAATAGGGTCATCTGACCCATACTCATGGCTAAATGTCAATGGATAGTAGGTTACATTATAATGGATTTAGTAGATTTTATTTGTTCTCAAATGAGAACATAGAAATATTTTGTAACATTATTTTTTGATAGTAGACTTTATAACATAAGAAGCTTTAAATCGACTTTTTCTACTTATCATTAGTCACAAAAATCTTTATGAGTGTCAACGTTAAAATAACCTTAATGTTTAATTTTTAACATTTATTGTATGTAACAAATTTCATAAGTCCTGATTGACAACCAAACAGTCCCAGTGCCACAAATCATGTTAATGTTTATACTTAAATTATTGCATCTTTCCCATTAAAACCATTTTCAACTTAAAGCTCACATCTTTGTTTACCTTCTTTTCCTTTTCTTTTAAAAATTGTTCATTTATAAATCCCTATAGTTACAAGATATTGTAGTTGCATAAAAAAAACCGGGTAAGAAATAAATTAGACGGGACAAGATGCAATATTTGGGCAGACCATGAGGTTTAACATTTGTCAATTTACTCGTTATAAGTTTAAACTTTAAACAACTGATCGCACCATATTGGTCTCTTGGTTCAAGTGTGACACCTATAGAAGGCCCCTATACTAGTATTTGTTTTAACATTCTAAAAGCATAAGTTGTCATTCCATAATTTATGGATGTTTGAATGTTTTTAATGTCAAAGTAAGAGCCTATCCAATAACAAAAATATTATCTTACCTAGTTATTCTATTATATCTAGTGTGTAACACAACTAATTTACATTAATATATTACAGTCAATGCTCAAACCATTAACATCAATATGAGCTTCACCGTTCTAGCTCTAAATATCTTTGACATTATACCCGGCCTCCCACTTTAACTATAGTTGTTGTTTTGATACTAAGAGCATCCCCAACCTAATAACTAAAAACCCTTATAAGCGTACTGATTTGTTACATTAGATTTTTACTCACTTTTAAAAACACTTATATTCTCTTCAATATGTCTTTTTTGTCCAAATGTTCTTTGAAAATAAAGGAAAAAGTAGATATACACAACGGTTGTCTCTTCTCTATTCAATAAAGATACGAATCTTGTAATGTATAGATATTAATGATTAATAACAATATATGCTAAAGTTTTTTTTTAAAAGAACTAAGGTCTTATTGACTCCCCTATGTTGAGACTCCCCATTCTCCATGTGCTATGTTACAATTTGACACTACGGTGAGTAAATAAATCACTAACACATGAATCCAAGATTCACACGTTCTTTTACGTTTAAAATTGAATCAATCAAAACAACTAATATCGAATACTATCATAATGAGAGAAGATACAAAAGAACTTAAAAGTAAGACTAATTTCGTAGAGTTTTAATTAGGCCATTTGTATATCGTTTTCTTCTTTTTCCCCGGGTGCCACATTAACTTCTTGTTTTCCCCATCAATAGTTTCCCTATTTTCTCATTCTTCTTATTTTACTGGTAACATTTTCTCATTTTCATCACGTTGGTATATGTACAAGTAATAATGCATAAACATAAGTGAAGACAAGTGGGCTAAAATAAGAATAACCGGTGAATTCTCCTAGTTTAAAAAAAAACCATCCCGGAAAAATGAGGGATCAGTGTTCTCATGTGGAGAAAATTTTCTCAATCTAGGAGTTCACTTTCCCCGTATATACTATAAACTAGTATAATAAACTTGTGAATTACGCGGATTGAATAAATAAAATATTAGTATAAAAAAATTTCTTAATTATTAAATGATATTCTAATCTAAGGTGTTGTTAAAATTATGTATGACTAAGGACTTTAAGTAATAGAACGATATTCCAAATAACCCTATAATATTTATTTTTATTAAGGTTTGATGTTTTAGAAAAAAAATTATTTAAAAAATTTGTTTATCTAGCAATAACATTAACAAATCTATTATTAATTATTAAAAAATTCTTTTTATTCTAAAGAATTAAATAATATTATTAGTAATTAGTGTAATTAATTAATAGGAAAGAAAAACAAGAAAATTTTGATAAGTAAAAATGTGATGTTGAAAACGTGTTTCTTCTGGTTACTATTTTATTATGGGAGAGGATATACTACAAAGTCTATATTCTCTAAAAAGGGTGAGAAGTAATTCTGATCATTGGATCAACTCATTAAAATAGATCAATAGTTCAAAAAAATGCGGTGGCAAAAATGTAAATAAGTGGAAAACTGCTAACAGGCAGAGGGACAAAAAAGTAATTTGACACAATGGTTGTTTGACACAATGGTTGTTTGACACAATGGTTGTTTGACACAATGGTTATTTGACACAATGGTTGTTTGACACAATAGTTGTTTGACACAATGGTTGTTTGAAACAATGATAATTTAACAAAATCGTAGTTTGACACAATGGTAGTTTGACATAATGGTAATTTAAAACAATAGTAATTTGGTATGTTGGCATGTTATTGTATTTTGCTATGTGTTTGCATGTTAAAATTTGTTGCTATATGTTGCTTTCCATTACATAATAGTATTTTGGTAACTTGTTTTTATCGTCAAAATCAAACGTAAACAAAACTCTTCAAACATGATACAATGAGTCTTATGACATAATGAATATAATGACACAATGAATATAATGACACAATGGGTATATGACACAATAAATCTTATGACACAATGAATATTATGACACAATGAATCCTATTCTTGGAGGTGGGGCGACCATTTGAACTTTATCAGCCTTAGACTTGTAACTATTTAAATAATCAAGATAAAAAACACAACTCGTCTTTGTTCGTAACCAATTGATTAACAATAATTGTTTTATTCAGACACAATGACGAACAAAAAGACACAATGATGATATCTAAGACACAATGATAATGTCAATCAATAACTAAATTCATATAACAAACACAACAACATAAAAGACACAACATAGAGAGACTTACCTGATATTTATAAAATATGTTCAACAACATATTAATAATGTCCAGAGTAATCTAACAGTATAGACACAATCACTGTTTTATTCAGACACAATGACAATACAAATGACACATGACGACAAAAAGACACAATGATGATACCTATGACACAATGATGATACCTATGACACAATGATGATGTCAATCAATAACAAAATTCACAGAAATCAGACAGTATATACAAAATGATGATCCAAACGTCAAAATTATTAACATACTATTTCAATTACAGTATATAATCTCTTCATACGTATCAAACTGATGAAATCAAATAGATCAACATAACTCAACGATTTTCAACAGAAACAACATAAAGCAATCTTCAGCAGATGAATTCGATCGTTTGAATCTTCAACGATTGAAATTGATATAAGATGAAACGTCAACTGTTTAAATCGATAAATTGAGAATTTGTTGAAGGCTTATGTTTAAATAAATTAGATGTAAGCAATATTCAACAGAATTTTGTTGAAGGCTTGGGTTCAAATAATTTTGTTGAATCTTCAATAAATTAGACTTACTAAAATACCCCTCCTTCTATTTTTAAAAAATGCACATGTCACTCACCTATTGTTTCTCACACTTTTTACATAATGTTCACTTTGTATTTTGAACCTAAGCCTTTTATTATATTAAAAAGATGTCCTTGGAGATTGAATATTTCTGTCGCTAATAAAACTCTTTAAATTGTTAATGACCAAAAAGTTCATTGCCTAAATTAATGTAAAATTTTAAGCACATAGAAAGACTGATACACTAATTATATTATTAAATATTTTTTTAAATGACAATTCACACATTTTTAAAACACTCTCTTAAATCTACATGAATTTATAACTAAACCCCTCAACCATATTATGAAGTAATATACTCACTACACACCATGAAATAGTCATTAAATGTTTCAGCCTTTTACGATTAAAAGTTTGTGTTAAACTGGAGTTAGTGATGGCTCCATGAGGGACTACTTTTTGTTTATTTTTGAACAACAATACTATTTTTTCAGGTCTTTTAAAACTACTTCTAACGATTGGACTACCAACTCAAATGACGTTAGAGATTGCTTCTACTTCAATATGGCCTGCGACAACGGCTTACCGACTGTTTATAGGATTACTGACATTTTAATTGTGTCACTAAAAGTGGTTTCTTTTGTTGTGTATCCTCTTAACCCTGTTCACTTGAGTTTTAAATAATTGTTTTTTGTTTAAAATTTACTTTTGTCAATATTTATGTGATGAGAAGAACCTGGAGTTACTGGTAGACTATTATTAAAAATACAAAATAAATAAATATTAATAATCAGCCGACTGCATGTTTCTGCTAAAACCTTTGAATATATTTTTGGGTTAGAATCTTAACCATGTTCACATATGCTCAGTATCCTATGAACTTTGGACTAACTGCTTATTTAATACTCTCCTAACCTAACAAAACCAATTTGTTATAAAAATTATTATAAGTGTATGATTGACTAATTGAATCCTATAGATTTATTGGATGACGAGCCACAAACCGGTTAATAAGTCCGATGATATTAATTTTATAAAATTATAAAAAGAGTAAATTACGTTTTTCGTCCCTGTGGTTTGGTGGTTATAACCATTTTCATCCAATAGTTTAAAAATGCCCGGTTTAACCACTGTGGTTTAAAATCGGTCACAATTAAGTCCAGGACACTAACCCCATTCATTTTTTCCGTTAAGTGTATGTAAAAAGACAATAATAACCTTGGACTTAAACTGTTACTTTAATATCTATGTATAAATATTAAAAAATAATATATATATATATATACACACTCACTCTCTCTATCTCTATTCTCTCTCTCTCTCTCTCTCTTCAATATCTATTCTGTCACACGTCCGCCACCCCACCACCCCACAGCCACCATCGCAGCCTCACAGCCACCGTCACCGCATCGCAACCACCGTCACCGCATCGCAGCCACCACCTCAGACCGCGAACCACCACAAAGCCGTCAACCATGAAGCACCACAAAGCCGACCACCACCGCCGGTCTACGCCTCCCACCGCCGGTCTCCGCCTCCCACCGCCGGTCTCCGCCTCCCACTGTTGGCCACCATCTCTCTCTCCTCTCTCTCTATACACGCAACATCAGAGACTACCAAACGAAGATGCATCTTAGGTTGTAGATGGATTTGAGAAGCATCGCACAGATCACCACCTGAAAATCATGAACCGGACCTTTAATCAAAGCGTCGATTGAGGGTGTACGAATGTGAAGAGGTTTAGGGTTTGAATCTGGAAGATGGAGATTTGAATTTGGGATTCAAAATTGGTTGGGTTGTGGTTAGGTTTCTAATTTTTTTATGGTTCCGATGTATGTGGTGATGGTGTGATGTTGGTTGTGCTGGTGCTATGGTTGTGCCGGTCAGATCATGAAGGAACTCGGATGGTGGTGGCGGTCGTTGGTTTGATTTAGGCTGATTTCGGGGGCGGTGGTGTTGTGGTGGTGGTGGTGTGGTGGCACTGGTGTTATGTGGTGGTGGATGGTGTGGTGTGGTGGTGGTGATGGTGGTGCAGTGGTGGGTGGGTGTGTGGGTGGTGTTGTGGTGGCAGTGGTGATAGTGGTGGTGTTGGGGTGGCGGTGGCGGCGGCGGTGGTGGTGGTGTGGAGGCAGTGGTGGTGGTCGTGGTGGTGGTGTTATGGTGGAGGTGATGGTGTTGGCCGTTGGTTTTTAAGAGAGTACAAACATATACATATATATATATATGTGTGTGTGTGTGTGTATGTGTGTGTGATGGTGGTGGTCTGATAATGCTGGGGGTGGGGTTGGGGTGTGATGGTATTGTGATTAATTAAGAGTAACAATTTTAATCCAAGGGCATTATCGTCTTTATTAAAATATTAATGGTGACATTGGATGGAGTTAACGGTTTGGACTTGATTGTGACAATCTCAAACCATAGTGGTTAAATCGGACGTTTTTAAACTATTGGATGAAAATGGTTATAACCACCAAACCACAGGGACGAAAAACGTAATTTACTCTTATAAAAAAGAACTTTACATAGTTAAAAAAGTCATACTCACTATATATAAATGAAAGTAAGATTAAATTCTCAAATTTGAGTGTTGAATATCCGAATTAATAAGATAACTGTATTATATTTTACAGATATAATTTAAAAATATAGACTTTTAGAATTCCGTTATAATTTTCTCTGCTAATTAACATCAAATAAATCTGAACTCAAATCATATCAATTTTCAACTTAAAACCGGGCTATTCAAATTCTTATCTAAAATTCTAAAACCCTTAATTCCTATTATTTTTTAAAATATCAACGCAACTAATTGTTAATATAATAATGTAAGGGTGTAAAAAAGTATCATCTTAGCTTGTTTAAATGTTCGCCTTGTTTAACTCCAGAGAGCTCAGCTTACAACACGTTATTAATTTTTAGTTATTTAAATTATATACATGTAATTCTTTTTATGGCGTTTTAATTTTGAATCATTATATATTATTTAGTTTTTTACAACCACCAATAATAATACTATTATATCATATAAAGTTATATATTAAATTTACATAAATAATAGTTTTCGCTAACAATTACGTGACTAGTCAGATCCGTATGTGAAACTCTGACTCGAGCTTAAACTAGTTCAAGGCCTATGCGTACTTGTAATATAGTAATATAAAATCATTTTTTTTCTAAAATTATATAAAAATTTATTGCCTCGAATCAATACTAGATTGGGGGATGGATCACCGAACCACAAGTCACCAACTATATTCCAACCGTTATAAATCTGTAATATTTTAATAACCAATTATGGTGACAAAAATCTAATATTACTATAAAGGAGCATCCCTTATTATTTCAAAAATTAAAGTTATTATTATTTTTGCCTTATTTTTAACCATTTCAATTTATAACCATGTTCACATCATGACCACACATGAAGCATGTTCACTTAAAAACATACAAATTACAACTAATTAACTTCAATTAAAACTATAACCATTACACTTTGAATAAAATAACTTCAAAAATAACATCAAGAATTTAACAGCAACATCCTACAGGCTACAGTACTAAAACTCACAACCTTTGGTCGTGTGATTCATCATTTACCATCGGAATGTCCTCTTGAAACATCCGGATCTTTCAATCAATCGATTAATCGATTGCGACGAAAGATCGCAGAATTAGGAACCGCAAAACGAGCCGAAAATGACCTCGACAGATCATCCGAATCATGCGACATTAATCCATGATCAAAGTTTTGTGCATACTCACTCGCTTCATACCCGAACCGCGTCGAATCCGAAAACCTATACATCTTCTTCTTCGCATTCATAATCTTTCTCAATAAAATTCGCCACAGAATACGCGCTTTTGAGGCCGAAACACTCACCGTCACGAGCTCGTCGTAGGCGGCGGTTCTCCGGCTCCAACGGCGGCTCCGGCTGCCGGAGTTGCACCAGCTGATGGTGGTTTCCATGGCGGAGAAGGAAGAAGATGGTGGTGATAATTTGTTCAAGTGTGTGAATGTATGCTGAAAACAAGTGTGGTGCATGTGGCTTTTATATGAAGTTGGTGTGGGTTATCTGTGGGTGGGTGGACTTGATCGTTATGTGTTGTTTTTGATGTTTTGTGTTTATTTTATTTCTTGAAATGGGAATAAAATTAATGTTTTAGATTGTGTTGAAACGAATATAAATGGGAAATGATGTAAAGTGTTTTGTTTTTTTGTTTTTTTTTTGTTTTGGATATTTTTTATGCATAATGATTGGGTGATTTAGTTTCTGCTTATGGAATGAAGAAAGTTTCTTGTCTAAAATTAATGGAAATAAAATCTAATATCATTTTTTGGAAATGTTAAATTAAGTGTAATTAAAAGCTAAGAAGAGGTATGCTACTGTTATGTTACCTTTGTCCCGTATGTTTTTTTCGAACGGCAAAAAAAAAAAAAAAAAAATCGCTTAGAAGAATGGTAGAAAAGAAAGGAAACTGTTTTTTTTATATCCTTCAGGTCAAAGCTCCAAGCATTTGATTGGAGTGATTGAAAAATTTATAGATTGATATCTTTTTGTAGGAGTTATTTGTAAGTTGGGTGTTTTTGTTTTGTTGAATAAAGGTTTATATGATGTAAAAGGAGAGGAAAAAAAGAAAAAGAACAACTAAGAGATACTTTAAGTAAGATGCTAGAATACATCAAACACCAATCTTAGGTAAGGATGCAACGTTATAATTAGACTTAATTACACGGATGGTCCCTGTGGTATGTCCAGATTTCACTTTTGGTCCTTAAGTCCATGAAATTACAAGAACGGTCCAAAACTTTGCACGAACGTAACCTAATGGTCCCTGAGTTGGATGGGCGTTAACTTATACCGTTACTGATTGTGAAATTACAACTTACCCTTGTATTAAAAAAGGGTTAGTTAATATGGGTGGACTCACCCCACCCTATCCCAACCCTTCCTCCCCCTTTCTCCTTGCCCGCCACCACCTCCCACCACCACCACCACCGCCACCGCCACCGCCACCGCCACCCGCCACTCCTCTTCTCTATCGCATCCTCCGCCTGATCCTACCACAACCGCAAACCCTACCTCCGTCTCTGGTACAAACCCAACGCCACCAACGCCGTCGTCTTCCTCGACCGTCCGACCACACATTCCGCCACCGACTCCGATTCCGCCCTCCCGCCGGTGATCATCTCTCCGACACCTCACGGTTCCCCTACACCTTCCCCAAGGGCCTCCGATCCGCCATTCGCGTCGCCAGGATCGTCAAAGAAGCTGTCGAATCGTACGATTCCAATGAGGTTCGGTGGTACGTTTTCGGTATAAGTTACTAACAACCAGATTGACTTCTTGGGGAAGGGGGAATGAGCAAGTTCAGGTGATGGTGCGTCTATGACGGTGATGGTGATGTTGGTCGTTGAGGGAGACGGATGGGGGAGACGAAATATGGTGGTGCAGTAGGTCGTCGGTGATATGAGAAGGTATCAATCGATTTGGTGGTGTTCGCCGGTGAGGGGGTGGCTGAAGGTGGTGGCAGGTGAGTTGGGGAAGATGATGAGGTAGGTGGGGTTTTATGTTGACTATTAATCTAGTGTATACAAGGGTATTTTAGTCATTTTCAAAAAATTAACAGAAAAACTTAACAGACATCCACTTTAGGGACCATCTTTGTTACATTTGTGCAAAGTATTGGACTAACCTTGTAGTTTTTAAGACTTAGGGACCAAAAGTGAAATCAGGCCTAACCACAGGGACCACCCGTGTAATTAAGTCTTATAATTACAACAAGACTTCTAATCTTAGTGAGAATAATTTTACTCTGTTTCATAGTTAAAAAATGATTGTATGTTTCTTAATCCATAATGTTTTAGGGATATATGGGGGCACCAGCAGGTTCACCTAATGGGTTGTTACGCGACCACCAACCCTACGGGCTCAAAAGGTTGGGGTTGGGTGGGTTCATGAAGTCATTAAAAGATCAATAGAGAACAAGAGGTGTTCAATAATGGTGATGAATAATTGGTGATGAGATGGCACCAATTGATTGGGTAAAAGATTCAAAAGGTTCAAAAAAAATTTACAACCCTTTCAAGGGCGGCAGCCCCTGGCGGGGTCCGGGGGCAGCGCCCCTGGTAGCGGAGTCCAAGGGCCGGCATCCCCTGGCGAGGTCTAAGGGGTAGAGCCCTGCTGGGGTCGAGCTGACAGGTCAGCTTGGAAATCGAATCAGATTATGAAAGTTGGTCACTTTTCTCTCGTTTTTCTTCTTCTTCTGGTTCACGAAATTCACACAATATAACATACTAATTCTTGATCTCGTCTGAGTTGTATCCGGATGATTTATTCGAGTGAACCACCGAATAATTTTGATCTGAAAGTGATTTTCACGACTCTCAGATTATCCAAGTTTGATTTCAAGTGTTCTACATAATTTATCAGTGCGTATGTCAATTCGACTAAATCCATATAACAATGATTTATTTAATAGTTATGTTAGATAATTACATATGTAAATGAATCCCTGAGAATGTATCTGTTGAAGAGTGGATTTAAAGTCAAGGGGCTGATTCTGTCATTATCTCATAGTTTGTTACTTAGAGTGTTTAATGTCTTGTTAATAACCCTAAGGACTAGTTATGTTAGTTTTAATACTTGAAGGTTAAAGATGTCTAATGGTTGTTAGGAGTTAGTTGTGATAACAGATTGTGTATATAACATTGATAATGGTGGTATTGAGAAGAATCAACCTTCTTCTTTAGATTGTAATCATCTTCTTCATAAAAATCAAATTCGTTTCCATTGTTCTTGATTGTTTGAGTGTGTTGACTTTATAATCAACAATTGGTATCAGAGCTGGTTCTCGGCTCCCGATCGAAGAAAGATCCTAACTCAAACACTACGTGAATTCAATTGAATCTGGGCGAAGATCATAATGGTCTCAACGAAGTTCGAATTGGAGAAATTCGATGGAAGAAACGACTCCGGCCTATGGAGATTGAAGATGAGGGCATTGTTGGTCCATCAGGGGGTGGTCGATGCTCTGAAGGGCGGTGAAGCCATACCAGCAGGGAGCACTGATAAAGAGAAGAAAGAGATTGAGAGTCGGTGGAAAGACATGATGAGAAGGCGCACAGCGCCATAATCCTGAGCCTAGGAGACCGAGTGTTGAGGGAAGTTTCTAAGGAGACCACTGCGGTGGGTATATGGTCGAAGCTAGAGAGTTTGTACATGACAAAGTCTCTAGCAAATCGGCTCTATTTGAAAAAGAGACTGTACACCTTTCAAATGACGGCTGGGAAGACGATGGAGGATCATGTTGATGAGTTCAACAAGCTAATGTTGGACTTAGGCAACATTGAAGTGACCTTGGAGGAAGAAGATCAAGCCGTTATATTCTTGACATCACTGCCACACTCATACGAGCACTTTGTGGACACCCTCATGTATGGGAGAGATACCCTTACCATGGAGGAAGTCCTGTCTGCAGTGAATTCAAGGGAACTCAAGAAAAGATCTGAGAGTCAGGAGGAGTCAAGCAGCAGTGGGTTGATGGTCAGGGGAAGATCTGATAAAGAAGCTTCAAGGGTAAAAGCCAACACAAGTCAAAGTCTAGGTTCAAAAGAAAGTGTTACATCTGCCAATCTGAGAAGCACTTGAAAAGGGACTGCCCTGAGAAGAGAAATAAGAAAGCTGATGGGGTAGCTTTCAGAGTCAAGGCAGCTCATCCCCGGATAATTCAACTGATGGGTATGAAAGCTCAGATGTATTAATGGTGTACAAAGGGATTGAAAATGAATCATGGATCTTAGACTCCGGGTGTTCATACCACATGACACCAAATAAGAAACTTTTCAAGGAGCTCAAGATTGAAGATCTTGGAGAGGTGAAGTTGGGTGATGACAGAACCTGCACTATACAAGGTCAGGGTATGATCAACTTGAGCTTGAATAATGGCACTACCATGGAACTGCACAATGTCAGGTATATTCCCCAGTTGACCAAGAACTTAATCTATCTAGGTACATTTGAAAGGGATGGATGCAGTGTAAGTTTGAAAAGTGGTAAAGCTAAGGTAGTGAAGGGGTCTATGGTGATGATGTCAGGGTCAAGAACTGGCAATAACTTGTATGTTCTGGATGGTCAAGCAAATGTCACTGGTGCTCCTATGCAAGAAAGTAATAAGTCTAGCCCTGCTAGACTATGGCATAGGAGACTAGGACATATTAGTTGCCAGGGATTAACTGAACTTAAGAAACAAGGTGTACTTATGGGCTTAAGTGAATGTGATTTTGGATTTTGTGAGCACTGTGTGATGGGCAAATCTCACAGGGTTAAGTTCACAAAGGGTAAGCATTGCACAAAAGGGATCTTAGACTATGTGCATGCTGATTTGTGGGGGCCTACACAAACAGCATCATTGGGGGGAGGTCACTATTTTCTGTCCATAATAGATGACTACTCGAGAAGGTTATGGGTGTTTATATTGAAACATAAACATGAGACCTTTAACAAGTTCAAAGAATGGAAGGTGATGGTAGAGACTCAAACTGGAAAAAGGGTGAAAAGGTTAAGGACTGATAATGGACTGGAGTTTTGCAACTCTGAGTTCACTAGGCTGTGCAATGATCAAGGAATGGCAAGACATCTCACTGTGTCAGGTACACCCCAACAGAATGGGCTAGTAGAAAGAATGAATAGAACACTACTAGATAAAGTAAGATGTATGCTTCATGAATCAGGCCTACCCAAACGATTTTGGGCAGAAGCATTGTCTACCTCAGCCTATCTGATAAACAGATCACCCTCATAAGCCATTGGAATGTTGTCACCTATGGAAAAGTGGACAGGTGTGAAAACTAGTTATGGTGATCTTAAGGTTTTTGGGTCACTGGCATATGCACATGTTAAGCAGGATAAACTTGAGCCAAGAGCAGTCAAGTGTGTGTTCTTGGGGTACCCTGATCAGGTCAAAGGGTATAGACTGTGGCCATTAGAAAAGGAAGGATCAAAGGTGTTCATTAGCAGAGATGTGACTTTTAATGAAGATGTTAGTTTTAAAGATATCACAAAGGGTTCAAATGAATGGAATGTGACTAGCACAACTGGTCATGGTGGTCGAATTGAGGTGGAGAATGATGGGAATGTAACACTCCCAATTCTGTGGCATCTGAAAGAGCAAATTCAGATGGTAATTCTGATGGCAATGCCGAAGGAATTACACAACAGACTTCCAGGTCTAGTCCCTGTAGCTTAGCTAGGGATAGAACTAGAAGGCAAATACATCCACCTGCAAGGTATAGAACTCAGAATAATGAAGATCTGTCAGCTTTTGTGTTTATGGCTGCACAACAAGACAGTTGCATGGAACCTTTGTCTTTCAAAGAAGCTGTCCAAGCAGTGGATAAAGAGAAGTGGATAGAGGCTATGGAAGATGAAATGAACTCTCTATATAAGAATGAAACATGGGAGTTAGTAGATAAACCACAGGGGCAGAAAACAATAGATTGCAAGTGGTTGTATAAGCTAAAGGATGGTGTGCAAGGTGAAGCCCCTAGATATAAGGCTAGACTGGTGGCCAAGGGGTTTACACAGAGAGCGGGTGTAGACTACAATGAGATATTCTCACCTGTGGTAAAGCATTCATCAATTAGAGTGATCCTTGCAATCACTGCTCAGTTTGATTATGAGTTGGAACAATTAGATGTAAAGACAGCTTTTCTTCATGGGTCATTGGATGAAACCATTTACATGAAACAACCTCCAGGGTTTGAAGAAATGGGTCAGGAGGAGAAGGTTTGTCTTCTCAAAAGATCATTGTATGGTCTAAAACAGTCTCCTAGGCAGTGGTACCTGAGGTTTGATGACTACATCCTAAGTCATGGATTTAAGAGGAGCTGTTATGATAATTGTGTATACTTTAAGGAGTATTCAGCTGGTGATTTTGTGTATCTGTTGTTATATGTTGATGATATGCTTGTGGCTTGCAAAAGTAAGGTGGAGGTTCAAGCTACAAAGCAGCTGTTAATGGATGAATTTGACATGAAAGAGCTGGGTAATGCCAAGAAAATCTTAGGCATGGAGATTCGTAGAGATAGGGATTTAAGGCTGTTGAAGTTATCTCAGGAAGGATATGTGAAGAAGGTCTTGTGTAGCTTTGGTATATATACTTGCAAGCCAGTCATTACTCCAATAGCTCAACACTTTAAGCTGTCTGCTAGAGATTCTCCCACTACTGATGTAGAGATACATCAGATGGATAAGATACCTTATGCTAATGTTGTGGGGTGTTTGATGTATTTGATGGTCTGCACAAGACCAGATATTGCATATGCTGTGAGTATTGTGAGTAGGTATCTCTCTTGTCCAGGCAAGTTACATTGGCAAGCTGTTAAATGGATTTTGAGATACTTGAATGGTACTCAAAAGGTTGGATTAATGTTTGGAAGAAAGGCCAGTAATGATTGTAATATACTGGGGTATGTTGACAGTGATTATGCAAAGGATTTGGATAATGGGAGATCTATGACTGGTTATGTGTTTACTTTGATGGGAAGTGTGGTTAGTTGGAAGGCAACACTGCAGTCATCAGTAGCTTTATCTACCACTGAGGCTGAGTTTGTTGCACTCACTGAAGCTGTAAAAGAGTCCATGTGGTTAAGGGGAATGACTACAGAGCTGGGTATTCAATTACATAGTAATGTAGTCATGTGTGATAACCGGGGTGCTGTTCAATTAGCCAAGAATCAGGTGCATAGTGAAAGGACTAAACATGTCCGGGTGAAGTTGTTTTTCATAAGGGACATTGTAAAGTCAAAGGAGGTGAATATTGTTGAAGTTGATACTCTTGAGAATGCAGCAGATATGCTTACTAAAGCATTGCCTGGTCCCAAGTTTGAGTTTTGTTTAGAAATTCTTCATATTGAGTGACTTTAATCCAATGTGGAGATTGTTGAAGAGTGGATTTAAAGTCAAGGGGCTGATTCTGTCATTATCTCATAGTTTGTTACTTAGAGTGTTTAATGTCTTGTTAATAACTCTAAGGACTAGTTATGTTAGTTTTAATACTTGAAGGTTAAAGATGTCTAATGGTTGTTAGGAGTTAGTTGTGATAACAGATTGTGTATATAACATTGATAATGGTGGTATTGAGAAGAATCAATCTTCTTCTTTAGATTGTAATCATCTTCTTCATAAAAATCAAATTCGTTTCCATTGTTCTTGATTGTTTGAGTGTGTTGACTTTATAATCAACAGTATCTAAAAGGTAAGGAATGAAAACATTTATAATCATAAGAAGGTCTCGATCTCCAACCAAAATTATTGAAAGACTTCATGATCCTTGATTCAATATGGGTTAGAAATAGGATGAGGAAAATAAAACGTCTTTAAACGGTCCTTACGGTGTCCAATTGGTTAAACTTGTCTCTAGTGTTTGGGGATCTTTTTGTTATTTGGTGTTATGTTTTATTGGGGGTTTTAGTTTTTTGTTAATCCGGTCCTAATAAAAATTTTGTTGCTAAAAAAACATATATAAATAAATGTATCTTTATTAATAAGTACCAATCATTTAATTAAGGGGAAAAAAGGATAGTTACCCTAAAAAGTCAAAGGGTTGCAAATATCGACATGAGACATGCCAAAAAATATTTTATAAAATCCGGTTCTTAAATCCGGTCCGACCACCAAACCAGTAAGTCGTCTGGTTCGACGTCCGATCCGGTTATGAAAAGATTGATCGTGTTTTAGACTATCTTTAACAGTTGAGCCGTATTATTTCCAACTTGCCACCGTCATACTCTCTTTTCTTCTTTGTTTGAATGGTTGATTGGTGAAACCACACCATTCACCTTTAAACGCCATGCCCCTTTACATTTGTTCGATCATTTAGTGCATACGTCTCCATCCCCGTGTTGGTTGAAACAATTACATATAGTCTTAGGATAACCAAATAAAAAGAAGAAATTCTCTTATTCTTATTATGTTTTGTTTATAAGTATTAAAATACTTAAATGGCTTAATATAAACTTAAAAATAATAATCATTAATTTGATGTTATAATGATGAGTTTTGATATTTGCTTTTCTGGTATTAATATTTACTGATATTTGATATTTTACTGATTGAGTTTTGATTTTTGTTTTATCTATTATTAATCTTTAACTTATATATTTATCTCAATTTTTTTAATTTTAATAATCTTCCAATCATCACTTTAATTTCATTCTGACAAAGAAATGTGATTTGACTAAGATGGGAACTTGAATTTGACATCTAGGTGATTAATCGCAAAGGAGTCCTAGATCAACTGGTTTAGGAGATCGTAAATAAGTCCTAGATCAACTGGTTTAGGAGGAGGCATCCTATGACTTTTCAGAGTGAAGGTCATGGGTTGGAGTCTCACTAGGTGTAATATGCTCCAAGTGGGCCAAGGGTTTTACCACAGTGGGCCTTTGGGTGGTGGGTTTCCCTTGGAATGGTGGACGAGCCGGGTCACCAGCGTTGTCTGTGTTCGCGGGCGTGGATGGGTTCACCAATGGGTTTATCCGGGTGACCGGATTTAAAAATTATTCGTTACCGTTAAAAAAAAAATCTAAGTGGCTAACCACGTGACATTATTCAGTAGGCAAATCCTATCACGTGACGACCACGACTTGATCTACCTCTTTTCAAAAGAAAGTCAAGAATTCTACTTATTTCCTGTTAAAATACGCAGCTATAAAATTTAGTATTTATCTCACATTCAACTTTTGTTTAACAAAAACAAAATGAAACGGCAGTACAAATCGAAAATCAGGCTATTATCATCGCTTCAAACAAGATCAAGGTTAAATACATTTAGAGGAATTAATTTCTTATCACAACATTAAATAACAATTTGTTAGTTTTTTTAAAGCTAACTAAAATGGATTAATGAATTTGAGTAAAAAGTAATCTTATAAACTATGTAGCCGTTAGGTCTTTAGCAGTGTTGTTGAGACCGGATCGGACCGGCCGGTCCGACCGATTCGACTGTGAATCGGGGCCTGGTCCGGTCCGGTCAGGGGTAGTTCGTTTTGGTTGAGTTGACCGGCCGGTTCAAACCGAGTCGGCGGTTGGACCGGCTAACCGGGTCGGTTCCGACCGGTTTTCCAATTTTTTTTTTTATTTTAGTGGGTAAAAACGGGGTGTTAAACCATAAATTAGTACTTCGGATATACAAATATAGTTAAGTTTTATATATAACTATAAAATATATGTATAAATCATATATAAATTACTTATATTTAATTACATATATAAATATAATTAAAATATAGTTAAATCCGGTCCGACCGGTCCAACCGGTCCGACCGGTCCGACCACCAAACCAGTAAGGCGTCCGGTTCGACGTCCGATCCGGTTCTGAAAACATTGGACTCTTTAGTAGGCATCCCTACCCTCACAATCACCGAAGGTGTGTAATAATATTTATGTGAGTAGGAGACTTAATTTAAAGCATTTTGTTAGTCATCAAAAGAATTGAATTTGAAAATTGAAACTTATTCATGAATGTTTAGATTCCTTAAGAAAAGGAAATTACATATAAATCTGCCTCTAAATTTAAAAACTACATATTTATCGAATTATAAGTTTTATATGCATGATCTTAATACCCATCACGCATTATTTAGGGAAATTTGTAAGTTCTAAAAGGCTAGAGGGATACACGAAACTAACCCCTATGCTGATTTGATTCAAGACTTAAACAACTTCCAAACCCATTCAAACATCTACAAGCTTAAACAAATTTCCAACGCGTTAACTTCAACGGCCCCATATTGTTTAAACATCGGCAACCCCAGAAACATTTAAATCACAAATTAATCAAAAGTCAAAACCACCTATTCAATGAAGCTCTATCAAAAGCGGTACCAAAACCATCACATCGAGATCAAATGAAGTAGAAATCTAATCAAATGAAAAAATTAGATGATCTCAAGATATTTGAATATCAATATGGTTATCAATGTAACTTCCAATTACATTAGGCCATGCGGTGTACCACAACGCCCCAGAGCATTAAGGTTAATGTGGCTTGTTAAGGGCGTGGCACCCCATTTCCTTGGGGGCGTTCATGGTGAGCGTGTGGGCTAACCAACAGGCGTGAGAAGGGGAGGGAAGGGTTGATTTGCAGATGAGGAATTAGAACTCCAATAGTGACTATTTAATTTATACATTTTGTGTGTGAGGAACCGTTTCCTTAATAATGAGATGGAGTGAAAAGTGACGTGACGCATACGTGAAGTGAAGGGGCTTTGGAGTGAAATTTACAGCCTTAACATGAAAAAAAAGTCTAGATATATTACATGAACAGGAGGATGAAGTCTAAGGGACTGTTTGGCAGCCTCTTAATCAGCCTCTTAATGGTTCAGATGTCTGAATGGTTCAGCACTTAATGGTTCAGACTGTTTGTTTCACGAGCAAATGTCTGAATGATTAAGACATTTGCCTCTGAATGATTAAGCATTATACTAATGCTGAATGGTTAAGAGGTCTAATGCTGAATGATTAAGACCTCTTATCTGAATTGATCAGACATTTGTCTTTGAATAGTTAAACGATATACTACCTCTTAATGGTTCAGCACATAATGGCTCAGACCTCTTATTGATTCAGCACTTAATCATTCAGACATTATCAAACAGCCCCTAAAAGATGAGCTGAAGGCAATAACTGATACCAAAATCGATTTGAAGAACCGAACACGATACTAATTTTGATTGGAATTTATTTCATTTAAATTTATTTAGATTCCAATCCCTTTGAAAAAAATTCCAGACAACCCTTAGGTTCTTCAAATAACTTACCGCTATATACGATGCACTTACCAGGGTTCGAACGTATGCCGTCATCGATAAGCGCTCGAACGTACCACGAGCCTTGGTCAAGCTCATAAGAACTCTACTGTATTGCTAATCGACTTTCAAAGCGTTTTGTGCTATGCAAATACTTACATATACACGATATATACACATATATAGATATATAATTAAAATTATTATAAACTATAGTCGCAAACAAGTGACATTTCCATCTGAGTTATTTGAACTCAACTTTCAAACCGAGATGCATCAAGCTCTCACATTGAGCTAATATTGAGCTTGCATAACTAAGATTGCTTTTCCAGTAATGTTTTATTTTAACTCTCAAAAGGTTTAATCACAAAAGTTCATTAACCTAGTGATTTATCAGTCGAACTTAAGCTAGCATAGTCAAGCCAAGCTTTAACCTTGTCGAGCTAGGCCGAGTCATATGAAACCCTAGATATGACTACACTATCTGGTCAGACTAGTAGACATGTTGCCCTTTGGATAAATACATCCAGCAATAAAGATGTGATCAATATTCACAAATCTTAGTACGTTACCATAAAGGAATACATGTGAACAACTATTACGACGACTAAGAATCAGTACCATGTAAATTAATGAAAATGTATAAACCAGCGTGTGATGTTATATTTACATCGGTTATCATATGAAGCAGATGTGAGTCAATGACCCAAGAACAGAAGCAGAAATGTGAGACTAAGTTAAGGAACATTCACCGAAACCTTACCTTATAATATAGCCTGATACTTTGTCACCTCCATACAGGAGTTTACTGCAACAGGGAAGCTCAGAATCATGTTCACAGACCAAAGAGAAATTTAATATTATGGAAGTGTAAAGAGAAGGGTTTCATTTTACCGCAGGATAACAATCTTGTCGGTCGATTGTTTGATTTTGCGTGTTCATGACCACCTCACATGATATCTTGGCCTGTTCATCAACAAGAAGTTATAAATATTTTATAAACAAATATTTAGCATACGAGGATCGAATATTGAAAATGGAGCTGGTATCCATGATACAAGGTTCTCTGTAATGCATTACACATGTATGATCATCATCTGGCTAAACTTTTATCAAAAAGATGAGCATCCACTTTCAAGTTTCAACTATGCTTTAGAAAGTTAAAAAGTCATTGAAGTGCAAGTAAGCAACAGGAACCAAGAAAGGCCCAAGCTTGTAAGCAAGTGCAGATTCTTTTCCTGTAACCCGAGTATACGTTAAAGTTCAAAGATCATTGCAAACGCATGTTGGTTAGAGAATTGAGACTGAAGATGAAATCACAACATCTAATAAACTTATAAAGAGCTCTTGGGCTAAGGCTAGATACTAAGATGGATCTAGGTGGCTTAATAATCACCCCTAAATCTTCTACCAGATGGATATTCAGTATCTATTTTAATCTATGTAGTTAAGAGCACCAAAGGTGCACGACGCCAGGTGAGGCAAGACCAAATCGCCTTGAGTTCTGCCGGGAAAACTCTGGCTCAAACCAGTAAGAAACAGCTAAAACTAGTCTGAAACATCCAAAAATGGCCCTGAACCAGCCTAAACTAGCTAAAAGGGCCTGTTATACTAAGTGTGTTGCTTGTCTCGGGCCCTTGTTTTTAAGCGTCTTACGCCTAGTCGACAGGCTCACTAGCCTTGAGTGCGCCAGCACATTCAACTACCTAGGTAATTTGATGTTCACAATGTCCTCTAACTACTCAAGAGTGAAGATGTGATTATAAAGAAGAATGCAAACATGAGACTATAGGACCCAAAAACCAGTAAATTTGATGTTCACAAAATCCTTTAACTACTCAAGAGTGAAGATGTGGTTATAAAGGAGAATGCAAACATGAGACTATAGGGCCCAAAAAACAATCATTGTCTACAAACCAACTCCAATGGACTGTAATAAACCTTCCGTTCGTCTAACCTCCAGTAAAATTGGCTTAAATATAAAATTAACTCTGAGAAAGCAACAGATGAGACCCTAAAAATGCAGCAACTACTTAAAAGCAGAATGTGTTGTTAACTTAAGAGATTTTGGTTTAAATTATATTGATGATCAAATCAGTGGTGCAACATCTCCAAGGATCAAAGATAATCAAATCCTCACATAAATCAAACAGTAAAGAGTTAATTAGCAACAATAAAACACATATACTACCAATACGATACCGTTCTAAAACATGAATCAAATAGAAAACAGGAGCACTTTCATAAAGTATAGTAATTAGCAGCTATAACTTCAAATTAACCATGATTTATAATTTTATACGGATCGTTTAAAACGATCAATCAACTAGAAAAATGCTTGTTACATAATGCAATCATACATTACCTACAGATCAAAGGAACATAAATGCATACCGAAATCGGAAGATTAAACAACAAAATCCTGAGACTACCACGGATCTCAGAAGTCGTCGTAAACGGGATCGAGCCTTTCACCAGATCCTTAATCAGCGAAACCGATTCCGACACCACTTGAGCTCCATTAAGCACAAGCGTCGCATTAACAACCGACGTAGCAAACGCCTTCACCCTTCCGTCATCCGACGTCACAAACCCTAGCTTCTCCCCCTTATACTCAACGGAAACATTCAGCGACCGATAATCAAGCGAATAAACATCCGGATTACGCACCTCGATCCGTACACCAAGCTCAACGTCGATTGAAATCGGAGCGGAGTGGACTTTCAGGCGGTCGAGGCGGAGGTCAACGACTTTCAGGTGGGGGTCGGAGGGCCAGAGGAGGTAGAGGGCGACGGCGAGGAGGAGGAGGGTGGTGGCGGAGTAGAGGTAGCGACGGCATAAGCGACGCCGTATGCGGTGGCCGGAGAAGTAGAATGGTAAGATGATGTAGAATTGAGGTGGCGGAGGAGACGGTGGGAGTGGGTCGTATGGGTGGTGGTTCGATGGGGTCGGTGGTTCGGGTCGTACGGACGTCATGACGGTAAAATGGTGGAGAACATAGAACACGGGATTTATAGCTTGTGGTCTTTTGGTCTCTTGTTCGTAAACACGGTACAAACCAATAAATCTTTTAGTATTTTTAAATGTGATTACGAGTGAAACAGAGATAAAAAATAATGATAAAAATATAAATAAATATTATTTAATTGAAATAAAAAAGAGAACAAGTAATGTCGTTAATGCAAATATATAAGAAAGAAGATTAGAAAACTAGTGTGAATGCTTTAAGACCTTCTAATAATTTAGACTTTGAAAGTCGCTCGTATAATCATCGTAAATTTAGAGTTGATTTTTTTGTGTAGACTTAATTACCCGGGTGGTCCTTGTGATGAGGCCTGATTTTATTTTTGGTCCCTAACATTAAAAATTACAAGGTTGGTCCAATAGTTGACACAAATGTAATAGACTTGGGCCCTGAGGTGGATGGACGTTACTTTGACTGTTAAATTATTTTAAATGACTAAAATACCCTAATAATAACCCTTCACCAGTCGCCACTTTCAGCCACCCATCGCCTCCTTCCATCGCCGACGACTCACCTTCCACCGTCAGTGACTCGCATTCTTTCAAACTCAATACCTTCAACAGAGAAACCATACGCTCCTGTTCATCCACCTTGACAAATGCTTCTTCCACCACTCCCAGTCCCGTTCCTCATCCCCCTCCACCACCACCTTACCTTCTTTCCTCACAGCACCATCGCCAGACTTACCCACCTGATTCTTTCAATAACCACCCAAATACTCATCGAACCACTTGATCACATTCCTAACGTTCTGCTGAACCACCGCCCCTCACCGCCTGTGGCTTTCTTCATCCGCACCGCCTCCTTCACTGTAATTCCTTTGACATCGACAGATGGTTGAGAAATCCAAAACCCTAAAGGGATGGTGGGAGAATCGATGTAACATCCGTATTTTTACGTTAATAAAAAATTAACGTCATTTAATCTTGTAAGGACCATTGTCGTGAATTATGAAACTTATGGGTTACTTATGCATATTGCTTTAATACGTCTTTTAATCCTTTAACTTGAATGTATAATAATTTAATAATAATAAAAATAATAATAATAATAATAATAGTAATAATAATAATAATAATGATAATAGTAGTAGTAGTAGTAATAATAATAATAATAATAATAATAATAATAATAATATTAAATAATAATAATAATAATAATAATAATATTAATAATAATAATACTATAATAACTAAGAAAAATGATAATAATATCAATAATAACAACTTGAAAAAATTAATAAACTTAAAAAGAGAAGTCCAGGGGGTTTTATTGCCAAATTAGGAACTTAAAACATAAGTTCTCACATGAAATAACAAAATAACAAAACCACAGGGACCAAAGTTGTAATTTGTTTAAAAACCAACCCCTTTCCCCCCTTAGCCCGTTTTTCAGGCGAGTGGAGGCCTGTGCCTCCGGCCGAACTCCGGCAAGGGCCAAAACAATCTTTTGGCCGCGGTTATGACCCAAAAACCGACCCAAAACCTTTCGTGTACGTGATTCGAACTTGATGAACCATTAAATTGGGTTTAAGACGTCGGTTTCTAGCTTAATCGGTTTCAAAAACCGAACCACATTAAACAACATAGTCATTCGAGTATTAAACTGTAATTATAACCAAATTAACTCGACTTAATCGAACGTTTATATGTTTCTAAATCATTACAACAATCAATTGCATCTGAATCAAATATAAACATCTAGTTCGATATCAACCTTAATCGCGACCCACCCCCATCCGAACTACATCTTCTGCAACTTGATAAGAGCAATTGGTTGAGGGCTTTAGAGGATCATAACCCACTGAAACTACACATAAAGCGAATTTGATTATCATCCTCATTTGAACATCAATCAAGCTACGTGGTCGCGACCTGCCCATCAACCGGGAATTCATCCTTTTCATTTCGAGAACAGGTGATTAAAACACATCTTTATACTTGTTTTACAAGGGGAACAAAAGCCCCATGAATTCCATCGATAATAGCATTTAATTGGGTTTCAATTTGGGATTAAACAATTCTAGGGTTCATCTTGATTTGGGGGGTTTTTTGTGTTGGGCTTTTATAATTTGGAAACCGGGTGATACTGCAGCTGTATGCCTTGGTTCATCGGTTCCGTGCCCCCTTGCTAACCTTGAGGTCCCGGGTTCGACTCTGGGCATCCTCAAATATATTTTTTAAGGCTTTTTCAGCCTTAAATAAATTTCAGAAAATTTTTATTAAATATAAAAATAGTTTTTATAAACTTTAAATATTTTCTTTTCAAGACACCAAATAATTTACTAAATATTTATCAAATTTAAATAATTAAATAACTTTATTTAAATCCTTTTTACAAGGTTATTTTGGTTTAATTTTGTTAAAAAAGGATTCCAAATAATACATAATAAATTAGTTTTGGTTCAATCGTTATATTTTAAATCATGGATATTTTAAAATATTTATTTAAACTTTTATACAAATGAATTCTTTTAAAATAGTTAAATAATTATTATATAAAATTGAACTTGAAACAATAATTAAAAATCGTTAAAATATTAATGATATTATCGTTATCTTTTAAAGAATTACTTTTATAATTGTGGAAATTATATAATATACTTAGAAAATTTTAAAGATTTAACCACATTTTGAACTTCATCATTATTATATCTAACTTATTTCTAAAACGCTTAATCACCTATATAATTCCTCTAATGGAATTAAAAAAATGTAAATAACTACTTTATAAATTTAATTACTTAACAAAACCTCTTAAAACTATTGAAACCCTAATTTATATTTGAACGTTAAACTTATCATTAACCTAAACTTGTAAGTTGTAACATATGTTTAGGTGTCTTGTAATGGATATTTAGATTATCTTTTGATCTTTTATCATCTTGTAATGATTATATCAATGTGAGTTTTCCTTGCCCTTTTTTTTACATTTTTTACACTATTTTGGGGAAACATGATACTTATACATTATACACTTATAACGTATGAGACTTGTAAAGCACTTGAAATTCATCTTATTATTTTGTCATGGTTATTTGTGTGTTGTAAGTGTTTATATGAGATACATAGTTTGTTTACAATCATTAACTATTGCTAGCCTGGCGATGTCTCAGATCTTTGGGCTTGACAAGCCTATTTGGTGCTAAAGTCGATGTATTGCCAACTCCTAGGAGCCGTATGCTTGTGCACTAGGGAACCAAATACACTTAGCCAATCATATATACTTGTAATCAAGTCGAGGTTTGGTTGTAACGATATGTGTTCTATAACCTTACTAGCTTATAACCTATGACATGAATTGCTACTTGTAATCTTTTCATATTATGTATGAAAACCTTGGAAACTCACCAACTATTTATAGTTGACCTTTTATTTTTATCATGTTTCAGGAAAACCCCAAGTTTGAAGTGCACTTATGTTGCTGGCATAATCTAGGACTTGGACCTAGTTAATAAAATCAATTGATTATACTGTGTTATGTCATGTTGAAACTTATTTCATTATTGAGACTTATGCTTGTAATGTACCTTACAAACTTATGAATAATATATATTTGGATTTAATAATAGCGTTATGTGGCTGTGAACAATCGTAACCCTCACATCTCGACGATTCCGCCGTCAAGGTTGGGGTGTGACAATCGAGACGATGAATAGGGTGATTGTGGGGTTAATTGATTGTCGTGGTGAGTTTGGGGGTTGTGTAGGTGAGTTTGTGAGTTGGATCAGTGATGCGTACGAAGGGGGGAAGTTCGACGGAGATATTGACGTCATTGAAGAGGTGACGGTGGTTGAGGGTTGTGCTGGTGGTGACGGTGGTTGAGGGCTGTGTTCGTGGTGACGGTGGTTGAAGGTTGTGCTGGTGGTGGCGGTGGTTGAGGTTTGTGCTGGTGGTGATGGTGGTTGAGGGCTTTGTTGGTGGTGACAGTGGTTGAGGGCTTTGTTGGTGGTGACAGTGGTTGAAGGTTGTGGTAGTGGCAGTGGTGACGGTAGTTGAAGGTGGCGGTGGTGGTGGTGGTTGAAGGTGGAGGCTTTGATGGTGGGAGGAGGTGGTAGTTTGTGGTAATCTGAATGGTGAAGAAGAAAAAGTGAAGGGTATTTTTGATATTTTATACCCACTTAACGGCAATAATTAACGTTCATTCACTTCAGGGACCAAGTCTGTTACATTTGTGCCAACTATTGGACCAACCTTGTAGTTTCTAAGAGTTAGGGACCAAAATGAAATCAGACCTAACCACAGGGACCACCTGTATAATTAAGTCTTTTATTTATTTTACTCACAATGATGATACGAGTCTAAGTGAGGAACCATACCTTTCTTGTAAAATGGAAATTAAGTGCAAACTAGTTTAAATTTATTATAGTTAGCATAAGTGGAATCGGTTTTGATTACAGAGTAACATTAAAAATAACATTGATCAAATTCACACTACGTATTATTATCAGACAAGTATTTCATTGTTTGGTTAGTAACATATATAAATCTGTATCTGTCAATTTGTTCATCAAATCAAATATTCTTCAATAGTTATGCTTGTTTAATGAAAATGGCATGTTAAATTAAGAACCCAAACCCAAAACTTAATATTATAAGGCCTATTCAGACGGGTTTTAGTACTGGATTTCACCACACGAGAACCCAACAAAAGCGCCACTTGAAATGCAACTTTGAACAACATATGTATATATTAAAGCTCATACATCAATCATACACATCAAATTACTAACCTTTGACAAAACATACAAGCAGTTTATACAAATATAAAGCTCATTAATTTACATCATTGTACCTCATGACAAACTTGCGTTTGAATGTTGCGGTTTGGAGCGTGACTTTAAGCTTCTATACATATGTGAACAAGCCCGTGAAAATTCCGCCATGGCGCGAAAAACCTCGGGCAAACCTGTCTTCAAATTCATCAAAGATTTATCCCTCACTTGAACACACTGCCTCTGGTACGCTTCTTCTTCTTCCTCTAATCTCTTCTTCAATAACTCAACTGTAATCTGCTGTTCAGCAATCACTTCTCTATCATTTTCCATCCCTTCATCGGTTCGTTTTTGCATATATTTATTGTACCAGTCTTCAAATTTCCGGGCTTTTCGTGTCAACTCCCTTCTTGTTTCTTCACATCTCTCTTTCATCTTCATTTCATCGGTTTGGTACTGGCAAATGGTATCCATGACAGCTGCAAAGTTGTTGATCGCGGTTCTTGCACCTTCTTCCGGAAGCTTCTCGAGATAATCATGCCATGTTCTTAGAAGTGTTTGAATTGGTGGGGTTTGTGGTCTTTGAGGAGAGGAGACTTTCTCTCTTAGATTGTTGTCTATGGGAATAAGGTTGAGTTTCAGCCAATTGTTTAAGGATTTGATGTATTCTTTTTGGTGTGACATGAGGTTTTCAAACTGGGAGTGCCACACTTGAACATGAATGTGAAGCTGGCGCGTGTTCTTATAGTGATGCTCGGTAGTTTCTTTTGGTGAATGTAAGATATCGAGATCTTAAAGCCTTCACCATTTCTGATTGATTATAATGTTGGATTCTCATTTGTTCCCACATATCTGCCATCCTGTATGCAAGTGTTATTATTAGAAAAGATTCTGAAAAAATACATATTTATAGATTCAATACTTACCCGTCAACGAGTTGAACAAGTTTGGGGTACAATTGCTCATCACGAAGGCGGTTGATTTCTGAAACGGTGGAATCCATTGATTGCATGTCTACAATGTATCTTGTGTGCAGGTGACTTACTGTTGCTTTTGTTCTCTCCAAATGATCGGTGCTCGCCCCACGTTGCTTGAGTCTATTTAATGAAGCAATCTTTTTTTGGTACTCGTGTTTCATCAGTTCCCCTGCCTGTTGATCATCGATCTCTAAATTTCAGAAAAGAAGTGTAATCGTGCAAACAGAAATGATAACATCAAGCAAAGTACTCGTGGTACAACGTTTTAGCCTGAATTCAAGAATTATATGCATGAGAACTTAAACAACATGAACAAGAATCCATCAGGTATAGAATCTATAGCTAGATATATGACATCAAGATAATGCAAATTAACAAGACAACAGCATTCTCAATTTCTCAGTGACTGGACATTATGAACTGTATATTGGGGTTCTGCTTCATATCTAATGGGTCAAACTAGTTGAAAGTATCTCCTAGTGTATTTAACGAATTCAAGCTCTAAAATAGTTGCATATAAGAGATTTGAATATTGATTAAATAATATAATTTTGTAATCACATTGAACACCTTAGAGGGTAGGAGGAGTAGTGGAAGACCGAGGTTGACGTGGGACGAGATAATTAGGCGAGATATGGTAGAGTTGCACCTCTCTGAACACATGATCGAGGATAGGACTGCGTGGAGGCGTAGAATTAAAATTAAGGACTTCTAGTGGGTTCTGTAGGTAGGAAGAGTAAACGGCACGCCTAATGTATAGCTATTAGACTTCTGTCATGTATTTGATGAAACTTGTCGCCTGATGTATAGCTATTACACTTCTGCCATGTATTTGATGAAACTTGTCGCTTATTTGGTGCATGCTATTTCTATCTCCTTATGTGTTTCCGTGGTATTGTATGATATATATTATGTTGGCTATTGCTATTGTTACCGAGTTGGGGGTCTCTTTGGAAGCGGTCTCTATATCTCCCAAGATAGAGGAAAGACTTGCCACCATCTACCCCTCCCAGACCCTGCTATTAAACGGGATACACTGGGTATGTTTGTTTGTTTGTTTGTTTCTAATCACATTGAACACCTTAATTCACAAAGTTAATTACACCAAAAATGCAACATAGATTACTTTTTTTGTAAATGTAACATAGTTTCAACTTTTTCATTGTATGCAAGTAGACTTCTATACTAGGTACAAAATAGTGGCGTGGCACCATTCTACCAGCTATAGAATGTTATCATCAAAACTAAAAGCGCGTTACAAATTATTTTGATATTGTCAAAATCAAAATTACTTATACTCTTATAGTGACAAAGAGGATAAGTATGTTACACTTTGGTGTAGTTAACCCAATTTATTAAGATATTTTATAACTTTGAGCTAGTATTTCCTTCCAACCTAACCTAAACCAATATATTACATCGTTTTACTCGTTACCTAACTGCTATACTTGTACATTTTTATATCTCCACATTATACTTACGCATATCAACAATTCAAAACGTTGCAACATTGATTATTAATACACTACAAATGCACACTACCATAAGGAACAAAAACGAAATTGTGAAGTGATTTAAGTGTGATAACAATATTAACATACCTTCACTTCATCGTACAGCTTCTTCTCCCATGCTAGCATCTTGTCCAACACGGTGGCATGTGTTTCATTCTCTTCAGAATCAAAATCATCCCACTTCTTATCATCAGCTTCCGGCATTCCTTTAAACGACCTATTCCAGGTAATGACGCGCATGACTCGCGCAGAATGATCTATATTCCCTGCAAACCATCATTCCAATCATATATCATCAGCCAATGAACAACAAAATCAAACTTAAAACTGCAGCATGTGTTTCAAGATCCAACAATCATCAATTACACAAATGATCCCAAGATATGGTCAAGTCTGATTAGAAACTGCAAGTTTATGACAATTAGCAACAGTACATCACTGATCTTGTTCATGATATTCAGAGTTAATATACCTCGACTGTCTGCAAAATTCGAGTGATAATGCAATCGATTGGCTTCGAGCATCTTAGAAACCTCATGGGCACTCTCTGATGCCTTCAGAAAACAATCATCAAGCTCAGTGAATATCTGCAACAAGTTTAGACTCTGTCCTCCACCCTTATTAGACGATCTCCTCCCTTCCGCCGGAACCGCCACCGCAATCTTCCCTTTTTTCGCAGCTTTCTGTGGCTGTGGCTGTGGCTGTGGCTGTGGCTGTGGCTGTGGCTGTGGCGGTGGCGGAGGCTCCTCCTCCAACACTTCCGGCGGCATTTCATCAACCTCATTACCACCACCGTCACCGTTTCCACCTCCATCGCCACCGTTAACGCCGTCGTGATTCATAGCACTGTGTTTCTCCTCCTTCATCACTTTCCGTTGGATTTCTTCCTGCTCGAATCTACCTCCGTCGTGATCGATTTCATCTAAGCTAGATCCGGCGACGTTATCCATCGACGGGAAAAAGTACTCCCATGACGTCATTCCTTGAGGCGGCGGAGGCGGCGGAGCAGCACGGTTCAGCTTATTCTCAACCGGACGCGGCGGCGTCGACCGCGGCGGAGACGGCGGAGGTATATCCTCCTTCTCAACCTCTCGCTTCGAACCTCTTCTAGAACCTCCACCGGAGCTTCTAGAACTACTCCGATGCTTCAAACTCCGCTCCTCAATCTCAACATCCTCATCCACCTCCTCTATAATCGGATCCGGATGCGAGTTCAACTCCGGCTCCGACATCGAAAACTCCGGCATCGTCGCCGCGCGTTGGAGCGGCGGAGGCGGCGGCGGAGGGAGCGTCTCGTATGGCTGCGGTGGTGCCGGAGGTAGAATCGTCGTCGACGACGAAACTGCATCAACAGACGACGGATGACGGTGGTCGGGGAATTCAACTTCGCCTTGTGCGTAATCACTCAGGGCGGCGCCGGTGTTCTTCAGCGCGGCGGCGTAGGCGAAGTGCGCGGCGGAGAAGGCGTTGCGAGCGGATACTGATTCCTTCATCACCGTCTTCCGTTCCTTACATCGATTCACGATTTCTTCGTTTTCGATCTTTGATTGTGTACAACCCATGGTTGTTGGCGATCGATTGATGTGTGAATTGATTGTTATTGTAGCATGAATTTAGGGTAATTTGGTTTGTGATGATGTGATCAGAGTGGGTTGATTTGGGGATACTGTAAGACGAATGAATGTTAGGAAGTGAGAATAACGATGATGAGATGATGAGATGATGAAGGGGGCATACGACGTCGTGTGGGAGACCGACATACACTGATACACTGGATTACTGCCTTACTGGAAAGTGGAAAATTCTTCTACAGGAAAAAGTCATAAGAGTGTTGCTTGGTGATTTTTTATTCGACCCCTCGGGTATTAAATATTGTTATTCCAGCACCGCTACTTTTAGTACAGTTTTTTTTTTATTTTAATTTTAAAATATTTTATAAAGTTAAGCTTGTGTTGCATGATTTTGTTATTAACAAGTGTCATATGACTGATGAGTTATAAAATCAACTGGTTTAGGAGGAGTCATCTTATGACTTTCTAAAGTGGAGGTTAAAGATCGGGCCAATCTATAGTAAGCTGATAAATATTATTATTTGAGTAAACTTCACTTTTGCTCCCTGTGGTTTGGTCGAAATAACGGTTTTCCTTCAAATGTTTCAAAATCACGATTTTGCTCCTTATGGTTTGCAATTCGTTTCAATCAACTCTAACCCAGTAACACCGTTAGCTTTTTTCTGTTACCTCCGGGGCATTTTAGTCAATTT
Organism: Flaveria linearis; assembly: GCA_024085815.1. Classification (NCBI taxonomy): domain Eukaryota; kingdom Viridiplantae; phylum Streptophyta; class Magnoliopsida; order Asterales; family Asteraceae; genus Flaveria; species Flaveria linearis. The sequence continues at coordinate 10,440,677 of CM044010.1, forward strand.
ATTGATTAGGACTAATTTTGTCATTTCTTCAAACTTGTTTAATAATTTAAAGGACCAATTATGTAATTTATTATACCATTTATTTAAACTTTTTCTATCATCTCCAACCCACAGCCACCGCCACCGACAACCATCACCGGCACCGCAACCGGACACCATCACCGGCGACGGAACCGGCCACCATCACCGAAGATGGAACCGACTACCATCACAACCCTCTTCCATCTCTGTTCCGACACCAAAACCCACCCCACCACCTCCTGCTACCAACATCCACCTTGCCACCTCCACCATCACACCACCACCTACCTCCACCATCGCAGCACACCCACCTCCACCATCGCAGTACCACCATTGCTCTAACATCGCACCATCACCATCATTCCACCATCTCAACCCACCTATTATTTCCCACCATTGCACCACCACCATCGCAACACCATCGCACCACCACCATCGTTCCACCATCGCACCACCACAATCGTAGCACCACCCATCGCTCCACCATCGCAGCCCCCTATTATTTCCCACCATCGCAGCCCACCTATTATTTCCCACCATCGCACCACCACCATCGCTCCACCATCGCAGCATCACCATCGCTCCACCATCGCACCAACTACCACTGACCATACCGCCACCACACGACCCTAGATGAAGCCTTATCACAGGCAGCCAACCACCATCGCTCTCAGATCTCCACCATTGATCTGCTTCAAAAACCCTAAATCGATTTGGGTCTATAGAGATGGTCATGTATGGTGTAGACCGGATGATGATAATGACGATAGTGACAAATGAATAGCAGTGGTGGTGGTGCAAGGGGCTGACGGTGGTGGTGGCTGTGTTGTGGTGGTGGTGGTAGCTTCTAGGGTTTTATTTGGGGAGAGAATTAGAGAGAGAATGTGTGAGTGAGATAATATATATTTGTATTAGGAAAGTTTAAGAAATTACATTATCAGTCCCTATAAGTAAAATGTCTAAAATGCCTTATGATTAACAGACTTATTTAACGGTGTTAGTAAGTTGGAGTAAATTGAAACGTATTGCAAGTCACAGGGGGCAAAATCACGATTTTAAAACGTTTGGAGGAAAACCGTTATTTCGACCAAACCACAGTGAGCAAAAAAGCGAAGTTTACTCTTACTATTTTGTTGTGTATAATCAACAAGCCGTCATGTCATCCTTCTCTCTTGTCACTCTGTAAGTAAGGATGATGCTACATTTCTACAGGTAGGGCATGATGGTAGACTGACGGAGTAGTCCAAAAATAATAGTTCATGTCACACCCCAACCTAGACGGTGGAATCGTCGAGGCGTGAGAGTTACGATTGTTCACAGCCACATAACACTATGTTTAAATGTAAATATTCAAATTAATAGTTTCAAAAGTGATTACAAACATAAGTCTCAAATACGCAATAAGTTCAAACATAAATCAACATAACATAGCATTTTATTTATTTAACTAGGTCCACGTCCTAGTTTTATTGCAAGCTTCAAAAGATCACTCTAACTCGAGGGTTACCTGAAACATGATAAAAATAAAATGTCAACTAAAATAGTTGGTGAATTTCCCAAGTTTTCATACATAATATGAAAAGATTATAAGTAGCAATTCATGTCATAGGTTATAAGCTAGTAAGGTTATAGAACACATATCTTTACAATCAAACCTCGACTTGATTACAAGTATATAAGATTGGCTAAGTGTATTTGTTCCCTAGTGCACAAGCATACGGCTCCTAGGAGTTGGCAATACATCGACTTTAGCACCAAATAGGCTTGTCAGGCCAAAGATCTAAGACGTCGCCAGGCTAGCAATAGTTAATGATTGTAACAAACTATGTATCTCATATAATCACTTACAACACACAAATAACCATGACAAGATATAAAGATGAAATGCAAGTGCTTTATAAGTCTCAAACGTTTATAAGTGTGTAATGTATAAGTATTATGTTTCACCCCAAAATGGTGTGAAATAAAGTAAAAAGGGGCAAGGAAAACTCACCTTGGTATAAACAAGATGATAGTAGGATATTAACGGGGCTCCAACGATTCATCTTACAAGACACCTAACGTATATATATATATACAAAGGTTAAGTATAAAGGTAAGATTAACGAATAAACGTGATCTAGGGTTTCAATTGAAATTTGGGGGTTTTTAATAACTAAGTCTAATAAAATAAAGTAACACAATTGATCATGTTTTGCTTAAATAAAGTTGTAATTAATCAATATTAATTTATTGAATTATTAAAGATTAGATATGATGTGCGAAAAGATAATTAATTTATAATTAATATTTAAAATTTAATAAAGGTAAATAATTAAATATTTATTTTAAATGGCCTTAAAATTATCTAAAGTCATTTTATAAAGTTTTAAGCTTTTATATGATTAGATATAATGGTCTTACATTATCAAGCCTTAAATAATTATATAGAAATTATATTATTTTATAAGTTTCAAGAATTTAAATAAAATTTTATGGAACAACTTATTAATTAATTATATGTAACATAGTTAGATGAATAACTAATATTTGAATAAGTAATATTTAAATAATTATTAAATAACTATTATATATCTATTAAAAGAAGAGAGGAATGAATAGTACTATTCATCAAGGGGTATTTTCGGTATTTTATCAAACTCCTCTTCTTCTACTCCATCCTCATCCTCTTCCAATTCTTCCCCTCACACCTCTCCTTCTCCGGCGCCACCGCTACCACCGCCTACACCACCACCGCCTACCCACCACCGCTTGCATCATGACGGTTTTGCCGTCGCTGTACATGGACACGAGTAACGATGCTTTGCCTGTTGAAGCTGAGGATGAAATGGGGAGACGGAGGAGATCGAACCGCCTCCGGCTGCACCCTCCTCCGGCACCGGAGAGCCACCGGACCACCGCCCCTTATGGCAGATCGTCACCGTCGCCGCCCGATGGTGTACACGACGTCGTGCTCATCACCACCATCGCCATCATCGCATCATCACCACCATCGCCATCATCACATCATCACCACCTCCACATTATCACCATCATCGCAACATCACCACTACCTTCACCATCGCACCATCATCATCATCTCGCCAAATCCCCTTCAGATTCCGTTGTTAAACCCTAAAAATTTTAAAAAACCCAAATTTGGTGGCTGCGTTGGTGGAGGCCGAGGTCGGCGGTGGTGGCTATGTTGCTGGACGCGGAGGTGGGTCGTGGTGGTTGTGTTATTGGAGGTGGTGTGGCTGTGTTGCTGGAGGCGGAGGTCGGCGGTGGTGGCTGTGTTGGTAGAGCCGATGATGGTCACGATGATTCATTCGATTGTCGAGTTTTGAAGCATCTTCCAGGTGAATCTACATCGCAATTGATTGGTGGTTTTAAGCTAATTTCTTGTGTTGATTCACATTTTGGTGTGTGTGTTTGAGATGATTGTTGACTTGATTCACATTTGTTGTTTGGAGACATAGATCTCTTTCAATGCTGTGACATCGACTCACTAATGGGATGTTATTTGATTTAATATCAGCATGCATAAAGTTTTTCTACTTCTTAGTGCGTACTTCTGTTCATTATAAGGAGTTCTTGATTTTATCAAAGTAGTTTAGAGTAAGGGTTGTTTGGATGTGTGGTTAAACTCCACAATACTCAGTTTAAGGTTTTGTTTTGGGATAACTGATAATATATGGTCAATTTGAGATTTGTGGAGGAAATTGACTTAGGAGGTGTTTGTATATGTGTTTAGAATGAGTTGTAGAAGATAGTGTTTGCATCTGCTTTAGCCTGTTTGAAGTTGCATTTGTTAGATAGTTCGGAATTAATAGACAAACATTGCCAAATAAGATATTGTTGTGATAAAGGAGAGTCTTTTTGTTAGATCTTGTTGTTTTTGTATCTGCTTTAGCCTGTTTGAAGTTGCAACTGCATATTCTTTTGAATTAATTGACAAAAATGGCCAAATAAGATACTATTGTAATATAGGAGAGGCCTTTTGTAAGATTGGAGTAACATGTACCAAACTTGGTTAAAAGAGAGGGTAAATAGGCGATTTTATTTAGGGGTGTTCATTTCTTGGTACATATTTAATTTTGTTACTGTAGACCGACTATTTGTTTAAAGAATATAAGCTTCTATATTGATTCAAACATTAAAAACCAAGTATTTTATATGAATGTTGAAGTTTGAAATATGATAACAATACATGACATTAAGAGGTAGGTAGCATCAGCAATCTTAATGTAGTACTATTATCTTAACCATACTGACTGTTTTTTGTAAACGTAATAAACACGGCAACGTGTGATTGTGGTTGGGTGGCCAAGTGTAGCCAATTTTGTTTATACCATCTGGGTAACTTTCAACCTGTTATCCTTTAATCCTTTTTCCCCTTTAATTGTTAGTGTCGACCCATTAGAGATAAAGCATAATCCGAGACTACCCATTCTTATTTGTTAATATCCGGCCTTTTTCTCATGTTTTGTGTTCAGGTTTCAAGTCAGCAGCTGCGCGATGATCTGCTGTGAATGTTGGTTGCTGGACATGAAACCACTGGTTCAGTGTTGACTTGAACTACATATCTTTTAAGCAACGTATCTGAGGTTATTCATGGTGGTGATGGTCTTCTTGGGGTCTGTCAACCTTTGGTATCACTATATTTGACTCTTTGATGGTGTTAGTAGTCGATGACGATGAGCGTAACCTCATCTGAGACCATATGCATGCTGTTGGTTGTTAATTAAGTGTTTAGAGGTTTTGTTGAATGTTTTTGAGGCGATGATGATGAAAAGAAGGATATGTTTGTTGTTACGGCGTGGTAACTTGATGTTTGCAGCCGCAACAAACAACTGCTTCTGAGCCTTATAGCATTTGTGATCTTATACTTACAAGTTTGCCTTTCATAGTTTGCTTGATGACGATGGTCATTGGTGCATCAGAGGGCTATGGGTATCATTGGCGGTATTACATTTGTCATTGTATCGACTCTTATCGTTTGTTGAAAGTGTTAGGTTGCGACTATCATGGCAGAGTTCTGAGCCTCCGTTTAGGTCGTCCTTCTAACGCGCAACGCGCGTTCGGGTATCAAACTAGTTTGAATAATTAGTTTATTTAACATATAACTTTATAATGTTTTCAAATAATCTAAATTTGAACCATAAAGGTTTTTTTTTAGCATTTAAATTACATAAAATAATTACTAATGTTTTACAACCTTTGTTATTCAAAATAATAATTAAACTTACAATCATAAGTTTTAATATTTTTTAAAATTAATTTAATAGTTCCTGAAATGTTTTAGTTAACCAAATAATTTTTATTTTGATTTTTAATGTAATAATAATTTTCTAAATGATAAAATGTTAAAAAAAAAAATTAAAAAAAAGATGCTGGAGGCCCGGTTCGAACCCAGGACCTCCTGCTAGACATTAAGCGCAGGAACCAGTGGAACAAAGGGACTAAGCCGCGGTACAAATCAGTTTTAATTTGTTTTAATCCAGATTAACCAAAACCCCAAATCCCCTTCGAGCCCTAGTTCGAATCCGGACCAAATTGGACACGAATTCGATCTCGATAGTTCCTGCAATCATAGGGCTTTTGCCCGTGTATATTCGAACATGTATGTATGTTTAATTACCGTTTTGGTGATGGATTGAAGATGAACAGAACGAAGAACATGTCGCGGTCAATGTGCCAATCGAACGATGCTCATACGGTGATTATAATCGAATTAAACTTGAGGGAAGCTTCAAATGATAGTCCTGATCGAAAGCCCCTTATCCAATTTGATTAAAATGGTCGGAGCTGTGTTTAAAATCGAGTTGCAGGTCCGCGATGAGGATGATGATCGATGGAGTGTTTTGTGTTAGTTTTAGATGTAAATGGAAGTTGTAATCGATTGGAGATGGATATATGTTTGTTTATGTGAAGTTAATTTAATTATTATCGGGGTTTAGTGCGATTTGAGACCTGTAAAGCGGCCGACAGTGATCGGGGTGGTTAGATCGCACTAACCTGATCAAAATTTTAAATTGTCGTGTGGGTTAGGTTCGAATCTCGCAGGTGAATGTGTCGGTATTATTTAATTGGGTTAAGAACGCGTATTTTTGGGTGTTTATGGTTGGCCGGAGTCCGCCGGAGAAGGTGGCCGGAGAAAGGCCGACGGCGAGGGGGTTTTAAGAAATTACAGAATGGTCCCTGAGGTTTACTAAGTTTATTATTGTATATTTAAAGTTTTTAAAACAGTTTTCCAGAATTACAAATTAACCCCTGGACTTAATAAATCAATTTTAATAAATTTTATAAATTAATAATAATAATAATAATAATAATAATAATAATAATAATATTTTCATTATTATTATTATTATCATTATTAGCATTATATTTTTAATAATATCATTATTATTATTATTATTATTATCATTATTTTATATTATTATTAATATCAATTATTTTTAGATTTTACAAAATTAACCCCTTTTTTTATCCATAAAAATTCGAGATGTTACAGTCTCCCCTACTTTAAGAAATTTCGTCCCGAAATTTAATCGTGAGAAACAAATTTTAAGGTTATGAGGAGACTTAGATGTCATTTCGTGTTCACGAGTGCACTCTTGGGAATGTTTAAATTCAATAAGTTTGACTATGATTCTTAAGTTTGTTAAGTTTCACCGTTCATAATCTTATATGTTCCTTGACAAAGTGTGCAAGTCATTCCTTTAAAATTTTAATTGATAAACGTTTGTATTCTAAACGATTCAATATGGTTAAAAAAAAATTTTGTCGTGTAATCGATACAGGACTCGGCTTAACGAACATGAGAAATAAGTTTCGGATGTTTTTGGATGGATTCATAAGAGCTTCTCAAGCAAGTAACTTTAACGGTTTTCTAAGTGATCGATTCTGTTTACTCATGTCAATGAGGGTTCAAAGTGTTATTAATGTAACGTTGATACAAGTATCGTGTTTGTTAAGATTAAAGATTAACTTTAGTATGAGGAAAATCGTTGTAATGGGTTTTCAGAATAAATGTGGTTTAAGGGAAAGACATTCAGAAAGATTACTAGAGGTTGTTATAAGGAGTTCAAAGATGGTCCAAGAAATGACAATAATAAGAATTGCATTGATCAACGAAGATAGCGTTCACGATTGGATTAAAATTTAAATAATTCAGGATATTGCTGATAAAGGCAAACACAAGTAGCTTCCAAGTAGGACTTGCACACGCGGTTCATCAAGCCATGAACACAAATTAGTAATGTCTTTATTTGGCAGGAAGGTTGTTTGGGAAGCTATCATTACGCAATCAGGTTTTAATGATAACTCAAATGAAAGTTGATAAGTAAGGAATAAATGATTCGATGTAGCTAGATCGAGTCAAAATATGAAGATAAAGGGAAAGAATTTGATTTTAAGTATTTACATGCTTCAAGCTTGGAATCAAAATCAACCTAAAACAATCGGGTCTAGTTCAGAGATCATGCTTTGGCACCCTAACCTAGACGGCGGAATCATCGAGGCGTGAGAGTTACGATTGTTCACAGCCACATAACGCTATGTTTAAATGTAAATATTCAATTAATAGTTTCAAAAGTGATTACAACATAAGTCTCAAATACGCAATAAGTTCAAACATAAATCAACATAACATAGCATTTTATTTATTTAACTAGGTCCACGTCCTAGTTTTATTGCAAGCTTCAAAGATCACTCTAAACTCGGGGGTTACCTGAAACATGATAAAAATAAAAGGTCAACTAAAATAGTTGGTGAGTTTCCCAAGTTTTCATACATAATATGAAAAGATTATAAGTAGCAATTCATGTCATAGGTTATAAGCAGTAAGGTTATAGAACACATATCTTTACAATCAAACCTCGACTTGATTACAAGTATATAAGATTGGCTAAGTGTATTTGGTTCCCTAGTGCACAAGCATACGGCTCCTAGGAGTCGGCAATACTCGACTTTAGCACCAAATAGGCTTGTCAGGCCCAAAGATCTAAGACGTCGCCAGGCTAGCAATAGTTAATGATTGTAACAAACTATGTATCTCATATAATCACTTACAACACACAAATAACCATGACAAGATATAAAGATGAATTGCAAGTGCTTTATAAGTCTCAAACGTTATAAGTGTGTAATGTATAAGTATCATGTTTCACCCCAAAATGGTGTGAAATAAAGTAAAAAGGGGCAAGGGACGAAACTCACCTTGTATAAACAAGATGATAGTAGGATATTAACGGGGCTCCAACGATTCATCTTACAAGACACCTAACGTATATATATATATACAAAGGTTAAGTTTAAAGGTAAGATTAACGAATAAACATGATCTAGGGTTTCAATTGAAATTTGGGGGTTTTAATAACTAAGTCTAATAAAATAAAGTAACAATTGATCATGCTTGTTGCTTAAATAAAGTTGTAATTAATCAATATTAATTTATTGAATTATTAAAGATTAGATATGATGTGCGAAAAGAAATAATTAATTTAATAATTAACTATTTAAAATTTAATAAAGGTAAATAATTAAATATTTATTTAAATGGCTTTAATTATCTAAAGTCATTTTATAAAGTTTTAAGCTTTTATATGATTAGATATAATGGTCTTACATTATCAAGCCTTAAAATAAATTATATAGAAAATTATATTATTTTATAAGTTTCAAGAACTTAAATAAAATTTTATGGAACAACTTATTAATTAATTATATGTAACATAGTTAGATGAATAACTAATATTTGAATAACTAATATTTGAATAATTATTAAATAACTATTTGAATAATTAGTTATTTAACATATAACTTTATAATGTTTTCAAATAATCTAAATTTGAACCATAAAAGATTTTTTTTAGCATTTAAATTACATAAAATAATTACTAATGTTTTACAACCTTTGTTATTCAAAATAATAATTAACTTTACAATCATAAGTTTTAATATTTTTAAAATTAATTAATAGTTCCTGAAATGTTTTAGTTAACCAAATAATTTTTATTTTGATTTATAATATAATAATAATTTTCTAAATGATAAAATGTAAAAAAAAAAACATTAAAAACAAAAGATGCTGGAGGCCCGGTTCGAACCCGGGACCTCCTGCTAGACATTAAGCGCAGGAACTAGTGGAACAAAGGGACTAAGCCGCGGTACAAATCAGTTTAATTTGTTTTAATCCAGATTAACCAAAACCCTAAATCCCCTTCGAGCCCTAGTTCGAATCCGGACCAAATTGGACACGAATTCGATCTCGATAGTTTCCTGCAATCATAGGGCTTTTGTTGCCCGTGTATATTCGAACATGTATGTATGTTTAATTACCGTTTTGGTGATGGATTGAAGATGACAGAACGAAGAACAGGTCGCGGTCAATGTGCCAATCGAACGATGCTCATACGGTGATTATAATCGAATTAAACTTGAGGAAAGCTTCAAATGATAGTCCTGATCGAAAGCCCCTTATCCAATTTGATTAAAATTGGTCGGAGCTGTGTTAAAAATCGAGTTGCAGGTCACGATGAGGATGATGATCGATGGAGTGTTTTGTGTTAGTTTCAGATGTAAATGGAAGTTGTAATCGATTGGAGATGGATTATGTTTGTTTATGTGAAGTTAATTTAATTATTATCGGGGTTTAGTGCGATTTGAGACCTGTAAAGCGGCCGACAGTGATCGGGGTGGTTAGATCGCACTAACCTGATCAAAATTTTAAATTGTCGTGTGTGGTTAGGTTCGAATCTCGCAGGTGAATGTGTCGGTATTATTTATTGGGTTAAGAACGCGTATTTTTGGGTGTTTATGGCCGGAGTCCGCCGAGAAGGTGGCCGGGGCCGGAGAAAGGCGACGGCGAGGGGGTTTTAAGAAATTACAGAATGGTCCCTGAGGTTTACTAAGTTTATTATTGTATGTTTAAAGTTTTTAAAACAGTTTTCCAGAATAACAAATTAACCCCTGGACTTAATAAATCAATTTTAATAAATTTTATAAATTAATAATAATAATAATAATAATAATATTTTCATTATTATTATTATTATCATTATTAGCGTTATTATTTTTAATAATATCATTATTATTATTATTATTGTTATCATTATTTTTATTATTATTATTAATATCAATTATTTTTAGATTTTACAAAATTAACCCCCTTTTTTTATCCATAAAAATTCGCGATGTTACAGTTCAAATAAAGATATCATGTCAAATAATTAGATTTTAAATCAATCATTGACTAGCATTAGTGACAATTAGATTACAATAACTTAGTGCAATAGCAACTATCATCAGATGCAAGAATACGCTTATTGCAACTTGTAAATGGTAAGTTACTACTGATAGAGTTCTATCAAAGCTATTACCACTAGATAGCTATTATTAGAATTGGTATTATTCTCAAACTTGATCCTTTCTCATTCATTGTGCAACTAATATAGAAAACATAATTACATCTCTTCACCGTACACTAATTCATATTAACAAATACAATAATGAGTCTATGTCTAATATACCCCCTCAGTCGAAAAGGGGAGGAAGACAAACACTGAGACTGGATCTGAAATCATCAAAGAGAAATCTTGGGAGGCCTTAGTAAAAATGTCGGCGATCTGATAGCGAGATGGAACATGAAGAACTCTGATTGGCCAAGCTGTACCTTTTCACGAACAAAGTGAATGTCAATCTCTATATGCTTCGTTCTCTGGTGTTGAACCGGGTTGCTGGTCAGATAAATAGTGCTGATGTTATCACAATAGACTAAAGAAGTACGTGAAGGAGGGTAACCAAGATCAACCAGCAGGCTGCGCAACCAACAAATCTCAGAAACAACATTGGCAACTCCTCGGTATTCTGCTTCAGCACTTGAGCGAGAAATAGTGGACTGACGTTTAGAGGACCAAGAAAGCAGATTATCACCCAAGAACACACAATACCCTGAAGTAGACCTGTGAGTATCCGGGCAGCCTGCCCAATCTGCATCTGTATAGGATACCAAAGACGACACGGAGCTACGTGTCATAGTGAGACCCATGGAAAGAGTGCCTTTGACATACCGAAGAATATGCTTAATAGCATTAAAATGAGGACTCGTGGGGCATGCATATACATGCAGACCTACTGAACAGCATAAGAAATGTCGGGTCTGGTGAAAGTCAAGTATTGCAAAGCACCTACCAAACTGCGGTAAAGTGTAGGATCATCAAATAAATCACCATCATCGGCACTAAGTTTTCCTGATGTGTCAACTGGGGTATGGACCGGGTGACAGTCACGCATTCCGGCACGTTCCAGAATTTCTTGAGCATATTTCTGTTGTGAGAGAAATAAACCTTGGGATGTTCTGGAAACTGCAACACCCAAGAAATAACTCAATGGTCCAAGGTCTTTCATGGCAAACTCAGCTGATAAAGTAGCTAATAATCTGGACTTGAGTGCCGAAGATGATGTAACCAGAATAATATCATCGACATAGAGAAGAAGGTAAGCTGCCTGACCCCCACTGTTGAAAACAAATAAAGAGTTATCACAGGCACTATTTTGAATCCCAAGGAACTGACAAATTCCTGAAAGCGAGTGTACCAAGCTCGTGGTGCCTGTTTGAGGCCATACAAGGATTTTTCCAATTGACAGACATAATCTGGAAACTATGGATGTCGAAAACCAGCAGGCTGATGCATGTAAACTGTCTCTGACAAGTAACCGTGAAGAAAAGCATTCTTCACACCTAACTGAGTATATCCCAAGAGTTATTCAAAGCAATGCTCAACACAGTACGAATGGTTGCTGGTTTGACCAATGGACTAAATGTTTCATGACAATCAATTCCAACACGCTGAGATCTGCCATCACAAACTAAACGCGCCTTATAGCGCTCCAAAGACCCGTCAGATTAAATTTATGTTTTAAAAATCCACATACAACGAGTGATATTTACCCCCTGTGGACGAGGTACTAATTTCCAAGTCTTATTATCAATAAGAGCTTTGAACTCATTTGTCATGGCACGGTACCAATGTGGGTTAGCTAGGGCTTCTTTTGGGTTACTAGGAATGGGTTCAAGAGATGGGGAAATGGTGGATAAGTTAAAAATGGTTTGGGTTTGATGATACCCGCCATTCGGCGAGTGGTCATGGTACATTGAGGTGGTGGTGGTGGCGGTTAGGAAGGTTGGTGGTGGGTGTATGTGAATGTGCGATGGTGGTGGCGGGTGTATTTGGGGGTGCGACGGCGGTGGTTTGGGTGGTAATGGTAGGTGGCGGTGTAGTGGGGGTGTTGTCTGGTGGTTGGGTGTTTGCGGTGGTGGGGTGTGGGTTGGCGACCGGAGTCCCAAATGATGGGTGGGGTTCTGTGGTTAAGTCTTGGTGTAAAAAATGGTAGGATTGTGGGGAAAGTGAGTTAGTTGCAAATGGAAAAATGGTTTCGTCGAAAACAACATGTCTAGAAATAATGATTTTCCTATTGATAAGATCAAAACATTTATAGCCTCGGTGATGTGAAGGATAACCAAGAAAGACACACGGGATGGAACGAGTCTGAAGTTTATGGATTGTTGAAGAAGGAAGAAGAGGATAGGAAAGGCAGCCGAAGACACGGAGGTGAGAATAAGAAGGATGTTTGTGATATAGAAGAAAAGTGGGAGTTTGGTTTTGTTTGCTTTTGTTTGGTAAAATGTTAAGAAGATAGGTGGCCATTTGTAATGCGTGATGCCAAAAAGAGTGAGGAAGAGAAGCGTGATTAAGAAGCGTGCGAATGATATTATTTATGGAGCGAATTTTTTCTTTCGACTTTACCATTTTGAGGTGATGTATACGGACAAGAGAAACGAAACGACATTCCATGTTCGGTACAAAAGTCATGAAAAGTTTTATTATTGTATTCGGTACCATTATCACATTGGAATGTTTTAATGTGTCTTTCAAATTGAGTTTGAATATAGCGATGAAATGATTTGAAAATTGTAAAAACATTGGATTTATTTGCTAACGGAAATGTCCATAAATAATTAGTGTAATCATCCAACAAAAGCATATAACACCGATGACCACCCGAGCTTAAAACTGGGGAGGTCCACAAATCACTATGTAAAATATCAAACGGAAAATTAGTAACATTCAAAGAATCCAAGAAAGGTAATTTAACATGTTTACCAAAGACGCAAGACTGACAAACTTTAGAACTAGACTTATTATGACAGAAATAAAACCATTCTTATTCAAAAGTTGCAATAAGTTCAATCCCGGGTGACCCAAACGTTTGTGCCATAAATCTTGAGAAAAAGCTGCAAAGGTAGAAGGAGAAGAAGACTGTGGAACGAAGGTAGGAGAAGTGAGCGGATAAAGGTCCCCGGTGCTGTTACATCGGAGGAAAGGTGTCCGCGTCTGGTAATCCTTCACATCAAAGCCAAATTTGTCAAATTCAATAGTAATATCATTATCTGTTGTTAAACGACGAACCACAAAAGATTTTTAACAATATTGGTGCATAAAGGATATTGGTGAGGTTTAAAGGTGGTTTTAAAATGGAGTGACCGGTTGCAAGAATAGGTATTTGGTGACCGTTTCCTACGGCAATATGGTTTGCAAAACTATTATTAACATAAGGTTTAGAAATTATACCTGTCGAGTGGGTCATATGGTTCATTGCTCCTGTATCCAAATACCAATCTGGTCCGGGTTAAGATTCAAACTGTTTTAAAGCATGCTCCACATTTGTTGGGTTATAGTAATCTTGGACTGAAAAAGCTTGAGCTGGTGCAGGGCCAAAAATTCCAGCAGATCCAGGCCTGTTGTTGCTGTTCTTAGTTAGGCCGCGGCCCACTGGTGCTGCTGTTGGGTAAGGGACTGGTGGAGTGGGCCAGGGAGGTGGACTGGGCTGTTGAACCAGATTGGGCTGTTGCCAATTGTAGGAGTATTGTGGTGTTGGGTTGTATGAGTTGTAGGAAAAGGGATGTGAGAAACCATCTCGTCTACCACCTCCGCCGTGACCTGCCCCGACCCCGATATCTACCCCCTCTCCCCTGCCATGATTAGTAAAATGAAAAGGATACCGTGGGTCATTGTTGTTATATTGAGGGTGGGTTTGTAAGGATGGATGTTGGGCCGTAGGTTGTATGGGGTTACGGGAGGGATTATGTTGGTGGTGTTGTGTGTTTTGGGAATTAAGGGATGAGGTGCTGTGAATAAAAGCCATGGGTGGAGTTGGGTTTGGTTCTTTTTCCAAGTTTCCTCTAGTATTAACTTGGAACGAACTTCATAAAAATCGGGCAGGGGCTTCATCTGTTGAATGAACATTCCTACTCCATCATAAGTTTCATTTAATCCAGCCAAGACTTGTTAGAACCAATTGTTCGTTAGTAACCGGGCTATCAACATTTGCCAATTGATCTGAAATATTTTAAGTTCCTGACAATATGAAGTAATGTTAGAAAACGAATCTAATTTGGTAGTAGAAAACCTGTTGCGCAAGTATAATGCGCGAGTGGTCTTATTGTCTTGAAAAAATACTCGCAAGACGATCCCAGGCTTGCTTGCAGTTGCAGGTTGAGTTCTTGACTAAAATTGTTTCCATTAGATCTGGTGTGATGGTAGCATACATCCATTGTTTGACAATGGCATCCAAACGAGACCAAAGTTTTTGATCTTCAGGGGTTCTGGCTGCGCGGCAGAACTAGAGGATTCGGTTGTTGTAACGATGTGATCTAAGACATCGGTAGCACAGCAGTGGGTTTGGAAGACTTCTGACCAAGAGATATAATTCCCTTGTTCAAGATCTAGGGTTACGGGTACATGTGTTTTGATGTTAGAGATGGCTTGAGCAGGTGTAGTGTAGTTTGTCACTCGTAGGCTTTTCTGACATGGTTGATTATGGGATAGAGAAGAAAAGCGAAGAAGGAGAGTGGTGGAGTGTAGACCTGCGGAAATCGAAGGCTGGAGTTCGCTGCTGGAGACCGTCGGCTGGACAAGGGGAAGAGGGAGCGGCTGGAGGGAGCGGCTGGCTGGAGGTCGCTGCTGGTTGGAGGTCGCTGCTGGAGGGGCCGCCACGCTTGAAGGAGAGAGAGCGGATGGAGGAGGGAGGAGCGTCGTCTGATGGAGAAGAGGGCCGGGTGGGATGGTTTAGGGTTTTGAGAAGGTAATCAGAGAGAGAGCTCTGATACCATATTAGAATTGGTATTATTCTCAAACTTGATCCCTTCTCATTCATTGTGCAACTAATATAGAAAACATAATTACATCTCTTCAGATCTCCACCATTGATCTGCTTCAAAAACCCTAAATCGATTTGGGTCTATAGAGTGGTCATGTATAGTGTAGACCGGACGATGATAATGACGATAGTGTGACAAATGAATAGCAGTGGTGGTGGTGCAAGAGCTGACGGTGGTGGTGGCTGTGTTGTGGTGGTGGTGGTGGCTTCTAGGGTTTTATTTGGGGGGAGAGAATTAGAGAGAGAAATGTGTGAGTGAGATAATATATATTTGTATTAGGAAAGTTTAAGAAATTACATTATCAGCCCCTATAAGTAAAATGTCTAAAATGCCCTTATGATTAACAAACTTATTTAACGGTGTTAGTAAGTTTAGTAATTGAGTAAATTGAAACGTATTGCAAGTCACAGGGGACAAAATCACGATTTTAAAACGTTTGGAGAAAAACCGTTATTTCGACCAAACCACGGTGAGCAAAAGTGAAGTTTACTCTTACTATTTTGTTGTGTATAATCAACAAGCCGTCATGTCATCCTTCTCTCTTGTCACTCTGTAAGTAAGGATGATGCTACATTTCTACAAGTAGGGGCATGATGGTAGACTGACGGAGTAGTCCAAAAATAATAGTTCAAATAAAGATATCATGTCAAATAAATTAGATTTTAAATCAATCATTGACTAGCATTAGTGACATTAGATTACAATAACTTAGTTGCAATAGCAATTATCATCAGATGCAAGAATGCGCTTATTGCAACTTGTAAATGGTAATTAAGTTACTACTGATAGAGTTTCTATCAAGCTATTACCACTAGATATTTTCGATCTATAAACATTTTCGAAATGGTAATTTAGTTAAAAAGATATTTTCGATCTATAAACATTTCCAGAAGCACAACGATGGCATTTTGTCTTTTTAAAAGAAAAGCTAATTTCATATCTATATTAATAAAAAGTGAGATGTATAGGTTTATTATATGACAAGGAATGGGGCCTACTAGTATTTTTTGTAGTACCAAAGCGGCTTTGTTAAAGATTCGTTGGTTTGCATGTGAGGGTGTGTTATGGTTGGTGGGGTGGTGGGGCAAAGTGCACCCCCAACTAAGGCCAAAAAGTCACAGGGGGCAAAATCACGATTTTAAAACGTTGGAGGAAAACCGTTATTTCGACCAAACCACAGTGAGCAAAAGTGAAGTTTACTCTTACTATTTTGTTGTGTATAATCAACAAGCCGTCATGTCATCCTTCTCTCTTGTCACTCTGTAAGTAAGGATGATGCTACATTTCTACAGGTAGGGTATGATGGTAGACTGACGGAGTAGTCCAAAAATAATAGTTCAAATAAAGGTATCATGTCAAATAAATTAGATTTTAAATCAATCATTGACTAGCATTAGTGACAATTAGATTACAATAACTTAGTGCAATAGCAATTATCATCAGATGCAAGAATGCGCTTATTGCAACTTGTAAATGGTAATTAAGTTACTACTGATAGAGTTTCTATCAAAGCTATTACCACTAGATATTTTCGATCTATAAACATTTTCGAAATGGTAATTTAGTTAAAAAGATATTTTCGATCTATAAACATTTTCCAGAAGCACAACGATGGCATTTTGTCTTTTAAAAGAAAAGCTAATTTCATATCTATATTAATAAAAAGTGAGATGTATAGGTTTATTATATGAAAAGGAATTGGGGCCTACTAGTATTTTTTGTAGTACCAAAGCGGCTTTGTTAAAGATTCGTTGGTTTGCATGTGAGGATGTGTTATGGTTGGTGGGGTGGTGGGGCAAAGTGCACCCCAACTAAGGCCAAATGCCATCATACTTGCATATATTTATTCCCTTTAACCCGTGATAGTGTCTTGTTCGTCAAGTCGATCAATTTTAACACCTTTTGTGTACAAAAATTACCCTATTCCCATTAGAGATATACTTGTAAAAGGTTTATCTGTAGATAAAGTTGTTTTTCTTATTAAAAAAGTTAACGGTTTAAATTTTGTAAAATGTAAGTTAAATAGTTTATGCTTAATAGAAGCAGATTAGGAATTGTTTAGAAAATAAAAGAATATTTAAGCCATGTATATAGCATTTCTACATGAAAACAGATTTATATAAAACCTATTTTACTACAACAATGAGGAAAGAAAAGAGGTGGTTACTTAGTTATATAACCTGCTCCGAATCTTATTTAGAACAAGTAATATGAATTCTTATATGATGACTATATGCTTCTAGTATCTGAAGATGAAATAACCAAGGCTAACGATACCGTTATAAGTCAATGTCTTAATCTAACTTTTTAAGCGTAGTTGATTGTTTAAGCGGTAGCACTAATGATACCTTAAATAAAAATGCATCTGGTGCATAGAACTCTTAAAGAATAAGAAATAGAATTTGACGCTTAAAAGTTTTTTTTAGTTTTTTACTTAAAATTGATTTGATATTAAACTTAAAATGTATATATGTTATCATACTAGCATATAAAAAGGAGCTTTAGACAAAATTACGTGTAGCCTCGTAATTGTCCTCAATTATTTTTCATTTTGTTTCTTTAATCCCTCTAGAATGTACACCCCTTTATCCTTTCCCATCCAGATTTCTTTACAACCCTTTTCAATGCTTTCCTCCTCCTTTCATGACCATACCAGACTTCTTACTGTAACATCCATTATAATATATTAAAATTTAAATAATATATTATAATAAGTACTAGATCAACTAGTTTAAAAGGAGACACACTATGACTTTCCAAAGTGGAGGTTATGGGTTGGAGTCTCACTATGTGTAATATGCTTCAAGTGGTCCAATGATTTTATCACAGTGGGCCTTTGGGTGGTGGGTTTCCCTTGGAATGATAAGCGAGCGGGTCATTAGCGCTGTCTGTGTGTTCGGGGCGTGGGTGGCCTTTCACCAATGGGGTTTACCCGGGTGACCGGGCTTAAAAATTATTCGTGGCCGTTCAAAAAAAATTTACAATTCAAACGTTCCACAAATAACTAGTTTTGTCATGGGTTACATGTGTCAAAATCACGTCATAAACAAACTTAAAGCTACTAACAACTAACATTTGATCACTTAAAACAATAACAATCATCTAACATTTTCTAAAAGTACTTTTTTTTATCACGGTAAGCTTATCCTTCCAACGAAAACCTAGGCAACAAAGAATTTGGGGTCTCAATAGGTTTCATAAGCTTATGATAACTAATTAACTATGTGATAGATTTTCATATACTTTGTAAAATTTTCAAAAACTTAATTTGTGAAATTCCCGGTCTATCTCTACATGTACTTCTCATTTCAAATTAAACAATAAAGAAATTTCAAAAGTTTGATGTACACATAAAACTTATAGTCAGTAATATAGACTTTAGGTCACTTTATAAATACTCATGTTACTAACCAGGAAAAACATCAATTTAGCACAACTTACAAATACATCTAATTTCAAGTAACACAATAACACCTTTTGATCTAACCTATGCTCTCTAAGAATGAACAATTTCCTGATCCTTAAAAGGGGCACCACTAGTTGTGAATTCGTCCCGATATCATTTTTGCCTTCTTGGCTAGATATCTAGTTCACACGACATATGTGAGCGGTTAGTACATGTAACATTTCGTATTTCACAAATAATAATAATAATAATAATAATAATAAATTATTAATAATAATGATAATAATAACAATAATAATAATAAATAACAATAATAATAATAAATATAATAATAATAAAATAATAATAATAATAATAATAATAATAATAATAATAAAAGTCCAGGGTGCAGTCTTGTAATTTATGAAACTTTATAAGAAGTTTATAACATTTAATGACAAACTAAAACCGTAGGGACCATTTCTGTGAAATTTTAAAACCCATTTCCCCACCCCCGATTCTCCGGCCGGTCACCGGCGCAACTCCGGCGACACTCCGGCGAGGCCAAAACGGCCAAATTATTCGATTTCTAACCTCGAAACCGTTTTTCAATGCATTTGTCGGGTAGATTCGAACCCAATGCAACTTTAAACACGCGTTTATCATCGATTTAAGCATAACATTGGATCCAACTTTTTTTTTCCCGACCGTTTCAAAGCTAATCAACCCATTCAAACACCACTTTAGACAAATTGATTCAATCAATTTAAACTTTATCTCCATATAGATTGAATACAACTCGCAATTTCAATTGAAAACACATGAACAACTGAATTCGATTATCACTCTCGGTCGAACCTGCAACCTTATCAAACACCATTCTCTGAGCTTTCTACTTCGAAATTTACAGAGGGCATTTGATCATTATCTTCATACAAAGCTATCTGCTCAATTAATTTGAATATAAACACTGATTGCTCATCCCTTGATCATCAATCGACTGCGGCTTGTTCTTCATGTCCCCATCGAATTAGGTAACCAATCAAGTAATTAAAACCATCTATATGCTTGATTTCTCATGGGGATCAAAAGCCCCATGATTTAAATCGTTAACAACTCTGAATCGAGCTTCAATTTTGGACTGTTCGATTTAGGGTTCATGGGATTTGGGATAGGGACGCGGGTTGTGTTTAAAATATTAAAAACCCAATCATAACCGCGGCTGAGGCCTTGGTTCACTGGTTTGGTGCATGTGTGTGTAAACAGGAGGTCCCGGGTTCGACCCCGGGCACCCCCATTATTTTTTTATTGGCTTTTTAAGCCTTTAAAAATCATAAAAAATTCTGAAAATTCTAAAAATTTATTTTATAAACTCTAATCATTTTAAAAGTTATCCAATAATTTCTGTAAAATTATTTCTTTGAAAACACTTTAATTTTTATATAAAATATCCAATAACAAATAATATAATTGGTTTATTTTTTTATAAAAACATGACTTTAAATAATAGTTTAAAATAACAAATTATTATTGATCACGATGTTAACGTAATCATGAACTTCTCGTAGAAATTATATGCGTTTCATAATAATTTCACATTATTTACAACGTAATTATAAGTCACTTCGTATAAAATATACTTAACAATTAATTCGGATTAATAAATTGTTATCGGGTAATACGTTATCATAATGATATTTATTAACAAGAATATATAGATAGATTTGAACATTATCAGATATTAAACCTAATTTCACTTCTAGGATTTAAAAATACTTAAAATACGTATTTCCTTTGATTAAATCGAAATACAAGTAATATTCATTACCTGTCAAAACCCCAAATTCCATCTAAGACTCTAATTCACATTAACCGTCATCTTATTATAAATCTTAATATGTATTTCTAGGTACCTTATAAAGGGATTCGTTGTAACGACGCGCGTTATTATTATTCTTATTATTCATCCAATATATACTTAATCGCCAAGTGAGTATTTCTATACCCATTTTATCATTTTTCACACTTTTGGGTGAAACATGTTTCCTTATAAACGTTGCACTTGTAAACCCGTTTGATTCTTGTAAACATATGGCAATTTGCTTGTGTGTTGTGATTAGTTGAATTTGTAGCTACCATGTAATGTCGAATATATGTACAATCATTAACTATTGCTAGCCTGGCGACGTCATAGATCTATGGGCCTGACAAGCCTGCTTGGTTGATCCAAGTACACTTAGCTAATCGTATATACTTGTAAACGTTTGAGACTTGTAAAACTTTGTCAAGGTTTGATTGTGCATTCTGTCTTACATCCCTAGTTACCTTTTTTCTAATTTACAACATGAATTGCCATCTTTTATATACATATATATTTAAAACTGTAGAATGCTCACAACAATATGTTGACCCTTATTTTAAACATGTTTCAGGCAATAGCGTTATGTGGCTGTGAACAATCTTAACTCTCACGCCTCGACGATTCCGCCGTCAAGGTTGGGGTGTGACAGTACAAGTGACATTAAAAGATCTTCAACCTCATTGTCACTAGCCAACACTTGAACAACATTTATTCACGGATAAATATCAATCACATATGATAAGAAATTGTATACATGTTATTTCATATGTAGTATGCTTATAAACTTACATCTTATAGATTGCACTTAGGGTTGGCCTAGTCGTCATCTCCTTTTAACAAGAACAACATAAAAACACAAAATCATGATTTTCATTATACACAAACTTACGAATTAACTAAAAATGCAACGATTAGCCAATTTGGTGTTGGACTAGGCAAATTAGAGAAAATGGTAGTTGTCCCTTTGAAAGACCTTTTAGATGTATACTCTTATTTGAAAATACAATACGCTCACGTATTTAGTGATGTTCTTGCTATCAACATCTCGATCTGATTAACTTTCTATGACAACCAAATGATTCAATGAATATGAATCTTCCAACATTACATGACATGAGCTTATCGTGATTTAGTCATGACCGCAATAAATCTAGAATTAACAAAGACGATATTATTTTTTATTATAAATGAAAGATGATGACCAACCAATGCCAACAACTACATCATCCCTTAAATGCCTCATTGCATACAACCCGCAACAACCACCAACAAAATTACAATTTAGAAATACGAATTATGAAAACTAATGGTGCAAGGATCACACAATGCTAGGTTTGTAATACCCGTAAAATTAAAAGTAAAAAGATAAATAAAAAACTATAAATTATGATATAATATTAGTAAGTTAATAATAATAATTATAATAAAAATAATCCACGTTTAAGTGGAGTATGGGAAGTGGGTAATGTAACATCCTGTATTTTTGTGTTCATTTTAATTATGCAAATGTATAGCATCCTTAGTAAATTTTTTTTGTATAATAATAATAATAATAATAATAATAATAATAATAATAATAATAGATGATATATAATAATAATTAGTAATAATAGTAATAATAGCAATAACAATAATAATAATAACAATAATTACTATAATAAATAATAATCATAATAATAATAATAATAATAAAAATAATAGTAATTATAATAAAATTTTAAGTTAGTATAAAGTTCAGGGGAGTGATTTGAAAAACTTTAAAACTTGGAAAAAATGTTTGAATCTTTTCACCAACTACAAAAACCACAGGGACCAATTTGTAAATCACTGAAACTAAACCCCCAACCCTCATCACCCGATTTTCCGGCTGTCGAGCTCCAGCGAGCTCCGGCGAGGCCCAAACCCGTTTTTTAGCCATTTGATCGAAATAACCGGCCCCAACTCTCTCGACCCCCTGTTTCGAACTCGAATACAACCCAATTCGAATTTCCGCTTGAACCGCGACTACCCACTGTGAACCTTCGAATCAATCTTGACCAAAAATACAAATTGAATCAAATCAATCACGCCTAAAGTTAAAACGCGGTCGAATCAATCAATCAATTAATTACGTAAAATTAACAGATCGGATCTCCTAATTTGGTAAACTTCGAACGCGTTTTCAAACCGAGAGTGAAAAGCTCGAATCCATGAAATCAAGCCTATAAATTGTGGGCTTTCGGTTCATTGTGAAGTTCCTGAACTCACTAAACTCTCAATTTCACCAGAAATCCTCTCGATCAAAAAGCCCCAATTCAAGAACACCCGAACCTTAATCGAACTCGAAACCCCTTCAATACCACATAAATCAGGTAGTTAAGACTGCATCCTACTCGGTTCGTTCAAGGATCAAAAGCCCTATGATGATTTAGGTGATAACACCGAATCGAGGGTTGATTTTGGGTTTGAACGAAACTAGGGTTCATCGATTGGGGGAAACCGGGGAGGCTATGCTTAAAATCAAAACAAACCAAAGTGAAACCAAGGCCACGGCCCTGGTTCACTGGTTCCTGCGCCCCATGTTCCAAGAGGGCCTCGGGTTCGACCCCGGACAGCCCCCTCCCCTGTTTTTTTTTCTGATTTTTTTTTCTTTTCTTTTCATTTCTTTTATTTATTCAATCTTTCTAAATTCTGAAAATTTCTAAATTAATTTTATAAAATGCAGATTATTTTTTTACTTTTGTTAATTAATTGTGACTAAATAAATTTTATAAAATACTTTTGTATTTATAAATACATTATTGTATTTCTAAAAATACAAAAGAAATGTGTGAATATAATACTTGTATATGTATATATATTTAAATAATTAAATTGTTTAACTACTTATAAAATATATATATATATATATAGTTCATTTTTAATAGTTAAATCTCGTGTTGTAATTATTATATACAATCTTTATAAATCGGTTTAACGTACAATTAAATCAAGTTTTGCTATTCTCATACGCGCAAACAAGTAATTATTTCAAAGTATAAAAATCCATTCGTTCCAATAACTCGATCGTATTATTAACATGTAATGAATAATTATTAAAACTTATTTGATCTATAATTAAGAACCTTAAAAACATAATGATTAATCATCAACCTAATATAACGCGTTACTTTATTTTTATTTAGCTGCCTTGTGACGTTAGTGTTGGTTTCCTATTCGTGATTATTCATATTTCAACTACAAGTCCTAACTTTAATCATGTGAGTTCTTATGCCCCGCTTTACGATTATTTCATACCTTTTGGGGTGAAACATGTTGCTTATACAAACTTACAAATACACGCTTTGATACTTATTACGCACGTGCAATTCTTTACATAGTCGTGGTTATTTGAATATGTTAAGTATTATATGAGATGTGACATACGTGTGCAATCATTAACTATTGCTAGCCTAGCGAAGTCTTAGATCTTTGGGCCTGACAAGCCTATTTGGTGCTAAAGCCGAGGGATTGCCGGCTCCTAGGAGCCGTATGCTTGTGCACTAGGGAAACAAATACACTTAGCTAATCATGCTTATTCATTATTCAGTCGAGGTTTGATTGTAACTATGCATGTTATATACTTACTATCTTATGACCATTGACTAGAATTGTCACGTTTTGTTGTATATTATATATAAAACCATGAGAACTCACCAACTCGTTAGTTGACTTTATTTTCAACATGTTTCAGGTAATGTGCAAGCTTAGCGATGATTGAAGAAATGCTTAAACCTAGAACATGGACCTAGGTTTAATAAAGACAATTGGATTCTTGTTTTCGTTTGATTTATTTTGAGACTTTGATGTATGTGGTGTTTGAAACAATTGATTTATGGCATTTTACATTTTAACATAGCGTTATGTGGCTGTAAACAATCTTAACCCTCACACCTCGACGTTTCCGCCGTCAAGGTTGGGTGTGACAGATTGGTATCAGAGCCCATAACTATAGAGATTTAGGTTATTAGAAATGGTGACCTAGACTATAGTTTATGCATGATCCTTATAGAATAGTATTCATATGAATACATACTTATTGTTTACATGCTGCCTAACGCTATGCCTTATTATGTACAATGTGATGCCTTAGCATAGGTGCCTTTTGCATGATTACATATTGTACCCGTCTCCCTAGACTTATCTTAAACATTATTCTCCCCGACAATTGCTACTTCTTAAATCCATCCTCGTCACTGAGTAGAACATATTGGTAGAAATTTCCTTGGACTTTATGTCTAATCTTTAATTATCCCATCAAGATTTTTGATTTCATGAACAAAGAACTAGTGTGGTACATAGACACCTGTATTCTGGATTTCCTGGCAAAAGGCCCTCGGGCTAAGGTAAGCATTTCACATAAATCCTACGGGACCAGTTATGCTTACCTGGGGATTTCCGGGATGAGTGATAAACTATGACCAACATACACAAGTTTCTGAGGCGAATGGGTCAATTCATCTTGACGTGTCAACGTTTTCAATGGTGATGCGTCACCAAATGGAATCATTCTGTATAATTCATGATTCTTACCTTAACTGCCCATCCTTATTATCCATTTAACCAATCCTAATCCAATTTGTATTTTTCCAGCATGTCTCGTTACCACGGAAACCGAGGAAGATCCGGCCGCAAGCTTGCCGCCATGATTGCCCGGCAAATGTCTGCGGTCATCCCGACCATGGTGGCTGAACTTAGCAGCACTATGATCGCAAACGTCACGAACAATAGCAACGGTCAAGGGAAAAATAGTGCAAACCAACGGCGTAACAACCAGTCTTGCGCCTTCAAGCACTTTAGTTCATGCAAGCCTCCTAGTTATAGTGGCAAGGAAGGTGCCACCGGTCTATTAGAATGGTTTGAGGGGATGGAAAGCACCTTCGTCAACTGTGAGTGCCCCGAAGCACTCAAAGTAAGGTATGCCACCAGTATGCTGCAGCAACGGGCCTTAACGTGGTGGAACAGCGAAAAGAGAAACCGAGGCCCCGACGCAATCTTGGCTTTAACTTGGGAGGATTTCAAAAACATAGCCATCGCCAAGTTTTGCCCGAGGAGTGAAATCCAAAAACTGGAGGAGGAATTCTGGAACCTGAAACAGGATGGCGGGAACCATCTGGCGTATTCTACCCGTCATCACGAGCTGAGTATACTGCTACCACACATGGTGAATACTGTTTCCCGTAATGTGGAAAAATTATTAAGGGTGTGCCGCCTCAGATTCAGGATGCCGTGGTGGGTAGCCGACCCGCAACTCTGGAAGAAGCCATCACCATCACTGCACAGTTGACGGAGAACCACATCCGAGCGGGCACTATGTCTGCAAAGGGTGCAAGAAAACTGAGAAGACGACCCCCGAGGAGGTCAAGGAGGTCAAGTCTGATAACAAGAAACGGAAGTTTGTACCGGCACGGAACTACGCCGTGGCTGCTCCTAAGCCGCCCCAAAGACAGTGTGTTCCCGGGACTGCGCCGGCCGCACAAGTGCCTGTGGCAAGGGCTTATGCAGGCCCTCTACCTATGTGTAACACGTGTAGGTATCATCACCCGGGCAACATTCCGTGTCGCATCTACACACTATGTGGCAAGTATGGGCACCTCGTGGCAACGTGCCGCCGAGCAATGGGAAACGCAGTGACGGAACCAAATCGGGTCTGCTACAATTGTGGAGAACCAGGTCACTACCGTCCCCAATGACCTCATCTTGTGGGCAATGTTCCACAAGCTCGTGGACGTGCCTTCAACATCAACGCGAACCAAGCTCAAACGAACAACGAGGTGGTGAACGGTACGTAAAATTTCAACCCTATCTCCATAGAATTTCTCTTAAATTCCTTGCTTATGTCCTTAAATGCCTTTAAAACCTATACAGGTATGTTTCTAATTAATGACACCCATGCATACGTATTATTTGATTCGGGTGCCGATAGAAGTTTCGTTTCTTAGAATTCGAGCCGACACTTTCTAAACCTCGCTCAAATCTAGAGAGACCTCTCACCGTCGAAGTTGCTGATGGAGAACCCATCACCATCGACGTGGTTATCCGCGATTGTCTATTGTGTCTCGATAACCATAAGTTTCTTATCGACCTCATTCCAATGAAGCTTGGAAGCTTCGACGTTATAATTGGCATGGATTGGTTATCCAAGAACCACGCCGAGATCATTTGCTTCGAGAAGTGTATTCGCATGCCCTTACCCTCCGGTGACATGATGAAGGTGTTCGGTGAACGGTCTTCCAAAGGACTCAAGCTTATGTCATGCACTAAGGCTCGGAAATGACTAAGTAAGAGTTATCCGGCATTCTTGGCCTATGTAGTCAACACCAAGCCAAAGGGAAGGAGCTCAAAGATGTTCCAGTTGTACGAGAATTCCCTGAGGTCTTTCCCGATGATCTTAGCGGGTTACCTCCCGTACGTGAAGTACAAAATCGACTTGATTCCGGGAGCAAGCCCCGCGGCTAAATCACCTTATCGACTCGCACCGTCTGAAATGTAAGAACTCTCTAGCCAACTCCAGGAATTATCCGAGAAGGGATTTATCGCCCTAGTTCTTCTCCTTGGTGTGCACCTGTCTTATTTGTGAAGAAGAAAGATGGGTCATTCCGCATGTGTATCGATTACCGGGAGCTCAACAAGTTGACCATCAATAATCGGTATCCTCTTCCTCGTATCGACGATCTCTTCGATCAACTTCAAGGAGCTGCAATCTTTTCAAAAATCGACTTGCGTTCAGGTTATCACCAACTGCGAGTTCACGACGACGATATCCCAAAGACTGCATTCCGCACTCGGTATGGGCATTACAAGTTCATGGTTATGCCTTTCGGCTTAACCAATGCTCCTGCGGTCTTCATGGATCTTATGAATCGGGTGTGCAAGCCGTACCTAGACAAGTTTGTCATCGTTTTCACTGACGACATTCTTATTTACTCCAAGTCTCGCTCCGATCATGAACTTCATCTCCGTCAAATCCTCGATCTGTTGAAGAAGGAACAACTATACGCGAAGTTCTCGAAATGTGAGTTTTGGCTTGAAGAAGTACAATTCTTAGGGCACGTTGTGAATAGTCAAGGAATTCACGTCGACCCTGCGAAGGTTGAAGCCGTAAAGAATTGGAGTGCTCCCACAACTCCGACGGAAGTTCGATCATCTTGGTCTAGCCGGGTATTACCGGCGATTTATTGCCAACTTCTCGAAAATCGCAAAGCCACTCACGTCCTTGACTCAGAAGAACAAGCCTTTCGAGTGGAAAGTCGAGCAAGAAGAGGCGTTTGAGACATTGAAGCACAAGTTGGCAATGCTCCTATTCTGACGCTACCGGATGGGAATGACGACTTCACGGTATACTGCGACGCGTCGAAACAAGGCCTTGGTTGTGTTCTCATGCAACGGGGAAAGGTCATAGCATATGCCTCGAGACAATTAAAGGTTCACGAGGTGAATTACACGACGCACGATCTAGAGCTCGGAGTGGTGGTCTTTGCTTTGAAAATCTGGAGACACTATCTATACGGCACGCAATGTATAGTCTACACGGACCACAAGAGTCTCCAACACGTTTTCAATCAGAAGGACCTAATATGAGGCAACGTCGTTGCGTGGAACTAATTAGCGACTACGATTGTGATATCCGATACCATCCCGGCAAGACAAATGTCGTAGCCGATGCATTGAGTCGAAAGACGCATCAAAAGATGGTCTCCGTTCAAGAGACTCGTGACCGACGTCAATGGTTCGACGCATTGGTAGAGTTTGACACTGAAATCCGACTCGATGTCAACAATGCAACGGTACTACTATAAAATTTGAAGATCGATTGCTACATCGAGTCAAGTATTCGAGAAGCCCAGCAAGCGGTGCAAACCGATGGGAGTATGAAGGAAGAGCGAGACCAAATCTCTTAGCCCAATTGGAAACAAGAGCCAATGGGTTAATGTATTTCGCAAACCGAATCTGGATTCCCAAACGCAATAACCTTCGGGCTTCTATCATGAACGAAGCACATCGGACTCGTTATTCTATCCACCGGGCTCTGATAAGATGTACATGGACTTACGGAGTGAATATTGGTGGCCCGGAATGAAACGAGACATAGCAACCTATGTTGCTAAGTGCCTTACGTGCACGAAGGTTAAAGCGGAGCATCAACGTCCAAGTGGATTACTCGAACAACCCGAAATTCCATATGGAAGTGGGAACATATATCCATGGACTTCATAACCAAGCTGCCACGGACATCTCGCGGGCACGATAGCATATGGGTGATCGTCGACCGATTGACCAAGTCGACGAGATCTTAAGCCGTCATGGTGTGCCTCTTCACATTATATCGACCGAGACGCTCGATTCACTTCTCACTTCTGGTCTACTATGCAAGAACTTCTGGGTACGCAGTTGGATTTAAGCACGACTTACCATCCCCAAACCGATGGCCAAACCGAGCGGACAATCCAAACCTGGAGGACCTGTTACGTCTCTGTGTACTTGATTTTGGGGGCAACTGGGATACACACCTGCCGCTCGCAGAATTCTCCTACAACAACAGTTACCACTCAAGCATCCAAATGGCACCGTTTGAAGCACTTTACGGTCGTAAGTGTCGTTCACTAATCTGCTGGACCGACATTGGCGAGAATCTTATTACCAGTCCCGAACTCATACAAGAGACACGACAAAGTCGCTATCATCCGCAAGAACCTGGAAGTGGCGAGGAGCCGACAGAAGAGCTACGCTGATAAACGTCACAAGCCACTGGAATTCCAAGTTGGGGAGATGGTCCTTCTCAAGGTCTCACCGTGGAAGGGTGTGGTTCGCTTTGGAAGGAAAGGTAAGTTAGCGCCGAGGTTTGTAGGGCCTTTCAAGGTTCTGAAAAGAATCGGGGAAAGTGACCTACAAACTAGAACTACCCTCCGACCTTAGTGGAATTCACCCGGTCTTCCACATCTCGAATCTGAGGAAGTGTCTGACCGACGATAATTTGTATGTGCCATTGGAAGACATTCAGATCGACGAGTCATACACTTCGTTGAGAAACCTGTCGAAATCATGGATCGCATTGTGAAGAAGACTAGGACCTCTACGACCCCAATTGTAAAGGTTCGATGGGAGAACAAACGAGGAGCGGAATTCACTTGGGAGCGTGAAGAACATATGAAGAAGACGTACCCTTCCTTATTCTTGTAACCCCTTTTTGATTTTAATTCGGGACGAAATTCTGTTAAGTTGAGGAGACTGTAACATCCTGTATTTTTGTGTTCATTTTAATTATGCAAATGTATAGCATCCTTAGTAAATTTTTTTGTATAATAAAAATAATAATAATAATAAATAGATAATAATAATAATAAATAGTAATAATAGTAATAATAGCAATAACAATAATAATAATAATAATAACAATAATTACTATAATAAATAATAATCATAATAATAATAATAAAAATAATAGTAATTATAATAAAATTTTAAGTTAGTATAAAGTTCAGGGGAGTGATTTGAAAAACTTTAAAACTTGGAAAAAAGGTTTGAATCTTTTTCACCAACTACATAAACCACAGGGACCAATTTGTAAATCACTGAAACTAAACCCAAATCACTGAAACTAAACCCCCACCACCCTCATCACCCCGATTTTCCGGCTGCCGAGCTCCGGCGAGCTCCGGCGAGGCCCAAAACCGTTTTTTTAGCCATTTGATCGAAATAACCGGCCCCAACTCTCTCGACCCCCTGTTTCGAACTCGAATAACAACCCAATTCGAATTTCCCGCTCGAACCGCGACTACCCACT
The DNA here is from genome assembly GCA_024085815.1 of Flaveria linearis. NCBI lineage: Eukaryota > Viridiplantae > Streptophyta > Magnoliopsida > Asterales > Asteraceae > Flaveria > Flaveria linearis. The sequence continues at coordinate 10,470,951 of CM044010.1, forward strand.
GTGAACCTTCGAATCAATCTTGACCAAAAATACAAATTGAATCAAATCAATCACGCCTAAAGTTAAAACGCGGTCGAATCAATCAATCAATCAATTAATTACGTAAAATTAACAGATCGAATCTCCTAATTTGGTAAACTTCGAACGCGTTTTCAAACCGAGAGTGAAAAGCTCGAATCCATGAAATCAAGCCTATAAATTGTGGGCTTTCGGTTCATTGTGAAGTTCCTGAACTCACAAAACTCTCAATTTCACCAGAAATCCTCTCGATCAAAAAGCCCCAATTCAAGAACACCGAACCTTAATCGAACTCGAAACCCTTCAATACCACATCAATCAGGTAATTAAGACCTGCATCCTACTCGGTTTCGTTCAAGGATCAAAAGCCCTATGATGATTTAGGTGATTAACACCGATCGAGGGTTGATTTTGGGTTTGAACGAAACCAGGTTCATCGATTGGGGGAAACCGGGGAGGCTATGCTTAAAATCAAAACACCAAAGTGAAACCAAGGCCACGGCCCTGGTTCACTGGTTCCTGCACCCCATGTTCCAAGAGGGCCCCGGGTTCGACCCGGACAGCCCCCCCCCTGTTTTTTTTTCTGATTTTTTTTTCTTTTTCTTTTCATTTCTTTTTATTTATTCAATCTTTCTAAATTCTGAAAATTTCTAAAATTAATTTATAAAATGCAGATTATTTTTTACTTTTGTTTAATTAATTTGTGACTAAATAAATTTTTATAAAATACTTTTGTATTTATAAATACATTATTGTATTTCTAAAATACAAAAGAAATGTGTGAATTAATACTTGTATATGTATATATATTAATAATTAAATTGTTTAACTACTTATAAATATATATATATATATATAGTTCATTTAATAGTTTAAATCTCGTGTTGTAATTATTATATACAATCTTTATAAATCGGTTTAACGTACAATTAAATCAAGTTTTGCTATTCTCATACGCGCAAACAAGTAATTATTTCAAAGTATAAAAATCCATTCGTTCCAATAACTCGATCGTATTATTAACATGTAATGAATAATTATTAAAACTTATTTGATCTATAATTAAGAACCTTAAAAACATAATGATTAATCATCAACCTAATATAACGCGTTACTTTATTTTATTTAGGTGCCTTGTGACGTTAGTGTTGGTTTCCTTATTCGTGATTATTCATATTTCAACTACAAGTCTCCTAACTTTAATCATGTGAGTTCTTATGCCCCGCTTTACGATTATTTCATACCTTTTGGGGTGAAACATGTTGCTTATACAAACTTACAAATACACGCTTTGATACTTATTACGCACGTGCAATTCTTACATAGTCGTGGTTATTTGAATATGTTAAGTATTATATGAGATGTGACATACGTGTGCAATCATTAACTATTGCTAGCCTAGCGAAGTCTTAGATCTTTGGGCCTGACAAGCCTATTTGGTGCTAAAGCCGAGGGATTGCCGGCTCCTAGGAGCCGTATGCTTGTGCACTAGGGAAACAAATACACTTAGCTAATCATGCTTATTCATATTATTCAGTCGAGGTTTGATTGTAACTATGCATGTTCTATATACTTACTATCTTATGACCATTGACTAGAATTGTCACGTTTTTGTATACTTATTATATATAAAACCATGAGAACTCACCAACTCGTTAGTTGACTTTATTTTCAACATGTTTCAGGTAATGTGCAAGCTTAGCGATGATTGAAGAAATGCTTAAACCTAGAACATGGACCTAGGTTTAATAAAAGACAATTGGATTCTTGTTTTCGTTTGATTTATTTTGAGACTTTGATGTATGTGGTGTTGAAACAATTGATTTATGGCATTTTACATTTTAACATAGCGTTATGTGGCTGTAAACAATCTTAACCTCACACCTCGACGTTTCCGCCGTCAAGGGGGTGTGACAGGTAATGGGTGGAAATTATACCCACGTGGCCACGTGACCGCACCACAATCCGTATCTTTGTGGGTGGAGCTCCAAATCGTGAACTCTTTTGACTTGTTCTTCTTTGCCTTTCTCGATATCATCCTTTCCAACAAACTCACAGAAGAATCGGGGGTACCGACTTGTTTCCATCGGCTTTTTATACCTACTCAAACCCTTTAATTCCCTTCACAAGTCCACTATCGATCAAGTTCCATTGATTGTTGCTTCAATTTTTCCGACTTTTATTCGCCGCTACCTGTGAACCACCACCGCCACCATATTTCAACCCGGTCAAGCTGCTCGTTTCTCTCTTCGTGCAATAATTCTACGGGCGGTAGTGACCGGTGAAGCACTTCTAGCCCTCGGTTGGTTCCGTTCCTTAAGATCAGGTACCCGTATATAATTTGACTTCTTTAAATTATGCTACTGATTTGATAAGATTGATTGTTCTGCTGCGAAATCGACACACACTTGTTGCCTCATTCTGATTCGCTTCCGTTGGAATAGTTGCAGGTCCTCATTCAGCTTATTTTCCGCAACACAAGCAGCCATCACACCTTCTGCATTCCCGCTACTGCCTCGTATATTGACCCATTTGTGTCTTGTTGCTTGTGGTAACATCCTACCATCATGTTTTGTTCTAAGCGTTTCATAAATCGGATTTTCTGTTTTGACTTCGACATGGTCCGGCGACAAACGTATCTAATCAAAGGTCTTAAAAGAAAAGAAACTTATTAAAATAACTGTTCATTTGTATCATACGTTCTTGTTAATATACGTTTCTGGTCCTTTGGAAAAAAATGGATTTTGAAACTTTAATTTGGTGCATGGCATTTACAGCCTCACTATAAAGACTTTAATAGATAGATTATTAAACTTAAATGATAGAGTAAATGCATGTGAAATTTTTGGAAACTTAATTTAATATATATATTTATGATTATACATCCATCATGAGAGACCACTGTACTCATGTTTTGTTCTTACGTGCATACAATAATTATTAAAATTAATACCATATGGTAGGCATCAAATTATCACAATACGTTAATAGGTCTCGTCATAGTCAATCTTAAATGATAAATCTGAGTAAATAAAAGAGTAATTGGTCACTAAAGTAAGTATATAAAAGGTTAGTGTTTGTTGATTAGCAAAATCTATTACACTTTGTTTCTATATATTAGGTAATTAGGTAAACATTAATAAACACAATATGACGACAATAAGTCGTTCGTAATTTAATTAAGAGTTCTAAAAGTTTTGTCGCCAGAAAATTTCAACTGAACAAATAATATAAAGTTGACTACGATAAATCTTATTCAAAATATAATTAATCTATAGGTCTGATTTCAAGGTGAGGAAGGCTTAAATTTGTTCCGCCTAATCAACCTAAGGTACGGATTCCTGATTCTTGTCTCATATTTGATTCCCGTTCATCTCTAGTCTTGATTTCTATCATACGTGGCTAGTTTATTTTTTTATTTTTATTTTATTCTGTTATAAGTAGCTAGACTACTTTATATTTCTGAAATTTGTTACCCGAGCTCTCCCTATCTTGGGGGTGACCAAGACGCGTTATTGCGGCATCAATAACGTGGCACCAACCGTGGCGGTGAGCTGAGATCACGGCGTCTCTAAAGGAGGACTCTGAATATATATTGGCTGTTCTGTTATTTTATTATTTCCTCAGAGGCGTATGGATCGATCCTAGGTTAGTCCTGTATTTCCTGATGGATGGTTGCACACCACTCCATTTAGGACTCTGGTGAATGGTTTGTATGTCTGCCCATACTCCATTTCACATTGGTTCATGGGCTCGCCACCTGTGTTCCCTCTGTTCAGTTATTATATGATATGATTATTAGCTCGGGTTATGTTCTATTTGATATATATATATATTATGCTATTTTATTATCTGTTACCATCATGCCTGTTTATTTTATTATCTGCTATTCCGTTCACGAGCGTTATGCTCAGGCGTGCTTTTGTTTTCATGCACGTCAGGTCAACAGGGTCATCCGGAAGGGGAGTGAATAGTGGAAATCTGCAATAAGAAGAGTTATTCAGTTTGATGTAATCGACTTTCTATTGGGTTTTAGGCTAGTGTTTTCGTTCTGGAATTTAGACTTGTAATCGTTATTATCGGGTTGGGGTGTTACAAGGTTCTCGATTTTTTAATGTCGGTGACTTGTATAAATAAAAGAATAGTTGTGTTATTGCCTAATCTGGGATTACATTATTGTTACAAAGAAGTTGGAGAAAACATGTAACACCCCAGCCCGGATAGGGCTGACGTGTCACTAATACGGATATCAAATCAAAACGCATTCCCAATATTAAAAACGATTACAAGTTCAAATTCCAAAACCTAATTAAGTTGTTCAATACATCAATTAAAGTAACAGATAATCTTGTCTTCAATTCACTCTTCACTGGTTTCCCGGATAACCCTGCTGACCTGACGTGCATGAAAACAAAAGCACGCCTGAGCATAACGCTCAGTGAACGGAATAGCGAATAACAAAAATCAACAGATATGCTGATAATCAAAGAATTGGCAGATATCAAAATACAGACATGATGTTAATCAAAGATTGACAGATATCAAAAATAAACAGACATGACGATAATCAGAGAATTGACAGATATCAAAAATAACAGACATAAGACATATATCAGATATAACATACCCCGAGCTAATAATCATATCATATAATAACTGAACAGGGGGAACACAGGTAGCGAGCCCGTGAACCAATGTGAAATGGAGTATGGGCAGACATACAGACCATTCACCAGAGTCCTGAATGGAATGGTGTTTAACCATCCATCGGAAATAACAGAACTAGCCTAGGATCGATCCATACGCCTCTGAGGAAATAATAATATAACAAGTCATAATTTCAGAGTCCTCTTTAGAGACGCCGTGATCTCAGCTCACCGCCACGGTTGGTTCCACGTTATCGATGCCGCAATAATAACGTCTCTTGGTCACCCCCAAGATAGGGAGAGCTCGGGTAACAAATTCAGAATATTATATATAGTAGTCAAGCTACTTATAACAGAAACAAAGGCAAATTATCTGTGTATGACGGGAATCAAAACCGGAGATAAACAGAAATCAAATACGGGACAGGAATCATGAATTTGTACTACAAAGTAACAGAAACAAAGTAATACTTATATGGTAATAAAGAAACAGAATCCGTACTACTAAGTAACGGAACGAAAGTGAATATTATGATAATAAGAAAACAGATATAATCATATCATAACATAGGAACATGTGATAATGAGTTCAATTCAGTAAATCTTAATCACAGGTAAAATAATACTAAATTCAAAGTGGCATGACAAAAATAATAATGAATCATGATATCAATAGATGTACGACCAACTGAATCGGATAGAAATATCAAAGACGTTCAGGAATTTCAACGGACGGTGGAAATCAAAGGGTTTCCTTAATCAAATCGAATACCACACACAATAATGAGTGAGGTAAGAATCCGTACCTTATACACGAGTGACAATATCCAGAAACAAGGTCTAGACTCGGTTAACGCCGAAGAAATAACCTGGTATCCTTAAACAATTCTGAGCTTGATAAAGAAAAAGGATGATCACCAACAAAGCAATCCTAACTCTCACACGTTTACGTACTCAATTCCACTCGATCTCACCGAGTTCTTGTTGTTGGCTATCCGTGACCTCGATTGACCATGCTTGACCAAGGTTTTAACTTAACCACACAACAACTTATTACTCATCGCAGCCATATTGGGCAGCCTTCGGGTGCCCTAAATCGACCCCCACGTCGCTATTACCTCGCCTCACACCACTATCACAGCCACACTATCCACAACAACCAACAACAACCATTTTCAAAACAACCCCTATTTCAACCAATGTCGTCTTACCACCACCATCACAGTCATCGTCTTCCCAGCCAAACCATCACTTTGTAACCACACTACTAACCGTCATAGCCATACCATCACAGCTTGCATCACTTCCGTTATCGGGCCTCAACATAACCAGGAGCGAGGATTCATGTACCATCGGCTGGAATTCGAAGAAGAAGGGGGGGGGGTAGCGGCTGTGTCCGCCTCTCTCTCTCTTTCTTTCTAATTTTTCCTTTAACCCACAATGGTATAACATTTGTTTATATGGGTTTAATGATAGGTTCGTTAGCAGTTCGCTCGAGTCAATTTTTCACGTATCGTTAGGAACTTCATTACCCGTTAGATTCGATTATTCAAATGTTATAAGTATTCCGAGATTATAAATTTTATCGTATTTCGTACGTGCCGAAACATTAAACGAGTTGTAAGTTATCGCGTATTTAACACGTTAAACGGTTTTACGCGTTTTTCCTCGAATGAGCGCTTTTATTATTATTTTTATTTATTATTATTATTATTTTTTTATGGTATTATAATTCTACCCCCTTAAAACAATTCGTCCACGAAATTGCTAGGTACAGATCGAACAAGATATGACATAACGTACGCGGAGTACTGTGATGTTCAAGAAACTGATAACTGATAACTGAACATATATAAAATAATAACTAAGAGGTAAACAGATACGGATATTGAGAACGGATTTCATCTTCTACCTCCCATGTAGCTTCGCGTTCGGAATGATTTTTCCATAATACTTTAACAAAAGGAATAGTTTTCCTACGCATAATGCGTTCTTGTCGGTCAAGGATAGCTTCTGGTTCTTCTTCGAATGATAAGTCTTCACGAATCAAATGAGTGGATAGTTAACCACGTGAAGAGGATGATAATGGTACCCCCTTAAAAGAGATACATGAAAAACGTTATGCATATATGACCGCTGAGGTGGTAATGCTAAACGATACGAGACCTCACCAACTCTTTCTAGGATTTCAAATGGTCCGATAAATCGTGGACTAAATTTCCCCTTTAAGACCAAAACGTATATTCTCAAAAGTCTGTATGTACTTTCACTTTGATTTATATGACCTTTTTTCTATAATTTAACTATTCTTACTTTCTAGTTATAGCCAATTCCTAATTCTGATTATTTCTAACTTGTCTTGGGGTCCTAGGGCACACTTACGGTAATGGTCGGAACTCCAACCTTCTTAATGTCCCCGTTTAACACATGTTAGCTTAATCGTATCAATCAACATAGCTAGGTTCACAACATTGGCATTAAAACAAATCATCTAAACCATCAGAGAGGCTTATTCTACTACTTACTAGATTTTTTTTCCAGTGTCCTTCTTAATTCTATTTGGTCTAATGTCATAAGGTATGACATCAGTTTTATCAATTCATGGCGTTTGTCAGTATAAGGAGCACGACTTAAACCTACCATTGCATGATTTTAGAATTCTAACTTTTGCATTTCATTCCTTAAGTAATAGTCCTCAATCACCAAGGCTTTGAACTCATCTCAAACCCTTAATAATCCTATATATAAGCATCACTGGTATACTAAGAATGTGCTTAAATCGGTTACACGACACCCTAATTTTTCTTAGCATTATCTCAGAGAATAACGTAATGTATGTATAGAGAGTATCATCACCCTTCTATATTTCCTGTAGTCCACTTTCATTCTAAGCATTCAATCAGCCCCTCAGTTACTGAAATGCTAAGTGGAAGAACATCTCTTAAAAGATAAAATTAGTATTATGATTGGAAATACCATGAAAGCTCTAAATAGGACAGGGCTTAAGTAACAGTAGGTAAATTACAAGCACCTAAGTACAATATGTCTAATGATAGCTGCCTATCCTTCATACTTTCAGGATTTCAGGTATAACCATGTCAGGGCAAGTACTAGGGAAGCAAGTCTCTCTTTAAATTAGGACAAGTGTAGCTTAGATTACCAAATGGAACACGTCAAGGTAACTTGATTCATATGCCTTAAAGGCTTGTATATTGACCACAGTAACTTCACGTGCTATAATAGTAGCAATCTTACGGCCAGAGTTTCTAGACCGTGAACGGATTTGACGAGAAGTCATTCTGAAAGATCATTAAGAATTTTCATGGAAATATGTTCTATGAGAACCGAGGCTTTCTTACTCAACGTGTAGGAATGATGACTTATACGGACTACAATGTTACCACCCGACCAGATTCACCGGACTTAGCATGCACGACAAATTACAATTACGTGTGCACCCGTAATGGTAAGTTGTTTTGCATGATCACCCCGGTTCCTCCTATTGGGTTAACATATCTTGTCAAGTATAGTGATCATTAGTGATAGAAGTACCAAATATGTATGTATTATATCGGGAAAACGAAATCAAGGAAAAGAATTATTCAACACGACAATGAGATGTTCCGAGTGTATTTGTTTGATTCGTGAATCAAAGCGAGTACGTTGACTAATCAAAGTATTGAGTCAATCACAACTTTGTTGAAGACATGCGTACCTATAAGCAGATACTCATTCCGAGAGTTCCCAGGTAAGGTAAACAGGTCCATCGGTTGATTTGGATTTATACGAATACCTTGCCTAGACAGAACACCTCGAGATAGGCATCACACTCTTCCAGCATTACATGTTTCAAGTTGTAAGACACAGACTTTGGCTAATTTGAAAACCACGAATAACGGTTCAAAGCTCATTTTGAAAACCACTAGGCACGATGATAAGTGTAGATCCACATGTCGTCGATAAATACAATGACGAACTTATCGAGAAACTTGCGAAAGACTCGTTCATTAGGTCCATGAATACGGCCGGGGCATTAGTTAACCTGAATGGCATAACCAGGAACTCATAGTGACCATACCAAGTACGGAAAGCAGATTTAGGGACATCAGAATCTTTGATCTTTAGTTGATGGTAACCAGACCTCAATTCGATTTCAGATAAACACTTTGCACCCTGAAGCTGATCAAATAAATCATCAATACGAGGCAGAGGGTAACGATTACGAATAGTGATCTTATTAAATTCCCGGTAGTCAATGCAAAGCCTCATAGTTCCATCTTTCTTCTTTACAAACAAACTGGTGCACCCCAAGGTGAGACACTTGGTCTAATAAATCCAAGATCTAATAACTCCTGTAATTGCTCCTTTAGTTCCTTGAGTTCATGTGGTGCCATACGATAAGGTGCCTTGGAAATCGGCTCAGCATCAGGAATAAGATCAATAGTGAATTCTACCTCGCGGTCTGGTGGAAGTCCAGGTAACTCTTCAGGAAACACATCGGGAAAATGACAACAACCGGATATTCAGAAATACTAGGCTCTTCAGAAGATAAAATTTTAACGGAAGCAAGAAATCCTGCACCGCCGTTCAGTAGGGATTTACGAGCCTTAAGTGCTGAAATTATTTGAAGAGTTTTTTTGGAGGTTTGGTTCCCTGATAAATGAGTTCGGGATGATGAGGATCTCCAAACAGAATGCGACGGGTCTGACACTCAATTTTAACATGATGTCGAGTTAACCAGTCCATACCATGTATGACATCAAATTCACTCATTTGCATAGGAAACAATTCAGCTTTACGAATAATAGACTCGATTCTGATCGGACAGTCTCTATAGACATGCGAGACGATAGTCGAATCTCCTAATGGAGTAGTAATAGCCAAAACGTGCTCTAAAGCAGTCGGTGCAGTCATTAAGTACTTAGCAAACAAAAGAGATATGACAAAATGCGTAGCGCCCATATCAAATAAGACATAAATATCCCGCTATGAAAAAGGGTACCGGAGATCATACCTAGGGCGTTTAATATCAGTATCGGATAAGACATATATATGTATATATAATACGTCCCTGACTGAGGGTCATTCGAGTTATTGTGGTTGTTCACACGTCTCTTAGGAGTCATCTGAAATGAAGATATACGTGTGAACACTAGAATTAGATTGGAAAAAAAAAATTAGATCCTAACCCAACGTCTACCCATTACCTCACAAGTTTATTATTAATGTTTAAGTTTTCTACAGGAAAGAGCCTTTGCTCTGATACCACAACTGTAACACCCCAGCCCGGATAGGGCTGACGTGTCACTAATACGGATATCAAATCAAAACGCATTCCCATATTAAAAACGATTACAAGTTCAAATTCCAAAACCTAATTAAGTTGTTCAATACATCAATTAAAGTAACAGATAATCTTGTCTTCAATTCACTCTTCACTGGTTTCCCGGATAACCCTGCTGACCTGACGTGCATGAAAACAAAAGCACGCCTGAGCATAACGCTCAGTGAACGGAATAGCGAATAACAAAAATCAACAGATATGCTGATAATCAAAGAATTGGCAGATATCAAAATACAGACATGATGTTAATCAAAGAATTGACAGATATAAAAATAACAGACATGACGATAATCAGAGAATTGACAGATATCAAAAATAACAGACATAAGACATATATCAGATATAACATACCCCGAGCTAATAATCATATCATATAATAACTGAACAGGGGGAACACAGGTAGCGAGCCCGTGAACCAATGTGAAATGGAGTATGGGCAGACATACAGACCATTCACCAGAGTCCTGAATGGAATGGTGTTTAACCATCCATCAGGAAATAACAGAACTAGCCTAGGATCGATCCATACGCCTCTGAGGAAATAATAATATAACAAGTCATAATTTCAGAGTCCTCTTTAGAGACGCCGTGATCTCAGCTCACCGCCACGGTTGGTGCCACGTTATCGATGCCGCAATAACGCGTCTTGGTCACCCCCAAGATAGGGAGAGCTCGGGTAACAAATTCAGAATATATATATAGTAGTCAAGCTACTTATAACAGAAACAAAGGCAAATTATCTGTGTATGACGGGAATCAAAACCGGAGATAAACAGAAATCAAATACGGGACAGGAATCATGAATTTGTACTACAAAGTAACAGAAACAAAAGTAAATACTTATGGTAATAAAGAAACAGAATCCGTACTACTAAGTAACGGAACGAAAGTGAATATTATGATAATAAGAAAACAGATATATAATCATATCATAACATAGGAACATGTGATAATGAGTTCAATTCAGTAAATCTTAATCACAGGTAAAATAATACTAATTCAAAGTGGCATGACAAAAATAATAATGAATCATGATATCAATAGATGTACGACCAACTGAAACGGATAGAAATATCAAAGACGTTCAGGAATTTCAACGGACGGTGGAAATCAAAGGGTTTCCTTAATCAAATCGAATACCACAACAATAATGAGTGAGGTAAGAATCCGTACCTTATACACGAGTGACAATATCCAGAAACAAGGTCTAGACTCGGTTAACGTCGCAAGAACCTGGTATCCTTAAACAATTCTGAGCTTGATAAAGAAAAAGGATGATCACCAACAAAGCAATCCTAACTCTCACACGGTTTACGTACTCAATTCCACTCGATCTCACCGAGTTCTTGTTGTTGGCTATCCGTTGACCTCAATTGACCATGCTTGACCAAGGTTTAACTTAACCAACACAACAACTTATTACTCATCGCAGCCATATTGGGCAGCCTTCGGGTGCCCTAAATCGACCCCCACCGTCGCTATTACCTCGCCTCACACCACTATCACAGCCACAACTATCCACAACAACCAACAACAACCATTTTCAAAACAACCCCTATTTCAACCAATGTCGTCTTACCACCACCATCACAGTCATCGTCTTCCCAGCCACAACCATCACTTTGTAACCACCACTACTAACCGTCATAGCCAATACCATCATAGCTTGCATCACTTCCGTTATCGGGCCTCAACATAACCATAACCAACACCACCATGACCATAGCCTAAATTTATACCATAATAACCACCATTATCACAACCACTTTGACAGCCTAAACCACATTTACCACAAGCCATTACTGCTGCTGCTCTGCGCCCGGTGGGCCTCTGCACCGCCGGCAGCCACCACAATCACAACCAATACCATAACCGACAATAGCACAACCACAAACCCAGATTACCTTGCCACCAATCGCAGCTGACCACAACCAATGTCTCACATCACCCCGCCGCTGCTCTATCACCATCCACAACCCCATCGGGACACCATCATCGGTCACCAACAGTGGCGCCGACCCCCACTGCTGTTGACACAACCATCACCAACACTAACCACATGCAGCCCGGTCATCGGAACCTCATCATCACCATCATGACCATAGCCGCGGTCGTCCTCGACAACCGCGATAGCCACAGCCGTGACAACCGCAATCGACCCCGCTGCCAGCGATAACCACAGATCTGAGCTGCCACCTCCAATAGCCTTCGATACCAACCTGATCGCCCAGCCACGGTAACAGCCAACCACCGTCACCACCGGGCCCCTGCGGTCGAGGGTTGCAAGGTCACCGTCGACCGCATCCGCCAACATCTGCAGCCACGACCATCGCGAACCACCACTCCGATATCGACCTGCAACCGCGGCCTTCTTCCTTCGATTCCCATTGATTTGGCGCGTTCTGGGAGAAATCGAGGTCATTTTCGTGATCAGGGCGTCAAGGGGAGCGAGGATTCATGTACCACTCGCCGGCACTCGCCGGAATCGGCCGCCGATAGCCGGAGGATCGGCTGGAATTCGAAGAAGAAGGGGGGGGTAGCGGCTGTGTCCGCCTCTCTCTCTCTTTCTTTCTAATTTTTCCTTTAACCCACAAATGGTATAACATTTGTTTATATAGTGGGTTTAATGATAGGTTCGTTAGCAGTTCGGCTCGAGTCAATTTTTCACGTATCGTTAGGAACTTCATTACCCGTTAGATTCGATTATTCAAAATGTTATAAGTATTCCGAGATTATAAATTTTATCGTATTTCGTACGTGCCGAAACATTAAACGAGTTGTAAGTTATCGCGTATTTAACACGTTAAACGGTTTTACGCGTTTTTCCTCGAATGAGCGCTTTTATTATTATATTTTATTTTATTATTATTATTTTTTTTATGGGTATTATAAAACACATGTTGGGTTGGAGGCGAAGAAGAAGGGGTGACAATGTTTTTTTTCCTTACAAGTTGAATATTTGTAAAAAGTTATAAAAATCAAAATTGTCATGTCCAAACAAATGTGCATACCTATAAATTCCAGTTTTCTTTTTTATTCGTCAAATACACGCACTCTCTGCTATTTAACCATCATGCTATTCATATTGCTCATCAAGATACGTGATAAAGGCACTAACATAACCTCATATTGATAGAGCATCGGTGAACGAGATAAGAGCAGTTTTTTTCCGTATCTTAAAAGGTCAAGTATTTAAAGATTGTTTTTACTAAAATCACGAAATCAAAAACCTAGTTACTGAAAGTAAACCATAATTTTAATTTTTGATGACTTGGTAACAAAAACAAAACCTCTTAAACATCTACGTTTAAATTTTTTGAAATCGAAATCGGGTGTCACAAGAGTAAATAAATTCGTGGAGGAAGATCATTTGGTTGTTACATCTACGAAAACAAAACGACTCGGTAACAAAAACAAAACCTCTTAAACATCTACGAAAGATATGAACTTGGCTTTACTTGCTAAATGGTGGTGGAGATTCAAAGTGGATCGGGGGGCCTTATGGAGGAAGATCATTTGGTTGTTACATAGTAACTCTAGAAGGTGGAATTATATACCGCTAAGGCTCTTACTTCCGGGCCTTGGAAGAACATTGGGAGAGTGGTAAAAGACTTGGAGGGGAAAGGGATTGATCTCACACGCAGGATATCCGGGATTGTGGGCAACAGATTAAGCATAAGATTTTGGGTTGATTCATGGATTGGAGAGGAACCTCTGGCGAAACGTTATCCAGATTTATTCGAACTCGAGGTTGATAAGTTGTGTCATATTGCGGATAGAGTAAGCATAATTAACGGGGTACCTACGTGGACATGGGATTGGATGAGGGCTCCGACGGTTGGCTCTGAACCTGCTCAATTTAGACTCGTAGTGGAGAACATACAACCCCCTTCTCTTGGGGATAACAGGGATCAGTGGAGGGGGTCGCTGGAAGCGTCGGGTAACTTCTCGGTTAGCAGCATTAAGCGGAAAATGGCACAGCTTAGAACTACTGCAGTGCTGGTGCCTTTCGACTGGAATAGTTGGATACCGAGGAAGGTCGGGTGCCTGTATGGAGGGCAAATCTCAATAGACTCCCAACTTTAGATGCATTGAGCAAAAGAAATGTCTCGATTTCATCACATCTTTGTTATGTGTGTGGTGAGAATAATGAGTCTGTTGATCATATTTTTGTGAGCTGTGGTTTTGCCCAGCTTGTTTGGGCTGCGATATCTTCGTGGTGTAAAATACCTCCGGTGTATGCTTTCGAGTTTAATGACCTGTTAGTTATCACGAAAAACTTGCATGGTTCGGGCAGTTTAAAAAAGGCGTTTAACGGGGTGTTTCAGGTGACAATATGGTGCTTGTGGGAAGCTAGAAACGATGCAGCGTTCAGAGGTAAACAATGCTGTGGAGTGAGAAGTATCGGAGAAATTAAGTCCCGGAGTTATTTGTGGATCAAAAGCCGGTCCAACAGACGAGATTTAGAGTGGAATACTTGGTGTAGCTTTAATTTAGGCGCAATAGGATGGTAACAATGTGTGTATAGGTTGTATATTGGTGATTGTATGGGTTTGTATTGATATGGTGAATGTAATATGTGATGGGTTGTTAGCCCCCTGCTAACAAAATGGTGGAATGAATTTTTTATTGATCTTTAAAAAAAAAAAAAGAGTAAATAAATTCGTAAATTTCACTTTTGACCAACTTCACTTTCTCAAAATCGTCAAAGTTGACGTTATTTGCTTGCTTAAAGTCCTCCATTTCTTCCGATTCGCCCATCTTTACAGATCAGAGCAAACCCTAACCCTAGATTTCGATAATGTCATCGAAGCAAGGTGCTGCTGAATTGTTATTACTAAACGTTTTCTTCACATCAAATTTCAAAATTTAATCAAAATCGGATCTGTAGGTTTCTGTTATAATCTGATTATTGAACAAATTGTTCATGATGAGCAGGTGGAAAGGCGAAGCCATTGAAGCAGCCAAAAGCTGAGAAGAAAGAATACGATGAGGTATTTATCATATTGATCGATTAGTTCTCTTATATTCTTATTCTTTTCGTTTTTATGTGCTTTGATTGACAGTTTTTTGTGTTTTCATGATGGTCGATTTGTCTGGTTTATAGTTTGCTCTTGAAAATTGAGCGATCATATAATGTTTTAAACAAGTTTATACAGCTAAAATCAATATATTCTATAATAAAAGGATTATGCAGATTGCAATCTGTAGCTTTCATCAAACTTACCAAAAAAGTCTTTATAAAAAGGATTAAATAATAAGTTTGATGGTACCCTTGGTGGTTGCCACCAGCAAGAACATGTTTAACTGTACAGATGCTGCAAATATGAGACGTTTATAAGCTTTCTTATGGTGTTGACTTGCATATATGCTTGTGACTGCCTCATTCCACGAATGCATACCAGGGGGAATTCCTATGTGAAATTGCTGCATTTGCAAGCAAATTTTCTTGCAGAACTATTAAATAAACTACAATATGCTGAGATTAACATAAAACATGTAGGGACATGAAAATTGATTGAAAATCATGTTTTGTGGAAGGCCTTGAAAATACGAAGTCTGTTAAAATGAACGGTATATCATCTGTTTTAAACAAGATTCTCTAGAAGTGCTGCAATCATGTATATGTATAGAGGGTCACATAATACAAGATTAATTTTAACTGTGATTCATAGGTAATTATGTAAAGTATTTATGTGGTTCTCTACCTTAAACTAGTTATGCATTGAACACATATATACATACCATGGAATGAAGCATGCCGCTAAGACTTGCATTTCCACTAGATTTTATCTCTGTCGGCTAATGCATCTTGTTACTTGTTTGTGCAGATAGACAAGGCCAACATCCAAAAGAAGAAGGAAGAGGAAAAGGTGTGATTTTATCTTTCTTTTTCATGTTTATTACATACCTGGTGCCTAGATTTAGGTTGGTAAATTGTGAAACGCTTGTGCGCAGGCCCTCAAGGATCTTAGAGCCAAAGCTCAAAAGGGAGCTTTGGGAGGTGCTGGTCTGAAGAAGAGTGGAAAGAAATGAGGTGTGCAATGGTAAAATTACTGCGTCTTCTAAATTACTAATTAATGTTGCACTTGCTATGTCTACGGTTACTTTTTTTCAAGTCTTTCATGATTGTTCTTGTGTAGAACTCAATAGGAACAATCATATTGATATTTGGCACTATTGATTTATGGTGTGTAATTGTTAATGGAAGTTGTTATGGATTACGTTCGGGTCTGATTGGGCCTAAAATGTCTATAAAGTTTGATATTAGATCAAAGGAAAGGCATAATTGCTTTCTTTCAGTTCATGGTGATCATTGTGTGAAGAATCAAAAAGAATGTTTGATATTGGTGTATATAAATTCATTACATTGGCGTGCGTCTAACTATTACAACAGTGCATTGGGTTGTTCAATATATGCCTAATTGGTTTTTGGTTCCAAGTACAAACTGTATTACATATATGTCTAATATATCCCATATTTAACCCAGTACCCTTTAGCCCATATTCTAGCTTAGCCCAATGCTAATATAACTATTGTAACTTGTAAGCAGTCCGTATTTAGCCCATAAGAAAAACATATCGGTTAATCGGTCTCGTCGTGGTCGCCAGTTGTCTGGTTGTCTCGTCACTCATCAGACTATTTTGCCAGCTATCAAATATCTTGTTGCCTATGATTCTGGTCTCTTTCTCTTCAATTTGATCCCTACTTACCCACTTCCATCTTCCTCAACAATTCATCACTTGACCTCAAACAACAAGTTGATCCAACGATCCCGTTTCACCCTGATGGACCATGGATCTTGAACAGTGAACACCACTTTAAACAACATGTCTGTGGTTAATCATGATCTGCCTTGATTTGGAGATTTTATCTAGCCTCGAACGATATGTTGGTTTGATTTCATCGTTGTTGGTTAGATTGTCAGTTTCCATTAATCACTTGTAACTTAGTTTGGTTTCAATTGGTTTTCACCAATCCAAGTCGCTATTTCCCATTTCAATTCTGTTAAAAATACATAACTGGATTTGGATTTCAGTTTAGTTTTGTTCAAATTGAATTAAGTTTGGTTGGGTTTTGACAGAGGAAACTAGACGAGTGATGAACACCCCTACCATGTATCAAATTCTAAATTGTTCAAATTTGATTATGAGGATTTGTGTATTTATAACATGCAGTGGCGGAGCTTGAACACGGGAGTAGGGGGGGCGGGGTCGAATTAATTTTTTTTGGGGGGGGGGCGAACTCGAGTTTTATATAAAAATTTACACTACCGAGCCAAAAATTTACACTACCGGATTAAAGTTTAACACTTTAACACTACCGACGAAAAAAAGAGGGGGGCGGCGCCCATCCCTCCCCCCCCCCCCCCCCCCCCCCCCCCCCCCCCCCCCCCCCCCCCCCCGGTCCCAACTATGCTTCGCCACTGATAACATGGCCTTCAACATGTTATAATAATGTATCCAACTTTATATTTTATGATTCGTCTATACAAATACACACTTGCGCATCTAACACACTACAATTAGATTTAACTCATTCCTTTTCGTGTAACTTCTAGTTTAGTGAACACAAATGCAAGTTCCTTAAAATCCAATCATGATTGTCAATCATAAATCATCCCATGCCTTTCTTCTTCTTCTTCTTTTTAATACTAACTGCACTTATAGTGTGAGGCCCTTGTATATCATATATGTGATCGATAGGACATCCAAGTTTATAATTAATAAGATGTTAAATTGATCTGATAAGAGGACCATGTTTAGGGGCACCTTATTTCATAACATAACCTTTCCAAATAATTGCTATTGTGAAATACGGAAATACCAATTTAAATGAACTTAAATTAGCATTTTGTGAAATACCAATAAATATAACTTCTATGAGAAGAAAAAAAATGAGAAATCAAACAACAGATTATATAAGTCATTAATAACGACTCTTAGAGTTGTGTTTTTTATTCGCAAAACACCAGTGATTTAAAAGATTATGTTTTAGCATTTCCAAAATAAAAACATCACGTATTATAAGGGGAAGAAAAATGAGGGCCAAAAATAGTATTTTGAAGAAATGGTACCCCAGACCCGGGGCAGATAACGTGACCCACTATGACGGTATTGTTTAATGTTTATTGTGTGTATGCTTCTATGGTTTTAGCGGTTGTAATTCAAGCCACAACACATATTATCTTGTCAAATCCAACCCCTCATATTCACTAAATGTATTTGTTTGCTACTCAGAAATCGATT
This sequence comes from Flaveria linearis, assembly GCA_024085815.1. Taxonomy (NCBI): domain Eukaryota; kingdom Viridiplantae; phylum Streptophyta; class Magnoliopsida; order Asterales; family Asteraceae; genus Flaveria; species Flaveria linearis. The sequence goes on from CM044010.1 coordinate 10,489,209, forward strand.
TGTTAGAACTAATTTTTCATCTTTAGACACACACGGACAACTAATATGAGGCTAACGTATTTTGTAGAGGCTTTGTATTTTAGAAAGTTATGTGTTCAAACTTAGACATGATGAAATTGAATTGATGTAGTTTAGCAGTATTAGTATGATAGATTTGATGTCAAAAATAAAAATATACATACTCTGACACTCGGTGATGACATCAACTCATCTCAATAGTCCAAGGGCGTCTCGAATCTTTTAAATTTGTTTCGGGCCCTAAGTGAATCAAAACATCAGAGGTCATTCTAAAGTTTACATTCTAAATCTTAATCTGTGATCCAGACTAGACACTAACAACAATAAACTAAAATGTTTATTATGTGTGGAGTTAAACTTTTTCTATGGATATATTACATTTACGCCCTAATATATCGGCCCAATCATCATATATAAATTTAATTCTACAAAAAAGTTAGGACCCTATATAAATTGGGAGCTCAAATCTAGAGATTTAGTTGCTCCAGGCTTGTGCCATCCATACCCAACATATGAGAAGTTAGAGACTGATGAGGGTGGTAGCGATCGTTGTGTCATGACAAATTGCGTCAAGACAAAGAGGAGATGAATCCCTGACAGGAAGAACAAAGTAATTGTGGTTCTTGGTGATCGGGGATTTGAAAGGGTCACCAATTAGGATGTTTAATGGCAAACGAAGGATCAACGGTTACAAAAGATATGAAGAAGAAAGAGCTTCATCACATTGGTTTCTATAGTCTCCAAAAAACACCAAAATTCCCTAAATACGGTCCTTTTATTCTATCATTTTGTTAGCATACGGATTAATACTAAACGATTCAAATCTTTATTGATGTTTCAACACGTATAGTCATAAATCTTGAATTCATGTTGGATTGAAGTTATTCTTTCGGTGCTAACGATCTCTGGATTTGAAACTTCATTTTGATTGTCGAAGTTAAAATTTTTTTTTGGTATTTTTTTTATAAATTTGGCATAATTGTTCGGTGTACCTTATGATTTCGATGATGAGAAAATCGTTTGATTGATTATGGTTTACAGTTGAGTTAACTTTGACGTGTTGAAATAGTGATGACTAGTGGGGTTTTGGTTTCAAGTTTTTTCAATCGAGAGAGCCTAGTTTAAAACTTCTGACGAGTATATATAACCACAAAAAAGGGCCGATGGTGTTTGTGGTTGTTAGGATAGTGAAGAACAATAATAAATGGTCATATGCAATTTAGGCGTTTTTGTGTGATTTGTGGTGTGATGAGGAACACACAACGTGGGGACCATCTATAAACTTCTTTTTATCATTTAACATATTGTTTTGATTTTTTTAATGTATAAGCATTTTGATTTTTTTAATAGTATTTAACTGAAAATGTTAACTGCTCTTAGTGCTTGTGACCATGTGTGCTACTCGCATACATTCTTGTCGTACTTCACTCTTTCTAAGGATATCCCCAACGAAACATCTCTTAGGTCATTCGTGGCTGACGTGGGCATCCCCTCCCCGGCACTTGGTGATGGGGCTTGCGTTGAATTGCTCTCCACACATAGGTGTATGCGGGTATTTGTTGAACTTGTTTTTTGTCACACAAATTGAATATTAAAATATTATAACGTGGATTGCATGAGAGATGACATGTATGGTAGCGTTAAAGATAAAATATATTTATGCGTATAACGAGTGAAAAACTAACATAAAATCCGACTAGCTCTACATCTAAAAAAATAGTTATGTACCATCTAATCTTCATACTTTTATAAAAAATATAACCAGATGTGACACGTGTAAGCATCACATTAATTTTAATCAAAAATTTTCTGCTTATATCTTTTATTAAATAATTGCATGAATTAATAATAATATTATTTAATTCTTTTATAAATTAAAAATAATCTTTAATAAATTAAAAAAAATCTTTTTACAAAAGTTATTATTCAAATTTTATTCTTTAAACACAATGTATGTTATAACCCTCAAGCGCCCTCAAAAGTTGATTTTGTCCTTTTCAGACAGGAAGAATATAAAATAAATATATTCCAAAGGACTACAATGAACCATATTGTATAATATAGCAACTGTTTTCAAAAATAAAAAACATCATACACCCTACCACATGTCACAAATTCAAATTTTGACCACACCAACAAGCTCATTGACCCCTGCATTACACACTCCCAAAATTCAAAATCACACTTCACTTTCTCTCACCAATTGCACCACCCAAATCTCCACCTTCAAATCTCAAACATTCAATTTCATCATCCAATTGTATCATCACATTCATGTTTGATGTTGTTGTAGACAACTTGGGATAATTTGAACAAAATCTGATAATTAACTAATTACGTGTTCGATCACAGAATCTGAAGTGTTTGTAATCAGTATGAATGCGGTAGGACGACAGGGGCAAAGATCCGGTGCATCTGGAGCTCATCACCAACGTCAGTACTCCGATAACGTGCCGGAGTTGACGTCATCTTCGTCTAATAGCCGGTGGTTGCAGTCGGCGGGGCTTCAACACCTCCAGCAAGCGTCTTCCAACAGCTCTTATGTATGTGTGTTTTTCGATTTGATTAGTGTGATAATGTCAGATCTGGTGGTGGTTTATCGTTGTGAATTTGATTTGTGGTGGTTTTGGTAGCAGGACTTTGGTTATTATGGTGGTGGTGGAGGTCAGGGTTCGAGAGTGTATGGTAATAGCAGGAATGTTGGTGCACAGAGGTCGTTGAGCGGTGGGAGTGATTTGTTTGCTGAGCCGTTGACTCCGCCACGGCGGAAGAAGCACGGTGGCGGTGGCGGTGGTGGTGGTGATGACTCCAATGGTTTCAGTCCTGGCCTCTTAGATCTACATTCCATTGATACTGAGCTTATCTCTGAGGTAGGTGTTTAGACATTGTTGAATTTGATTACTACTGATTATTGATGATTTGATTCTAATTCTGTGTAGTTCAATTATAACTTTTAGATTGAGGATCGAAAGACTCTCTATTTGCTATATATCATTTGTGAAATATCATGTAGAATTAATAATCGATTAGCATTTGATTGTATCTGTTACTGTTCAGCAATTTTTTAACCATGTGATGATTTATCTGATGTTTTCTTGTTTGTAATGCGCTCTTAGATGCCTGTGACCGGAGCTTATGGTGCTCCGTTGTATAACAATGATCGTGGCGAGTGTTTGATGATGCAGAGCCGTATCTGGGAAATAACAAACCGGCTAGCAAAGCTCGAGGTTTGGATGGTAACAGTCTTTTGAAAGGTTTTGCTCCGGATAAGGAGAAGACGGGCAATGTTGCTAAGATTAAAGTTGTGGTAAGTAAAGAATGATAATTGAGATGTTTTGGAGATGTATTTGAATGATTGTTTCTGTTGCTTTGAAGTTAATGTTGGTTGATTTTCAGGTGCGCAAGAGGCCGTTAAACAAGAAGGAGTTGGCAAAGAATGAGGAAGATATTATTACTACAGAGCCCCATTCCAATTGCCTTACAGTTCATGAGACAAAACTCAAGGTTAGCACTAGAATAATCAATAATGTTGGATCGACGGTTGAAACATATCAATAGGGGTAGGCGTACTCTGGATATATACATGCATACCTTGAAAATTCCATTTTCTAATTAAAAAAAAATGGTTTGACATTTTAAATACTAAAAGTAGTGTTGTCTCTATGTGTGTGTATGTATATGCCATATCCCACATATGCATAAACAAGTAGCATAAATTTTTGAGAAAAGTAAAGAAGAAAGGACATGCAGATGCTGCATACAATGAAACAAATAGAAAAGACAAGTATATGAATAAGGAAAAACTAAATGGTGGGGAGAATCAGGAGATTAATCATAAATGTCATTCATAGTTATTTGAACAATGGGACTGTAAACAGCTTATTTTTTTTTTATTTTTTTTTTAAGTAACTATGCTTATATTGTTTCCTGGAAGTCCTAATGAAAACTTGGTATAAGTCAAGAGTAGCTTTTTTTTGGAAACAAAAATTCCTAGATTTTTTAGGTTGATACACCACAACTTGCACCGTGCAAGATCTGAACCCCTAACCCTTTTGTTTGTGAGGCATAACACTTAACCACTAGGTTATTCCTTGAGGAGGATAAAAGTAGTGATGTTGACTTTTGTGTGCTGAAAAAAAAATGAATTTAATTATTCTTGTGATGCATACACAAATTCATTTTAGTAATTATAGTTCAAGTTTATCCGTTTATGAATAGTTATTTATAGGTCATGCTTTAGTGCTTTTAGATTTTTCTACAGTTCACATCTTTGGATCTCTTCAATCATCTTTCTAATGTTTGTTTAAATGAATTTAATTCATATTGTTCCCAAACGAGTCAACAATAGTCAGAAGTTGCATATAATTGCACATTCTCCATCATCGTCATTCAGATTTTTGGTAGCTTCATGTCTTCATCAACTTGAATCTCACCATCATGCAGGTTGATCTTACAGAATACATGGAGAAGCATGGATTTGTTTTTGATGCAGTACTAAATGAAGAGGTTTCTAATGACGAGGTTAGCAATTATAGAGGATGGAAAAATGACCTGGGCAGGTTGACCCGAAAAACTTTTATCCAGCCCTTTTTTTAAAAAAAATTAAACAGTTAATGGGTTCAAATTATTACAAAATTATATAACTACACTTATAATCTATTTATTTAGAAGTGCTTTAAGAGGCTGCATGCCTTGAAACTACATTTTGGTAGGCCTTCGACTTGTTTGACCCGCTTCCTTTTTAACTCTTGCTCCTTTTATCATTACTCTTTTCACCCTTTTGAAATAGAATATATTATTTAAGTGTTGGTTTTTGTTGTATCATAGGTTTATCATGAAACTGTTGGGCCCATAGTTCCTATAATTTCCAACGTACCAAAGCTACATGCTTTGCATATGGACAAACAGGTACCCTAGCTTTAAATAACATTTCCTTCATGATGGTCAAGTTTAACAATATTTTATTGTTCAGGAAGTGGAAAAACTTTTACAATGAAACCCTTGCCTCTTAAAGCATCTAGAGATATCCTCGGGCTTGTGAATCATACCTATCGTAGCCAAGGTTTTCAGTTGTATTTTAGTTTCTTTGAGATCTACGGTGGGAAACTCTATGATCTCCTCAATGATAGGAAGTAAGTTCCATCACTATGTTCAATCATAAAGGGTTGCTTGGATTGCATGATCTGATTATCACTATTTCAAGTGGTAACACCAGGTTTATAGTGTTTGGAGTAATTGATTCCGTTATAATATCACTCTTTTGAAATATTACCTAAAATCTCAAGATATTTAAAAGTGGTTGTTTTGGTCATTTTATTTGTTAGTTCTTGTAATAATTTGAATTTTCCCAACCCTCAAACAATTGATATCATAACTTTAAATGCGTAAAACACATTCTAATTGTGGTTAGTCAATATCACATAATCGGTTTCAAAACTCATATGCCTCTTATCCTAAGCAATTAATTGAATTATAGGTTTCTTAAGAAAATGATTTGATTCTTCTGCAGAAAACTGTGCATGAGAGAAGATGGTAGCAAACAAGTATGCATTGTTGGTTTACAAGAGTACAAAGTCTCAGATGTGGAAACAATAAAGGAGCTAATCGAAAGAGGGAATGCAACAAGAAGTACTGGAACAACTGGTGCCAATGAGGAATCTTCGAGATCGCATGCCATACTTCAACTTGTTGTCAAAAGATCTGTTGATGGAAGTGAAACTAAACCTCCTAGAGTTGTTGGGAAGCTCTCCTTCATAGATCTTGCTGGAAGTGAACGTGGTGCAGATACCACGGATAATGATAAACAAACAAGGTAATATTCACACACACATATTTTCTTTGTTTAAATAAATTATTGGGCTTTTCTCAATATGGGGTCTGAAATATGTGATGCAGAATGGAAGGTGCAGAGATTAATAAGAGTTTGCTTGCATTAAAGGAATGCATAAGAGCTCTTGATAATGACCAGGTTCATATCCCTTTTAGAGGCAGTAAATTAACTGAAGTTTTGAGGGATTCGTTTGTTGGTAACTCGCGAACTGTTATGATTTCTTGCATTTCACCAAATGCTGGATCTTGTGAGCATACACTTAATACCTTACGATACGCTGACAGGTAACTACCATTTACTTGTATTTGATATTGCATCCCTGTTTTATAAAGGTGGCAAAAGAAGAGAGGGGGGGGGTTGGGTAATGGGTAAAGGGTAAAGGGTAAAACTGGATTTGGCCAAAATAAGGAAATGTTGGGGGTCTGCTTAAAGCACTTTTTGTCCAATTTTTTGACATCTTATAAATAATTGGTGTGCTAATAGTCACAAAAGCTGTATTATTACAACATTACAAGCATTGATAATCTACGCTTTTGGCTTTTTCTGTCCGTTTCCTTTTAACCATTTATTTGTTGTACTCATATGATCTGCTAAATGATAAAACATACCCAAAATCAAACCTGACTAACAACTGAACCATTTTTAATTAACAGGGTGAAAAGCCTCTCAAAAGGGAACAAAAAAGACGCAACTTTTAGTTCCAAGGAACCAACAGCAGTGTCAGTGTCTACTACTGTCTTACCCCGAGTCCCATCCTATGAAGATACCATGGTTGATTCATATCCTGAACAAGCTGATGAAGATGATTATGACTCTGCAGAAGAGTTTTATGAGGCTGAGCAGCCATCATGGAAGAATAACAACACGAAAATTGAATCATACAGCTTCTCAAATGCACCAGATAAAAATAGGAGAATCAACGGTCAAACAAAGTCAAAGGAACTACCTAAATCTGAATCAAGAAACTGGAACCCTGATGACGAGTTGAACACCCTTTTACAGGTATGTTTTTCACATGAATTTAATATACGGCATTTTTTAATGCTTGTATCTATATTATAACTTGGGAAACCATCACAGGAGGAGGAAGATCTTGTAAATGCTCACCGGAAACAAGTTGAGGATACCATGGATATCGTTAGAGTGGTATGCCATAATTCATAATGTTCATTTTTTCACCAAAGTTTCTTGTAGAGCCTTTTTTCGGTTAACCATAAGAACAATTACTAGAAAACTCGCGGGACCTACCAGTACCTAATAACCAATAGGATTAGGTAAAACGCGATTTCTTGTAGTTCCTTGTTTAGCTTAAATTCATTTTTGATGTTGATGTAGGAGATGAACTTATTGGTGGAGGCGGATGAACCAGGGAACCAGCTAGACGACTACGTCACAAAACTGAACACAGTGTTGGCTCAGAAGGCTGCAGCCATTTCACAGCTACAGAACCGTTTGGCTCGTTTTCAAAGGCGTCTTAGGGACCATGATGTTCTATTGTCATCTTTTCAGTAAACGGTATAGAATGTGTTGATTAGTATATTGCAGTGAGAAATCTATTCATATACCTGTGCCCTGTGGTGGGCTATATACAGTGTTTGGGTCATTCATTATTGTTTGATGCTTTGTAAACTCTTAATGAAAGATCTAATTTCGATTTGTTGTTAACATTTTGTTGTAGAACATGGTACTTTTGGTTTGAAATGTAAACCAATAGAATGAACACGAACACTTAAATGGACGTATATTTTTGCTTGCGTTTGTTTTTTTTTAAGAATATAAACGTGTTTTTGTTCATTTATGATTTTCTATAATATTGTAAACAAATAAAAAGCGATAGAAAAGAATACAAGCTAACATAATTAGATACCGATTAAAAGTAAATGATGTTCGAATTAAAGTCTACACACTATTATCATCATATGTGATTAACGGACGTATTTTTGCTTGTGTTTGTTTTTAAAGAAAATAAAGGTGTTACTGTTCCTTTACGATTTTCTCTAATATGCTAAACAAATATGAAGCGACAAAAATGAATACAATCTAACAATACCAGTTAAAAGTGAACAATATTCAAATTAAAGTCGACACACTATACTCATCATCATGATTAACAATAACATCAATAAATGATTTTAAAAGTAGGCAACAAAATAATAGATGATTTAAAATTAAGTTAAATACAAGCTTCAAACTAACACAAATAAACATAAACAAATATATATTAATGATGGACTAATTAGTATTAGTAATAACTAAAATGCAAAATTATTGAATACCTAAACAAAAGTAAATGAATGAATGCAAATGATTAAATAAACAACAAGAAATTTATTCACGTTCTTTTCTTAAATTAAATGAATGAAGATATTTCCTCTTATTATGGTATTGAATAAACGAACATAAATGACTTTTTTACGGAATCTTACCCAAGTGTCATGGGAGTGACAAGTTAAAGACGGTAAACCTTTACAAAACAAGTTCACACGGGTCTAGTGAACCCATCAAATATATTTCTAAATAGTTTTAAGAATATCTTGAGTAAATAATATTAATATTTATATATTATTGCAAAACTATTACAAAAAAGGAATCATGCTCTTTTTATTTAACAATATAAAAGTATTGTCTAGATGTATTTAAAATAAGAAATGATAAATCCTCAGCAACGGTTAGTCTAAAAATTTTCTTTACGTGTAGTGTAGCCACTTAGTATAAACTTATGATAGTATTTTACATTTTAGAAAAAAACAAGAAAAAAAATTGTTAAAATTATTTATGTTTTTAGAAATGTTGATCTCACCGAATTGACTTGAAAATGATCATTGGAGTTACAATTTGCTAAATATTAACCTTCTCGATTTTACATGAAATGATTTATACTTAGAAAAAAATAATCACCGGCGAACCCGATTAGTTATCCATTTAATCCGTTTAAGATGTGGATTTTATTATCATAACATTTTGTATATAGAATTGTTTTATACATAATCAACTCAAAATCAGTTTATATATTATCATACTAGTTTTAGCAAACCCGTGTAATACACGGGTTGAAAATATAAAAACAACATAATTAACAAATGTATAAATTTCGTATGATTAAGTTACGTATTACTATAACAGTGAAAAATAAAAATATAAATTTATAAATATTCAAATACTCTTTTAAATAATATAATATATAATTGACCCATTAAAATTAAAATCAGTTGTCTTAAAATCATACTAACCTAAAATAAATAAATATATAAATAAATATTTTTTTCTTTTAATTTTTTAATTGAATCTTATTTAGCTAATATGTATAGTTCAAAACAAAATGAATTATTAGTATTAATTGAGTTTCTTAAAATAAAAAATTTGACTAAAATAATATATTAGTTTAGGCGGGAAAATTTTTTTAAGCAGTAACATGAGAGTGTCATATTACATTTTAGTTACTCTTGTATTATATAGTATAGATACTTTGTCCATGCTCTACCATGTGTTATTTAACTTGGTTACATAGGTTGGTCTATATTTTTTTAGAAAGGCAGGTTGGTATATTTTAGGGGGTGTTTGGTTTGTTATATGAGAACGAGTATAATGATGAAAATGGTGGTAAGGTTGGAATAAAAGTATTCGGAATTTCTAACATTGACAGAATTACATATCTCTCTCTATAAACTTCATCAATTACATATATATCCAACTTAAAGCTTTTAATTACATATATCATCTTGTAAAACTTAGTTAATTACATATATATCAAAATTAAAAGTTTAATCACATATATCCCCTTCTAAAACTTAGTTAATTGCATGTATACTCAAACTAAAAGTATAATTGCATATATACATTTTATTAAACATAAATATTACATATTTATCTATTTATTATTTATTTAAATATAACTTATATAATTACTATTTTACTCTTATTTTTATTAAACTACGAAATTATGTTTTCCTTCTTTACTTGCTTTTGAGTTTTATTTATTATTAATATTTCTATACTAATGTTTTTATGTTTTTTATTTTTTATCTTTATGCTAATTTCTTTCCGGTAACTATACGATACACTTTCAGTCTCATTATGCTACATAAATTTATGTTTTGGATCATGTTGTATAACGAGACTGGAAGTGTCTCGTACATGAACCAGAAAAATTAGCATAAAAGGTAAAACAAAAAACAAAAAACGTTAGTATGAAAATATTAGTATATATTCAAAACTCAAAAAAGCTAGTTAAAAAGGAAAAGCATAATTTTATAGTTAATAAAAATAAGAGTAAATATTAATTATATAGGTTATTTTCAATAAAACTAATCAAATAGATAAATATGTAATATTTATGTTTAATAAAGCGATATATGTAATTAAACTTTTAGTTTAGGTATATATGTAATTAATTAAGTTTTAGAAGGGGATCTATGTAACTAAACTTTTAATTTAGGTATATACGTAATTAACTAAGTTTTACAAGAGTATATATATAATTAAAATTTTAAATTGAATACATATGTAATTGATAAAGTTTGTGGATGGAAATATTTAATTCTTCCTCTTAACATTTTGTTGCTTTATAATTGTGAGGTGATTCGTAAATCGCAACTCCTTTTGACTGAATACCACCAACTTGACTACAATGCTACCAAACCACTTATATGTTTAAATTAAAGTAATTAATGATATATAGCAAGTAAATGTGTATACCCTTTTCAATGACCTATTACATATTACTCTTGCAATTTGCACCTATTACCCGACCTTACTACATTTTGCCAACCTCTAATGTTGCTAGACCTAGAGGTGCACAAACCGGTTTTTTTTGAACCGGGTCGGGTTGGAACGATTTGGAGCCCGGTTTTTGACCAAGAACCGGTTCGGGTCGGAACCGGTTTTCAACCCCATCAAACCCAACCGGTTGGAACCGGTTCAGGTTGGAACCGAACCGGGTCGGGTCTAAGACCCGGTTTGGAAAACCCGGTTTTTTTTTTTTTTTTTTTTTTTTTTTTTACCTTCTAATTAATTATATACAAATTAATTACAAATTTTGATTAATTAAAAACTATTAGAGTAGATTAATTATATACGATTGGACGCGTTTTATTTTCATTTTATTTTATAAGTAAACAATTAATACGAGTTTTATACAAACAATTATATACGATTGTATGCGTTTTTCGTTTCTTTTTATTTTATTAGAGTAGATTAATATCTACGATTGTCTCAACGTTTTTATTTTCATTTTAATAAGTAAACAATTAAAAATCATACTCGAGTTTTTCTAAAGAAAACAATAAAATTACATTAATTATAAAAGTAAATAATTAATTCATTACGAAAATAAACAATAAAAATTACATTAAAATTAAACCAAAGAAAAACAAATATACATATTACGAATACAAGTTTGTCTAATTAATCGTCTCGTCGGTTTGTGTGCCAATGCGTTGAGACAAATCATAAGCGAGTTTTCGTCGGATAGCGGTGAGGATCGTCCCGGTTTGTACCTCGTGCTCGTGTATTTCTTCTTCAATCGGGTTTCTTTTTCAAGGTTTGATATGTGTTGTCTTCGTTCGGCCGCATCTAAGTGGTCTTTAAACAAATACATATCTCTAGCGATGTTGGAGTTAACCTTGTTCTTATAATCGATAAACCCTGCCACTAACAGAAAATGCAGACTCCGAAGCTACGTGGAAGCTTGGACGGTAGTAAATCACGTGCCATGGCGGATAGGACCGGAAATTGTGATTCCTTTCCTTCCACCATGTCAGAATATCAAATTTCAAAAATTTATCGGAGATAGTGGCTAAAAAAATCGGTTCCCATATATCTCCAGAGTTCGCTACTTGGGGTGTTACCACTTTGACGTTTACTGTTTTCATTTCTCAAAGTGTTGTATAAACTAATCATCGGGTCTCTACTTGAGCTCGACGGAACTGATTCCACGTTCGATTGTCGGTGGATGTTTGATGTTGCACCTATTTTCAACATAAACATTAAACAACTTTTTAAAAGTTTCATTAATATTTGTTTTGTATTAACATAAAAATGGATCATAATCATGTAAATCTAAATCATAAGTTATCTCATCTATTAAGTTCTACCCCCGAAACATTTAAACAAGGGTCGAGTGCGGCGGAACACGTAAAAACCGGGGGTAGTTCAATGAAATATTTTTAATTTTTCTTTCATCGGCGCTACCATTGCCGAAAACATTTCGTTTCTTTCTCATATTCACTTAATTTATGGGTCATTAAATATAAATTGATGAAGCGTTAGACAATTTGTCGGATAATAAACCCCCGACAATTTTGTAGTTGCGTTTTTAAAAAGCTCTAAAAATTGAGTTATTTCTTGAATATATCCAACCCTCTAACGGAAACGGAACAACCCGACCCAGCATCGCGCAAGACATCGTGGAAAAAATGAAGTGTTTTCTTTTGACGTAAAGCACTATTAAACATTTCCCAAGTCGAATTCATCTAGTCGGGACATCCCAATTTGGTCCTAAACAAATGGAATTCGTATCGTGACACATTTTTCTATAATTAACATACCTTTCTACTAGTTTAAAAACGTCAGTAACATGTTTTGAAAGAACGTTTTAAAATCTTCCACTTCAGGAACGCCAAGACCATCTTGCACAACTAAATTAATAATATGTGCAAACACATCGTGAATGAAAAAAATACGCCGTCACAAACCGGTTATATTTTATTTTCAATTTTCAACGGCGGATGGTTGTGTTCGAGGCGTCAAATGACATTGAAAAATTTTGTTTTCTAATTTATACGTTTTGATTACATAGTCTAAAATTTGAAAAAGATTTTCACCGGTATGCGGATATCCAAATAATTCAAACGCAATCGTACGTTCATCATTGCCACGAACTTGGATCTATCCAATGGGCCGTGACGCAAAGGTACGATTCCGGTAAACGTGTGGGGCGGACCAAACGTCGGTGGTAGTAAGTTCACCACCGGTTGTAAATTTCAAATAAAACCTTTAAAATCATTTTTGCTTGTTCCAAAGATTTAAACAATCACGTCTAAGAGTGGTGCGACTTACGTGAGTGTAGCGTGGTTGAAGAGTTCTTGAATCAATTTTGTTAACGAGGGTTGTCGAAGTGATCGAACGGTAATCCTTCTTGAATTACAAACTTTGCCATTCTATCTCGAACCATATCGACGTTGAAGTTCCATAAACCCCATCGTTTCCGATTGATGTTTGCCCTTGACTCGGTGTACTTTTCAAAGATTTGCACCCTTGGTCATATGATTTCTCAAAGTCGAGTTTGAATCGACTTGAAAAACGAACCACAAGCCGTGCATCGAGCTTTATGTTGACCATTCGACATTTCGCATAAGTCGAAATTACACCAAATCTCTTGGTTTCTCGTGTTGAAAGAATTCTAACAACGGTAGCGGCACTTGAGGATCCACCGGTTGGAACCGAAGATTCAGAAGCCATAATTCAAGATATTGAGAGAGTAGAAAGTTGAGAGTGAGGAGCGTTTTGCGTTTTTAAGCACGTTTTCGAGCGTTTTGGAAGTTTTGAGTGTTGTGACTAAACCATACACCCACACCTATTTATACTATCATATAAGGCAAAATGGTCAAATATGTGAAAAAACGGTCAAAACAAGGTTATAAACGGCTATATAGCCGTTTTAAAACGTTCAAAAAAAAACGGTCGGAACGGGTTGGAACCGGGTTTTATGAACCGTTTCCAAAACGGGTTGGATCAAAACGGTTCCAAACCGGTTTGTGTTAAAAATTTCAGAACGGTCCCGAAACCGGCGGTTTTTCCGGGTTGGAACCGGTTTGGGGATTTCCGGGTTCAAACAGGGTCGGTTCCGGTTCGGGTATTCGGGTTGGGTCTTCAAAACGGTGTCGATGTGTGCACCTCTAGCTAGACCAGTAGACCATTTCCAATATAGATCCTAGGGACGCCAACACGCTAATTTGAAAGAGTGACGAAAGGGAAGTCAGATAGATTAAATACACAATCAATTTTAAATAAAGAATTGTAAGCTATTATTTCATTATGTTCTCTCTTTCGTTATAAACAACACAGTGACACAAGTTAATTATAAACAACACCAGTGAACAAGTTAATTATACAGTTCTCTAGTTAAATTGATCCTTCATTTAACTAGTCAAATATCTTCTAGGAATCATGAATTCCAAAATCAACAAAGACTAATTGTTATTAGTATTTTTTTATTACATAATGATTTTCATTACAATGTTATATACTTATATTTACACTAGAAATTAGTTCCAAATTAAACAAACCCATTGTGGGTGTGCATCGTTTATAAAAAAAACCCAACCACGCAAAAGAACATAAATCATAGAGCATAACAAATCTTGATGCTCATTTGAGGATTTGTTTATCATAATCATAAACTAAGGGGCCTAATTTCAATTGCCTCAACAACAAGTCCTCCTTTCAAGTGAACACCATTCACTTTTTTAAGCTCATTTTAACCTCTTTCTCACACAACCTTCATTGTAAAACTCACCCAATTCTATCTCCAACCATCATCATTTCTTCACAACTGATCCTAGAAAATTTTCTTTGAATCTTGATCTTGAACCATCTTTAACCTTGTTTCCGCCACAAACATGCTCTATCGATCGTTTGGTACATGCATCACGAGACAGTGTTACCGTCTCTTGTGAACTTAATTCACCAACTTGACCGAAACCTCACATGGTACAACATCTAAACCGAAGGCGCGATGATGAGCAACTTGAACAATGAGATACGCTCTGTACATTGATCTGGTGACAACATTCGGGTGTTAATCTTTCCTTCTATTTCAAGCCAACTCGTCATTCTAAGCTCAACAACTTCTGCAAATCTGCTAAACCTTAGATATTAAATTTCCTTAAAGGTTTGTTTCAGAAAAACACACAAAACAACATCATTCGATAATAAAATTAACTCAAGTAGAGAACTGAAGAATACGGAAATGTATTGTTGATGGTAATGTAACAACATATATAATTAATACCTGTATTTTTCTATTCTTATAAAACACATATATAAAATGTTTATCATGTTCGACAGTTTTCTACTTAAAAGTTCTCTACTAAAATTAATTCTACATAAAAAGCGATATGTTATATACTTACCTGGATTTTACAAGGGGTTTCCAATACCAAAAGAGAGAATTAGATGACCAAGCGATGTAAAGCTCCTTGCACTTAGCATATAACATTTTTTACCCGTCGCTTTGTCTATTGAAAATGCCTGAGACACAATGAAGCAAAAAATCATAAACCATCAAAACAAAATTTAAAATAAAAATAAAAAAGTAAACTATGATGAATAGTGTCTTCTTGAATAAACAGTTATATCATATGTCATCAATTACCCTTAGGCCACGATCAATAAGAAGTGGACTAGAAAGCTTAAAGAACAGCTCCTTTTTGGACTCATACGCCACGGGGACACACTTTTCGAGACGATTTCCCGGTGATCAGGTGGCAAGAACCTATCCCACAACACGTCGACTCTGCGGCAGTTTTGAAAACCGAGGCCACCACCGCGGACCGGCACGCATCCCGAGGTGACCCGCGGGAAAGTATGTGAGTATGCAATCTGGAGGCAAAGTTCCATGTGTTTGTGCTAGAAATTAAAACCGAAGTGAATGATGAAGAATGAATGAGTCTTGGTTGTTGTTGTATATATTGTAGTGTGCACATCATGACGACATAATAAAGAGTTATGAAGACATTTATGCGGTTGATTTGGTGGAATGGTGATTCGTCGTTATTATTAATTGTGTGTAGAGTAATAATAATGGTTTAAAGTTGATTTTTTATGTAACACGGGCTGCAATTACATAGAAAAGGGGATTGGCAAGTTGAGGAAAACAAAAACAAAAACCTATTTAACAAAGTATACATGCGAACTGATTATTTTATGGTCGATGGGTCGGAACAGTTACAGATGATGTCGTATATATATATGTATATTAGATATATATTATTATATATATATATTTCAATGTAGATATTTTATATGTGTAGTTTTATTTATATATAAAACTCAACAATTCTCTGTTCGACCGGCCGGTTCTTTGAAAAACAAAACGATTTAGGGTGGATCGGACTGGTCCGACCTCCAATTCCCGGTCAAACGGCCGGTCCGATCCGAATCTAAAAACATCGCTTTTCCCTTTTGTATTGATCCCTAAAACCCCTTCTATCGTTTTGTATTTTTATTTTCCTATTATGACCAAAATGATCCATAACTCCCAAGTCCCGAGAAAAATTTTAAGGGGCCAAACAATTATAGAAACCCAAGCCCAACTAATAATATATTGAGCCCATATTAATATACAAATCCCAAGTGTAGAATTAAATCAAGCTCGCACTCGTAAATCAACAAATCAATCCAATATAATAAAATAGACGTGATAACACTAAATTAACAACATATAGTAAAGGAGTTTGCGTTGAACTTGGACTGTTTTCCATATGTTGGATCTCTTATTCTTTTGTGTACAAACCCGGCTTTGATATCACATTGTCAGTGTCAAATCAGTCTTTCTTCAGCATAATAAACTCACATAATAACAAAACTATACAATCTATTACAAATGATTTATCTAATTCATTTCATTCATCAACAACACAGAAAACAAAATAGAAACAGTTTAAAATGCACCTAATCATAGCCTTTGCATAACTAACTGACCCATGACTCCACAACTTAAAAAACTGACTCACAACCAAACTGAAAACATAACTACTAACATCCACTAACATAAATGACTAAAGAAGCTGCTGCATATAACCATACAATAACATGCATATGCCTACCCAAATGACCACCCAAATGCACCCTAGTATCTGTATGATCTTTTTTTCCTTCAATTTCTTCTTTTAAGTTAATAACTGTAGGAACGAACCTATCGGTGGAGGCAGATGAACCAGAGAACCAGCAAGATGACTACGTTACTAAACTGACAGAGTCTTGGCTCAGGAAGGCTGCAAACATTTATGGTTACAGAAACCGTTTGGCTCGGTTTCAAAGGCGTCTTAGGGACCATGATGTTTTGTTGTCAACAAAGACCAAACTGAACACTAAATCAAACTATATTATAATGAAGACTGTTAACAATCCATCAAGCAAACATGACCCCTACTGCTTGTATTCGTGTGATAGGAGTCACCTTTTAGTTGAGACAAATCATATACAAATTGAAAAAGTAAAATAGTGGCCATTATTCACTCACCACCATCTGTTTTTGATGCTAAATGATGCAACTTCTACTAATTTGAAGTCTTTGCACCAACAAGTCAACAACAACCTACATGTCAAAAATCTCACTCATGCAGTAGGGTCCGAAAGAGGTGAGATGGAGAAAAAAATAATATTGCCTCTATCTCAGGAGATAAAGACGATGCTTTTGTGCTGTAAAAATACAGTTTTTTTTTCCAATTCGTTACAACTAGTCTTTGAATATAACTTCTTTTATGAAAAAACCTATTGTTATGAGTGAAATATAGCACATTCAAAAAGTAACATTATCCGATTGTCTACAAACTTAACCTTTTATAAAGTAAGGACCATTTAAATTGGCTTTTGGACATAAGTTGGCCCTTGGAATCCAAAAGGGGAAGTAAACAAACTGGATATAAAAAGCTTTCACGTGCATCCAAACTCGTAGATGACAAAACTGATGGCTAGAGAACGATGGAATGCCATCGATGAGACGGTGCAACACTTGGTTTTTGGGCAAGTGTAATGATGTTTGGTCTCGTGGTGTTTGGAGTCATTATCTTTCTTGCGCGCAAGGGGCCGAACCAAGAGACAAATCAGATGATACAGCCGCGTGTGGTGCTAGCGCGTGTGTTGCAGGGTGCGGTGCAGGTTGCGGTGGTTAGATGGAACTCGCGACTGATGGCGCGCGACATCAGTTAGAATTTTTTTTTCTAGTATTCGTACGAGTCTTGTGAGAACTTAATTTTGATTTGTAGGATGATGTGACCATTTGACCAAGTACCAACAAGCTCATTTAAACTGCTTATGGTATGGTATTATGTTTATGTTCTATGTTTATTATTCTATCAATTGATAAGGAAATGACTGAATGAGTTGTTTGTTTTTATAAAATCATTTAGAATTAGTATTACCTATAATGAAATAATTGCATTTGTTCATACCCACATTTTAGGTAACTACTATAAGAAAAATTGTTAAACCACATGCCAAGTCTACCACTATGGAGAAACTACAATTACTTAATTATTATTATTTTGTAAAAAATGTTTATTTTACTTGTGCTTATGAACTGTGATATAATTTAGGGGTTGTCTGGTATTCTTTTAATGATTCTATTACGAAATCAACTCTGAATTGTAGAGGTAAAATATGTTTAATTCATTTAAAATACACTTCTGAATAGTTTATATAGCCTCTCAGTGACAAATTAGATTTTAATAATCTAAGTGATGAGCTATAAGCTTATTATCATCCATACTATTAGTTTAGCCAATAATAATTTTAACTTTTATTTTCGTTATTAAGGGTAATTCTGATAGCATATTATCATCGATTTAGAATTGGTTTCCATTGATTTTTCACTTCGTTTCGTTGTATGTTTCCATATTTAATTGATAATCATCATCGTGAGCAAGATCGAGTAAAAGCAAGTGTAAATCAATGAAAATTGTTATGCTAGTAGGATTGTCAGCGACAATAAAAATGAAGTATAAATAATTAGTAGCCAAATTGAGAGTAGAATTATTATTGGCCAATAAATCATAATTTTTTTATTAAAATACAATTTTCCTTTAGTTAATTATCTTAAATTAAAAAATAACACAATGATTACTGGCCGGCCAATCTGACTAGTTAATAGTTATCCACTTAATCTATTTAACTTGAAAGTTTTATTATCATAATATAATATATTTAAACTGAGAGTTGATTCGCAAAGGATTAAATCTTTCCTTATACAACCATATACTTTGTTCATGCTCTACAGGTGCTACGTTATATTATAAAATTTGTGTTTGGTTTATTATATGAGGATGAGAATCATGATGAATTTTGTTAGATTGGATTAGAAATATGTATGATATTATCTAGAGTAAATTACATTAATGGTCCCCGTGTATTGTTTAAATTAAAGATTTAGTCATTAACTAAAGAAGTAAACCCATGTTAACTTTTTGTTAAACCTATATACATTTACTCTTTTACCCTCATTCTTAAACTAAACGAAAATCAAAAGGGCAAATGCAACAATAATTAATCAGATAATTGTAGATATTAGAACACACACGTACGTTTTTGTTGTTGACGCATAATTTGTCATTGCATGATTCATCTCTTTATAAATATTTTGTAGATTATCCTCATTAATGTTTCATAAAATAAGAAACATATTACACGTTCAAGAATCAAACATTTCTATGTAAAATATTAAAATTCGCTACACTAGTTGACGTTCTTAAAAAATTCTAATAGAGTTTCTATAACAATTATGTGAAATTAAATTATATTTTGTTATGCAACCAAACTTTAATTGGCCTAGGCCTCAACATTAGCAAGCTGTTGCTTTAGTCTCTACTCTTATTGATCAATACTAACTATCGTAAGTTCTGATTACAAAACCTTAAATACCTCAAAATTACAAAAGTTTAGGAATGCATATATGAGAAAGATGATGCATACAAGGTTCAAATCTGTTAATCAACGAATGAAAAAAATTAAAGGTTGAAGATGAAAAAGTGAAATGAAATTCTCTAATTTGTGTTTCCAAATGAAATTCACGATTTTCCCTGATGAAGCACATGGGTTTTATTTTGAATTTTAATTTTCAAATAAAGGTACAATGTTAAATTTATATCGAATTCAACAGAAAAAATTGCCAAATAAATTAAGAAACCAGTCAAATATAAACCGTGTTCTTCTTTTTAAAATCAAAGTTTTACATCTAATATCATTTGCTTTACACTTGTAAGGATTTGAACCGACATTACTTTTGTGAAAGACAAACATCATACCACTAAACCACAACATCATGACTACATAATTCATACTCTTATCGTGTTGGCTGTACGCCTTCAAGAGGCCACGGGTTCTAAACTCTGTTCCGTGGGTCTCTGTTGGTTCTTTTACTTCTTTTAGTGTGATCACAAGAAAGATTTCTTTATAGCCATAATGGCAACCCGACCCACATAGAACTATCAATATACATTAAGCTAGTTGGTGAAACCCGTGTAACGCGACGAGATAGTAAAATTTGTAAGAGCTGATTTCGGGCGATTTACTTGTACAAGAAAAAACAAATCTATAAGCTTCTCGTAAGTAAAACAAACAAATAAGATGTTACATTGGATCTTAATAATTAGAGAGCCAACCACACATAACAATCAATGTATAATTAAATTAACAAATCTTAATGCTTTGAGTGAAATGGGACAATCAATAGTAATAACTTTAAGGATTTGTTTATCATAATATCATGATAGGGGCCTAATTTCAAGTGCTTCAACACATAAGCCCTCCTTTTAACTGAACACCATTTACTTCTCTAAAGCTCATTTTAACTTCTTTCTCACAAACTCCTTCGTTATAAAACTCGCCCAATTCTATCTCTAACCATCCATCGTTTCTTTCCCAAATAACCCTAGAAACCTTGTCTTCAAATCTTGATCTCGAGCCTTGTTTAACCTTGTTTCCTTCACAAACAGGCTCGAAGGATCGCTTGGTGCATGCATCATGAGACAACAATACCATTCCTCGCGAACATGATTCACCAACTTCAATTGAAACCTCGCATGGTACAACATCTAAACCATAGGCACGATGATGAGCCACTTGAACAATGAGATTACACTCCATACGTTGTATTTGATGACAAAATGCGGGTGTTAATCTTTCTTCTATTTCAAGTCAACTTGTCATTCTAAGCTCTACAACTTCTCTAAACCTGTCAAACATTAAATGTATAAACTACTAAAAAGATCGATTTAATATTAAGACATATAAAGAGACTCAATTGATGCATAAATGAATTTAAGTAGAGAACTACAAAATCATATAAAAACACTTGTATATGTTGCTTTAATTGTAATATACATAAGATGGTTATGAAAATTTCAACGTTTTCATAACTATATTTATATTAGATACATGTTTGTAAAGTTACATTATATACCAACCTAGATTGAATAAGTGGTTTCCAACACCAAAAAGAGAGATTATCTGACCAAGCAATATAAAGCTCTCTAGTACTTAACATGTAACATTTTTACCCGTAGCTTTGTTTATTTAAAACGCCTAACATATAAATGAAGCAAAAATCATAAACCATCAGATTAAATACAAAATATTAAACTTTAAGGACAGTTTATAATAGGATAAAATGACTATATTATTATCATCATTTACCTTGAGGCCAGAATCAATAAGAAGCGGACTATAAAGCTTAAAGAACAACTCCTTCTTGTTCTTATAAAGTCGCAGGATCCACACTTTCCGACACGATTTGTTGGTAATCGGCGGGGTAACAACCTGTCCACAGCGCGTTGGACTCCACGGCGGTCCTAAACACCGAAGCCATGACTGCGGACCGGCATGCGTCACGAGGTGACCCGCGGGACAGTATGTCAGCTATGCAATCTGCTGGCAAAGCGTCCATTATGCGTACTTGGTGGAAAAATGAATTTTTAAAGAAACGTACAAGCAACGTACGGACGACTTTTACTTGGTTATTTGGATAATAATATGAACACACGATGACAAGACACATTATATGGAGATGTGAAGATGTATTTAGCACCCGGTTAAATAGGCACCCTAATATTTAAATTAACACCGCAAAATTTCTATACGTGTCGTATAGCCCCATAGGCGTCGTATAGAGGGGGTCGTACATGGCTATATGTGTCGTATAGGGCTATATGTGTCGTACACAATCTGACAGCCCCCTGAATTTCTCGTAGTCAGTGTCGAAATTCGCTATACGCGTCGTATAGTCCTATATGTGTCGTATAGGGGGTCGTATAGGGCTATATGTGACGTATAGCAATCTGACAGCCCCAGAATTTTCTCGTTTTCAGTATTTTCGATCCTATACGCCGCGTATGGTGCCATACACGTGCATAGGTGGGTGTCGATTTATCGAAACGGATGCTATTTATTAGGAACCTATTTTATGCGGTTGTGATGGTGGAATGGTGATCCGTAGTTATAAAATTATAATTGGTGTGCGCACGTGCATTCTGAATATTGTATTATAGTTGACTCTTTTTTTGTTTTGTTTTTATATCAACTAGGTATTTACGCCCGCGCGTTGTAGCGGGAACGTGTGGTGATAGGAGTTACGTATGCAGTGTATTAAGACAGGTTGGTTTCTCACATCTGCAAGAGTCATTTAGAACCCACCCTAACCCCAATCTTAATTGTGGTCATTAAGATTTCTCGTTCATGACCCCTATTTCACTACCTATAAATACTAACTTTTGTCTTATTATTTTTTTACGCAAATTCTTCTTCTAACTTAAAGACAATTTACAACATACCTTTCCTCGTTTGCAGTGTATTAAGACAGGATGGTTTCTCACATCTGCAAGAGAATAAGGGTTTTACTAAAAGATTAGTGTCTTTGAGAAGAAAGGGGATAGAAATTCCCCTTCAAAATAAAGATACAATATTGATGATTCATTACCAATTAAAACTTTCAATGCATCACAAGTTGGCAAGGGTTTGATGATTTGTATAAAACTGAATCTGAGCTTTCAATCTCAACATGCTTACTATCCATATCTACAAAAGATGTCACTTGTTTGGACGATTTGATAGGCAAGTGATCACCTGAAGCCACGGCTGCATTACCCACATCCTGAACATAAACATCATAAATGTATCAGAAACACGAACATGTGTATGTGACAGTTAAATGTTAGCCCGTCTGTGTATAAGGATATAATTATAAATGTCTTACTTTCATGCCATCGTTAGACACAGGATCCTCAGCTGAAGCATTCTGGTTATTTAATTGCTCAACAACAGGCGGTGGCAACATGCTCCCGAGAGCGTCTATGCACATATTTGGTGCCACCAACTCTTTCCTGAACTCTATGCTGAAATACAATATTTATTAGCAAAAAGAACATAAAATTTCTAAGGATGGTGGAGAAGCTGAATTAGCAAAACTTTTAAAGAATCTCAATTTTATAATAGCAATATAAGAAAAGGAAGTCAATTGTGTGCATATAATACTTGTATGAACTGCAGCTGCTTCATCTTTACCAAAACTATCTTCTTCAGCACCAATAGTATGTAAATATAAACATGTTGGATTGTTGCAAGTCTGACCATGAAAATAAGAAAGAGATCTCACATTAATTATTCCCTTATCTTACACTGAAATTTACAGAGCCAAACATAGACACAAATAATTGCACGACAACGGATATTTTTCCTTTGTTCTAGTATGAGGGGAGCAGGAACTATGCTTATCCATCCACTTTGAACAAAAATTCTACCATCTCAATAACTATCATGCTAAGCACCAGACACAACATAGCTGTATTGGCGATATAACACCTCTAAATTGTCATCCGAATTAGATTATCATAACAACCCTGTGCTTAGAGCAAACTTGTAATATTTCATTTCCCACTAATACATAGGCAAGAGATATGTTCAAATTTAATAGAGTCATAAATCGCACAACATTTTCATGCAAATGCCACAAAGTCTTATGACTGCTCAAAGACATGGCAATAAATCAATATTTACTCAAACTTTTACAACTAAATCTGTACATTAATAGTTTCATCTATTGCTTTCAAGAAAAAAAGCCTCAACATCAGGGACTAACTCAACCATTCAAGTTCATTAAAGGTACACCTAACTTTTGCACTAATGAATCATGGATAACACATGGCCTTTGCCTAATCATGCCCCCTCCCCCCAGGTGGTTATCGATTTAATACACACTACCATCATATGTTTTATGCTTAGACCATTTAAATACAAGATGCCTATAGCTAAAAAATTGCATAACTGAATCCATTCATATTATTGAACCATATCATACATGTCTCTACCATCAGAATCTTACCTTGGTACCAAACGGACTTCAGGAAAATTGATATCCAAAATATCTCGCCCCTAATCACACCAAAAAAACCTCAAGCTCCGCTTCAAGCTCCTCACGCTCATGACCAGTGGCGATAGGCATCACATCTTCCACTTCTTATCCTATTTCCTACCATAAACACAAAACAATTATGATCAGATTCATTGAAACAATTAACAAACCAAGACCCGGTAATTGAACGCATTAAAAGCAAAAGATAACAATTTCTAATATCATAGGTTGATAATTATCCTATCATTAGGCATTGCTATGCTTAGTTCTTTACCAAAGAGACATATCAACTTACAATCTATCATGCGATGCATGTGACTGCCGGACAAAAAAACTATAGAGAAAAAGGTTTATATTTCCTATAGTAAATTAATCAAATATTCAACACCCTCCCGGAGCGTTGAGCATCATCATTATCATCATCTCATCATCATCATCACAATCAACATCCTCTGCATCCTTATTCTCAAGTTTCACATAATTCGACGTATTTGGGTCTACAGATGGTGCCACCAGTCTACCCCATCAGCAACTACATTCGCGAATAGCTGATCCCATGCTTCTGCAACTCTCTACACGGTTGTTTCTTCCTAATCACCTTAAAATCGGATTTTCCTGCATAACAAACGATTAAGTTTCATAATAACAAAACTTTCAATCATCTAAACAATGTTACCTTAATCTTTCGCTCCCACCACACATCCGAACAATCCAGCTTCCTCGTTCCCTCAATCCATTGAATATCACTCTCACCGTTCAAAACACTTCCAAAGATTATACCTTGCTCTCATTGCCTTATACTTGATTTTGAAAGCTGTTACAGTCGTCTTAACTTATGGTGACACCGCCTTCGAACTCCAACTGATGATCAACGATAAACCACTTATCCTTAACAAATTTCTTACTAGTCTCATTAAATTTTAAAATTGGATTTAGGTGTATTTTGCTCAAGTTTGACTAAAAAAAGACTCAATTTATTAGGCAAAGTTTACAATGCTTTGAGGTATTTTATTACATGTAAATAAGTAAAGTATAGAATGAGAAAAAGAGAAGGTCTTTTAGATTCTTTATTTATTTATTAAGCAGATTCTAAAGATATAACTTTGAGAGATAAATAACGAGAACTAAAAGTTCCAAACCAAAAATTTGGTTTTACGAATAGTTGTATGGAATCAAAATTTTGTTATTGTTATTTCGAGTAATTTTTGATCCAATTTTTCACGGATCTTTGGACATATCTATATTTCTTTTTTTTTTTTTGAAGAGAATCTGATTTAGATAAAAAAGAAACAAGAATTCGTTTTGAACATTTGAACAATAGATGTCTTTCACATCCAACTATAATAATGAGTCACTTTTAAATGACAGTTCCAAAAAACGTACTTCAATATCAAAAAAGCGTATTCGTAAAAATATTTGGAAAAGGAAAGGCTATGGGGCGGCGTTAAAAGCTTTGTCATTAGGGAAATCTCTTTAACCGGTTTTTTTAGTTGTCTAATTTTGGCATCGAATTTGTTTAGTGCTTACTAGTTTTAATTAGACGTCCATTGTTCAAAAAAAAAAGAAAGAAAAAAAAAAAAAAAAAAGAAAAAAAAAAGAAAAAAAGAGAAAAAGAAAAAATATGAAAAAAAAATTGAAAAAAAAAAACTGAGAAAAATGTTATATTATGTTGTCTAGAATAGGAATAAATAATGTGAGTTATTTGATGCATAAGAAAGAACAATTTTCATGCATATCTCGCGTTTAGTAGATTTGTATTAGTTTAGTTATATTAAATCGTGTGTACATATTAGCGTAATATTAATACTTAGCATCTAGACTTCCGGAATTTTTATCCGTTAACCACTTTACCAAAAATTCCATACCTTTTTTACCCAAGCCCCGTTACAACCCGTTAAAAGTCCTCTTGCTTTATGCATTCTCTTATGTTAATTGGTGGAGATTTGACCCCTTTGCAAGCTTATTACTATGTTTGTATCATTGGTTGGCATTGAGTGATTCACTTTACACTTATACATACAAATAACCGAGTGTTGAGTGATTTTTGTGAGCGGTTATACTGCATAAAAGAAACTTCGTAGGCATGTGATGCTCATTTGAACATTTCTGAAAGAGCAAGCTTAAAACACTCGGTTTTTCTTATGAGTGTGCCATGTTTGATAGTCAATTATGAGTTTGGATCTTCATGTACAAATGGTTTGTCTCTCACCATCTTTATGTCAATGGGATTTCTTTTGTTAAATGGTTGCATGAGAGTTTGCTTGAGGACAAGCAAAGTTCAGTGTGGGGATGTTTGATATGATAATAAATATACATGTTTTTAATATGTTTCTTTGCATTTTAAGTCATTTTTGTTACAAAATTCAATATTTAGACACTTATTTGTGTTTTATTTGAATCTTGTAGGTTTCGGATGAAGCTCGGTGATTTTTGTGAAGAAAGTCCAAGATTTAAAGAGGTTCAAGAGGAAAAATGCTCCTGATATGACCATATTCAGCTGAATATGGCCATATAAGCTGTCAAATCTCAAATAGCCCCTTTTTGATGCTGAATATGGTCATATCACTTCAGATATGGCCATATTCGGGCAGAAAACGGGTTTATAACCCTAGCACACCTCATTTCCAAAAAAACTTTCATCTCTTTCAAAACCCTAGCCTCTCAAAACCTTTAGGTGTCTTTGAACATCTCAAGAGTTTTGGAAGATTTGAAGGTCAAGATTGAAGATTTCACACTTTCAAGAAGAATCTAACATCATCCACCCATTTCCCTCAAAATTGGTTTGAATTCTCTAGATCTACTATGAGTTCTTCCATGTTCTTGAGTTTGGGTGTGTCTTTTGTAAGCCTTATGGGCTAAACTCTTATTATCACTTGGATTAGACGAAACTTAGCATGATTTAACAACTTGTTCATGATTCTTGGTGATGTTTATGTTTATGCTATGATGAAACTTGATTATTCTTCAATGATTGTGTGTGTGTTGTTCTAATTTGATGAAATGTTCAACCTTGTGGGTGTTGTAAGCATGTTATGTTGGAAAACTTCATGTTCTTGCAAGACTTATGCATATAATTGCATATTTTGTATGTAATCTTGTGACATTGGACTAGGAATGGTGAATGAAGGTTGAAGATTTAGTAGAATTGGTTAAATGTGCATCCTTATGCTTATGTTTGAGAAAACCATAGTGTATGTCATAAATATCTCTTGTCATTGGTTATGAATTGTTTTGTAATCGTGGTATGAAGTTTATGAGTTGAAGAGTAATTATAGTTTTGTCTATTTTTTCCAAGTTTAGGTGGTTATCATGTGTTTCTGTTAACTTTCCAAAGATTTGTGGAATTAGGTAACCCTAACGGGAGTCTAATTCATCTTTAACATCGACATAATTATATCATTAGTTCTTCATGGCATAACTTTAGGTGGCTATTGTGTGTTTATCGTTCTAGCTTTCCGAATGGTTATATGTTTAGATATCCTTGACGGGGTTTAGGCTACTTCCATGTTTCATGTGTAAGAAATGGTCTCACCTCGAATTTGTGCTAGTTGTTAATTCTATGCTAAGTGGAATCAAAGTCCAAGTGATATATTTAATTGATTGTGTATCTTCATCTTTACTTTCTTAATTTACTAGTTTAATTTGTTAATCGTTTAGTTAACTATAATACTCACAAATCCAAACTCAATTGATCGGTTAAATAGTGATGATGATTTAGTATTGGGAGCCATTGTGTCCACGGATCGATACTCGGTTCTTACCTAGAACTATACTATTATGCGATAGGTGCACTTGCCTATTGTGTGTAGTGGTTTAAGAGTGATAATCGTTTCTTAAATTAAAACTCAAATTGTGTGAAAAATCCTTATTTAAAATATATATACTTTACACACATCAAGTTTTTGGCGCCGTTGCCGGGGACACGGTGATTTCAAGAAAGATCGAAGTTGCTACTTTGACTATTTGTGTATATCTTATTTTCGCATTTTTACATTTTTTACTGTTTATCTTTTGTCCCTTTTTACGGTGCTTGGTATTGTGTTGTGTTATCAGGAAGCTTATGTCCACATCTTCACCTGTCGAGGACCTGATTGAACCATATTCAAATCCGGAGAAATTACTTAGAGAAGAAACTAAGGGCAAAATCTATACAAATAGCTAAGGAAATCGATAGTGAAGCTACTCGTGCACAAATTACCGAGGAAACCGACACCGAAGAAGAAGACAATTCCGAGGACACAAACTCGGAAGACATGGGGAATCGAAACAATGAACAGAGAACCATCTATGATTATGCAAGACCATCGTGGGTGGTTTGGCATCAAGTATTGTCAGACCGGCAGTTGAAGCCAATAACTTTGAAATTCGACCACAAATGATTCAAATGATTCAAAACAATGTTCAATTTTATGGTTTATCAGAGGAAGACCCGAATGCTCATATAGCAAACTTTTTGGAAATTTGTGATACGTTCAAGACGAACGGATTGTCCGATGATGCAAGCAAGCTTAGGCTTTTCCCATTCTCCCTTCGTGATCGAGCAAAGGCTTGGTTAAACTCACTTCCTGCTGGTTCTATAACCACTTGGGAGGATCTTGCTCAAAAATTTTTATTTAGATATTTTCCACCATCTAAAACTGCAAGATTGAGGAATAATATCACTTCTTTTATGCAGGATGAAGGAGAATCACTTTATGAAGCTTGGAACGATATAAGGAGATGATGAGGAAATGTCCACATCACGGGTTGGATGAGTGGATGCAAGTTACTACCTTTTACAACGGGTTGTATCCACAAGATCGCCAAATAGTCGATGCTACAGCTGGAGGATCTTTAGCCATGAAAACCCTACGGAGGGGTATGCCATACTTGAACAATTGGCAATGAACACTTATCAAGGGCCATCTTCACGAAGTAGACCATCAAGACAAGGGTTCACCATGTAGACGACTACACATCTCTAGCTGCACAAATGGAAACAATGGCTAAAAGAATTAATCAAATGCAATTGAACCAAGTGCAAGCAAGTTGTCATTTGTGTGGTGGTGCGCATATGAGCTCCGATTGTCAACATGGAGTTGTCTACAATGTGAATGAACAAGTGGATTTCATGAGTACCAATATCGATCTCAAAACAATCCGTACAGTAACACTTATAACCCAGGTTGGAAGAATCATCCCAATTTTAGTTGGAAGGCAAGTGGAAGCAACCAACCTCCGGGTTTTCAACAAAGACCACCATTCCAACAAATCCAACAATCATTTCAACCACAACACCAAGATCACTCTCGACCTCAAAAACAAAATCAATACCAAAATCAAGGTTCAAGTAGTGGTTCGCAACCCGAGAAAAGATCAAATTTGGAAGAGATGATGGCACAATTCTTGTCCACTGCCGAATCCCGTCATCAAAAATCTGAAGCTCGTCATGATCAAGCCGAAGTTCGACAACAACAATTTTCGGATGAATTAAGAAGTCAAGGTTCGGCGATTCGGGGTATTGAGAATCAAATGGGTCAAATGGCTAGTTTGCTAGCCGAGAGGGAGAAGGGTAAACTCCCGAGTAACACCGAAGCAAATCCACGAGGAGATTGTAAAGCAATTACTTTAAGGAGTGGTAAAACCACTAAAGAGATTGAGACGACTTCCACATCTAAGCCGGTGGTTGAAGAGGTAGAAGTCGAGGTTCAAGACGAGGTGCCTAACACTAGGCGAGGCCCAGAAAGTACAGCACAAGTCAAAGAACCATTGAAAGTGTACAAGCCCACTATTCCATACCCGGGGCGTTTGAAGAAAGAAAAGATGGACCAACAATACGGTAAATTCTTGACCTATTTAAACAATTACATAAACTTACCGTTTGTTGAAGCTTTGTCACAGATGCCCAAGTATGCCAAATTTCTCAAAGATCTTCTAACAAATAAACAGAAGCTTGAGGAACTTTCACATGTGGTTCTAAATGAAGAATGCTCAGCGGTGCTTCAAAATAAGCTACCACAGAAAATGAAAGACCCGGGAAGTTTCACACTTCCTTGCTTGATTGGTAGTTTGACTGTAAATAATGCTCTAGCTGACCTAGGTGCTAGCATCAACTTGATGCCATATTCCATGTTTGAAAGGCTAGACCTAGGAGAACCACAACCAACACGTATGAGCATTCAACTTGCCGATCGCTCGGTGAAATACCCGAGAGGTATAGTTGAGAATATGTTGGTAAGAATTGGTAAGTTGTGTTTCCTGTGGATTTTGTAATCCTTGATATGGATGAAGACAAGAACGTACCTCTCATTCTTGGTCGCCCCTTTTTAGCTACATCTAGAGCCTTAGTAGATGTGTTTGAAGGTAAATTGACCCTTCGCGTGGATGAAGAAGAGGTGGTTTTAAGATAAAGGATTCCATGCAACATTCTCAAATCCATGATGATACACTTTATTTTGTTGATACTATTGATTGCCATGTGGATGATTGTGTGCAGGAAATGTTTGAACATGATGTTTTGGAAACACAGTTGTTTGATGATGAAAAGCTTGATGCCGATCAAGCTAACCAGATTTGTGGCGAGCTAACTTGTATGTCAGCGGATGAACCATCCTCTGATGTGGAAGTTCATGAAGTTCTTGAAGTGGTTGATCGAGAGAAGGAACCAAAAGCAAAGTCATCAATTGAAGAACCACCATCATTGGAACTCAAGGAGCTACCCGCTCATCTTGAGTATGCTTATCTTGATGATGACTCCAAATTACCGTTATTATTGCTTCTGGTTTGACAGGTGATGAAAAAGTCAAACTTTTAGATGTCTTAAAGATGCACAAGAAAGCTATGGCTTGGAAGATTATGGATATAAAAGGGATCAATCCATCCTTTGTACTCATAAAATTTTAATGGAAGATGATTACAAGCCAGTTGTTCAACATCAACGTCGCCTCAACCCTAATATGCAAGAAGTGGTTAAAAGGAAGTAATCAAACTCTTGATGCAGGTTTGATTTACCCAATCTCAGATTCGCATGGGTGAGTCCGGTACAAGTGGTACCAAAGAAAGGAGGTATGACGGTGGTAACAATGAAAAGAATGAATTAATACCCACAAGGACCATCACAGGTTGGAGGGTTTGCATTGATTATCGCAAACTTAACGATGCAACGAGAAAGGACCATTTCCCTCTTCCTTTTATTGATCAAATGTTAGAAAGGTTATCTGGGAATATGTTTTATTGCTTTCTTGATGGTTTTTCAGGTTACTTCCAAATCCCGATTGCACCGATGATCAAGAAGACCACATTCACATGTCCTTATGGCACATTTGCTTATCGGCGAATGCCATTTGGATTGTGTAATGCTCCGGCCACGTTTCAAAGGTGTATGGTGGCCATATTTCATGATATGATCGAAGACTCCATGGAAGTGTTCATGGATGACTTCTCAGTTTTGGATGTTCTTTTGATAATTGTTTAAGCAATTTGAAGAAAATGCTCGCGAGATGTGAAGAGTCCAACTTGGTATTAAATTGGGAGAAATGCCATTTTATGGTGAAAGAAGGCATTGTGTTGGGACATAAAATTTCAAATGTTGGTTTAGAAGTAGATAGAGCAAAAGTTGAAACTATTTCAAAATTACCACCACCTACTTCTGTAAAAGCAATAAGAAGTTTCTAGGTCATGCGGGATTTTATAGACGTTTTATTAAAGATTTTTCAAAAATTGCAAGGCCTATGACACAACTTCTTGAAAAAGATGTCCCATTTGTTTTCAATGAGGAATGCTTAAATGCATTCAACTTTTTAAAAGAAAAAACTGATAAACGCCCCTATAATGGTAGCTCCTGATTGGACTCTTCCATTTGAGTTGATGTGTGATGCAAGCGACTATGCAGTCGGTGCGGTTTTAGGGCAAAGAAAGGACAAGCATTTTCATCCCATATACTACGCAAGCAAAACATTGAATGATGCACAAGAAAATTACACTACCACTGAAAAGGAATTACTTGCTGTAGTATATGCTTTTGATAAGTTTCGTTCATATCTTGTTTTATCTAAAACCATTGTTTACACTGATCATGCAGCTCTTAGATATCTATTTGGAAAGCAAGATGCAAAACCACGGTTGATCAGGTGGATTTTGCTTTTACAAGAATTTGATATAGAGATCCGAGACAAGAAAGGAGCTGAAAACGTAGCAGCAGATCACCTCTCACGCTTGAGAACCCATCCATGGAAGAACTAAGGGAATCCAACATAAATGACAATTTCCCTCATGAGTTTCTTTTACAGGTTCAGGCGATTGAAGAAGAATTCCCTTGGTTCGCAGATCTTGCTAACTATCTTGCAGGTGGAGTTCTCGTGAAAGGTATGACTTATCAACAAAAAAGAAAATTCATGTCTGATGTTAAGTACTACTTTTGGGAAGATCCATATCTTTTTCGAGTTTGCGCGGATCAAGTGGTGAGAAGATGTGTGCACGGATCGAGGCAATGAGCATACTTCGCCATTGTCATGAAGGACCCACCGGTGGTCATCATGGAGCAAATTACACCGCTAAGAAAGTCTTTGATTCTGGTTTTTATTGGCCTACCGTATTCAAGGATGCACACATGTTGTTAAAGCATGTGATGCTTGCCAACGCGCAGGTAACATCTCTTCACGTGATGAGATGCCCCAAAATAGCATACAAGTATGCGAGGTATTCGATGTTTGGGGCATCGACTTCATGGGACCATTCCCTTCATCACATGGTCACAAATACATTTTAGTAGCCGTTGACTACGTGTCTAAGTGGGCCGAGGCGCAAGCCTTGCCTACAAATAATGCTAGGGTAGTGGTGAAATTTCTGAAAAAGCTTTTCTCTCGGTTTGGTGCCCCTAAGGCTCTAATTAGTGATCGTGGCACTCATTTTTGTAATAATCAACTTGAAAAAGCGTTAACTCGTTATGGGGTTAACATCGTTTTTCAACATCTTACCACCCACAAACAAGTGGTCAAGTTGAGGTCACTAATAGAGGTCTTAAACGAATCTTGGAACGAACGGTTGGGCAAAACCGAAAGGATTGGGCGGATAAGTTAGATGATGCTCTATGGGCTTTCCGAACCGCTTACAAAACTCCAATTGGCACCACACCATTTAAGTTGGTTTATGGAAAGTCTTGTCACCTTCCCGTTGAACTCGAACACAAAGCTTATTGGGCCTTGAAGGCCGTTAATCTTGATTTAAAAGATGCAGGTGAAAATAGGTTTTGCAAGTCCATGAACTTGAAGAGTTGAGGAATCAAGCATACGAAAATTCCTCAATCTACAAAGAAAGGACGAAAAAATTACATGACAACCATTTGAAGAACAAAACAATTCCAAGTGGGGGATCGTGTATTGCTTTACAATTCAAGACTTCGCTTGTTTCCCGGTAAATTAAAATCAAGATGGACGGGTCCTTATATCGTGAAGCAAGTATTCTCGTATGGCACCGTTGAAGTTGAACATTCGGACGGAAGGGTTTTCAAGGTTAATGGTCATCGTTTAAAAGCATTACATTGAAGGCCCGAGAGATGAGAAGGAGTTTGACGTCATGGAACTCCACCCCAAGGACAAGTGAATGCGGGGTCGAGTCGAGCTAATGACTCGTAAATAAACAAAGCACTTGCGGGAGAAAACCCGAGATTTTGAAAATCATCCGTATCCTTTTGTTTTTACATATTTTTTAATTAGTTACTTTAATTAGTTCTTACTTTATTTATTTTATTTATTTTATTTTATTTTATAAAAAAAAAAAAAAACGTAGATGTTGTCGTCATTGGGGGTGTATTGCGTTATTTATAGTGAAATCGTGCTAAGAAAACTGATTTTGGGACTTAATATGAAGGTATTAAGTTAAGGGTAATTTTTGAAAAATGAACATTAATATGATCATATCTAATAAATATGACCATATTAACTGATTCAATATAAGATGGAATTGAGAAAAAAACTTACTGTATGATCATATTAAAACAAATATGGTCATATTGGCTGGAAAAAAAAAACATTCACCTCCTACTTCATTTTCTCATTTCCCATCTTCATCTCAACTTCATCTCCCAACTTCATTTTCTCATACCTTCTAACCACTTCCCGATCTCCATCTCCACAGCCCCCCTTCTCGATCCCTCTCCCCTCTTCCTGCGCGACTGCCATCTCCGGACCAGCCACCTCTGCCCCGTCGCCCGCGCAGCCTCCACCACCGGTGACTGCCCACCGCAGCCCATCTCCACCGCAGCCCCGTCAACCCTCCTACCCACTCTTCTCCATCGCCGTGACCACCGCTACCTACCTCCACCCCACCCTCTTCCCCTGCCCGAGCAACCACCGCCGGAACCCACACCCACCCCCACCAGCCTACCCGCAACCACCATCACCACATGCGTACACCACCGCGGACCACTACCCCGGCGACCACCAACCCACCTACACCCTCTTCCACCGTCGCCCTCCATCCCAACACCACCTAACCGCAGCCCCATCACCAACCTCCTACAACACCATCATAGCCACCCATTCTTCTTTCTCTTTTGTTTTCAATTTTGTGCTTACGCGGGTAGTTTCTGTCATCTCCTCTTTCAACTTGCTATAACTCTTTCAATTTTGTTAGGGCAGAGAATAAGTTGAATATGAAGCTGAGATTTGTTTCAATTTGTTTTCAATCAGTTATGAGTATGCATATGAAGCTGAAATTTTGTTTCAAAATCAACTTGTGGGTATGAATATGTCAATTTTGTTTCAATTTCATTTTCAATTTTGTTAGGGAAAATGAAGCTGAAAATTTGTTTTAGTTCTAAGTGTAGAGAGTTTCTTGTGTGTTAGTTGCTAATGTAAGTTTAATTTAAAAAAAAACAAAAAAAAACAAAAGAAAACATGACATGGTCAATGGTTGTTGATTTATATGTTGTTCTTCATGATTTTGGTAAACTTTAGGTTGTTGGGTGTCGTTTTCTTTCTGTTTTTATGTTATAACCGTCTTCATTTGACTTTTGTTTAAACGGTATGATTTGGTGAAACTTGTGTTTTTCTTTTAGTAAACTTCTTTAATGAAATAAGTTGATTTGGTTTCTTGCAATGATTAGGCATTAACATGTCAAAATATGTTAACTTTGTTTTCATATTTCTATCATGTTTGTTAATTCTTTTACAAGAATCAAAATTGACATATTGTATGTCTTTTGCAGGTCATGGCCAATGATGATCTTCATCCGTTCCTTCGTTTTGAAAGTGGCAGTCAGGCTGCGAAGAAACTTCTCACCATTCAAAACAAGGAACTAATAGCGGGTCACACTATCGATTGGAAAGCTTTGGATGCTTTGGGTGAAACCAACCGCGTTAATGCACTCCTCTCCCCGTCCTTGGAAACTGTTGTTATTGCTAGTTTTCGTGGAATCTTGAGGGTGATGACTTGTTTAGCGGACGCTTGAGATTTTGTTGGGCCTCTTCTCTTGGATTTCTTCAGGGGAGTTTTCTGTTTCACCTTCTTTCCCCCTCCCCATTTGTTTCTTACATTACATTACATGTATTGATACATTGAGGACAATGTATGTTTCAAGTGTGGGGATGTTTGGGTTTTTGTGAACTTTTGCAAGTCTTTTACGTATATCTCATTGCACCTTAAAACAATCCCATTTTTGACAAAAATTTTTCAAAAAGTTGAACAAATGACATCCATTTATATTTCTTTTAGATCTTAAACCATGATTGAATTGTTAACATCACAGAACTAAGAGAAACCAAGTGCATTATGATAAAATGTTCAGATGTTCAGTGAGCATTGCAAGTTGAAAATGTGATATTTATGCATGAGTTTGAACTTTACCTTTATCCCTCCATTTCCGTAAGCTATTTGTGCCTCTATCACATGAAATCATATGATTTAGTGTTTGCTTACATGTTTGTTGATTCTTGAGTGTGCCAAATGTGCATCCACGTGAGAACTTGCTTAGGATATGCATTTCAAGACCATAAACTAAGTTTTGCATGAAAATGACAGAGGCATTAGGAACCCCACCTTATAAGCCATTTTTTTTTCTTTCTCTTACATTTCACCCAATTGTACCATTAGTCACCATGTTGAACCATTTTCCATTTTTCTTTGTTATTACCCACATCATTAGCTACTTAGCCAAATTAGCCATTTTTATCTTTTAACCCTTGTGATAAAATTCCGGTTATTTTTAGTTGTCTAAATTTTGGCATCGAATTTGTTTAGTGCTTACTAGTTTTAATTAGACGTCCATTGTTCAAAAAAAAAAAAAGAAAAAAAAAAAAAAAAAAAAGAGAAAAAGAAAAATATGAAAAAAAAATTGAAAAAAAAAACTGAGAAAAAATGTTATATTATGTTGTCTAGAATAGGAATAAATAAATGTGAGTTATTTGATGCATAAGAAAGAACAATTTTCATGCATATCTCGCGTTTAGTAGATTTGTATTAGTTTAGTTATATTAAATCGTGTGTACATATTAGCGTAATATAATACTTAGCATCTAGACTTCCGGAATTTTTATCCGTTTAACCACTTTTACCAAAAATTCCATACCTTTTTACCCAAGCCCCGTTACAACCCGTTAAAAGTCCTCTTGCTTTATGCATTCTCTTATGTTAATTGGTGGAGATTGACCCCTTTGCAAGCTTATTACTATGTTGTATCATTGGTTGGCATTGAGTGATTCACTTATACACTTATACATACAAATAACCGAGTGTTGAGTGATTTTTGTGAGCGGTTTATACTCATGCATAAAAGAAACTTCGTAGGCATGTGATGCTCATTTGAACATTTCTGAAAGAGCAAGCTTAAAACACTCGGTTTTTTCTTATGAGTGTGCCATGTTTGATAGTCAATTATGAGTTTGGATCTTCATGTAACAAATGGTTTGTCTCTCACCATCTTTTATGTCAATGGGATTTCTTTTGTTAAATGGTTGCATGAGAGTTTGCTTGAGGACAAGCAAAGTTCAAGTGTGGGGATGTTTGATATGATAATAAATATACATGTTTTTAATATGTATTTCTTTGCATTTTAAGTCATTTTTGTTACAAAATTCAATATTTAGACACTTATTTGTGTTTTATTTGAATCTTGTAGGTTTCGGATGAAGCTCGGTGATTTTTGTGAAGAAAGTCCAAGATTTAAAGAGGTTCAAGAGGAAAAATGCTCCTGATATGACCATATTCAGCTGAATATGGCCATATAAGCTGTCAAATCTCAAATAGCCCCTTTTTGATGCTGAATATGGTCATATCACTTCAGATATGGCCATATTCGGGCAGAAAACGGTTTATAACCCTAGCACACCTCATTTCCAAAAAAACTTTCATCTCTTTCAAAACCCTAGCCTCTCAAAACCCTTTAGGTGTCTTTGAACATTTCTCAAGAGTTTTTGGAAGATTTGAAGGTCAAGATTGAAGATTTCACACTTTCAAGAAGAATCTAACATCATCCACCCATTTCCCCTCAAAATTGGTTTGAATTTCTCTAGATCTACTATGAGTTCTTCCATGTTCTTGAGTTTGGGTGTGTCTTTTGTAAGCCTTATGGGCTAAACTCTTATTATCACTTGGATTAGATGAAACTTAGCATGATTTAACAACTTGTTCATGATTCTTGGTGATGTTTATGTTTATGCTATGATGAAACTTGATTATTCTTCAATGATTGTGTGTGTTTGTTCTAATTTGATGAAATGTTCAACCTTGTGGGTGTTGTAAGCATGTTATGTTGGAAAACTTCATGTTCTTGCAAGACTTATGCATATAATTGCATATTTTGTATGTAATCTTGTGACATTGGACTAGGAATGGTGAATGAAGGTTGAAGATTTAGTAGAATTGGTTAAATGTGCATCCTTATGCTTATGTTTGAGAAAACCATAGTGTATGTCATAAATATCTCTTGTCATTGGTTATGAATTGTTTTGTAATCGTGGTATGAAGTTTATGAGTTGAAGAGTAATTATAGTTTTGTCTATTTTTTCCAAGTTTAGGTGGTTATCATGTGTTTATCGTGTTAACTTTCCAAAGATTTGTGGAATTAGGTAACCCTAACGGGAGTCTAATTCATCTTTAACATCGACATAATTATATCATTAGTTCTTCATGGCATAACTTTAGGTGGCTATTGTGTGTTTATCGTTCTAGCTTTCCGAATGGTTATATGTTTAGATATCCTTGACGGGGGTTTAGGCTACTTCCATGTTTCATGTGTAAGAAATGGTCTCACCTCGAATTTGTGCTAGTTGTTAATTCTATGCTAAGTGGAATCAAAGTCCAAGTGATATATTTAATTGATTGTGTATCTTCATCTTTACTTTCTTAATTTACTAGTTTAATTTGTTAATCGTTTTAGTTAACTATAATACTCACAAATCCAAACTCAATTGATCGGTTAAATAGTGATGATGATTTAGTATTGGGAGCCATTGTGTCCACGGATCGATACTCGGTTCTTACCTAGAACTATACTATTATGCGATAGGTGCACTTGCCTATTGTGTGTAGTTGGTTTAAGAGCGATAATCGTTTCTTAAATTAAAACTCAAATTGTGTGAAAAATCCTTATTTAAAATATATATACTTTACACACATCAGACCTCATAGTATTTTCGGGGCGTCCAAAGAGTCGATCATTTCTGCATGATTTTTTTCTCGTGCACTACCCCCTTACAACGGGTTTTGAAGATAAAAATCCTTTATTGGCCCATAAATTGACCACCCAGGTAAATTAATGAATTCAATTTGATTATTCCTTCTTATTATTAAGCATCTGAATCATGAATTGTCTTCTTATGACTCATGAATCAGATATATTCGTTTTTTGAAAGAACTGTTCAAGGAAAAAGAAATCCCCTCGCCCACTACCGGTTGATCCTCAGACTTGTCCCCATCTTTTTCCATCAACTAAAAGGATTCTTAGATCTTGTTCGTGAGATTAAGAAAAAGAACTCTCTTTCTATTCTAATTTTTATGTATACTAAATTACTAAGCTTTTTATATTTCTTTTTCTTTGTTAGAAAAGAGATAGTTTCCAATTTTTTACTTCACTTCAATACTCAATACAATAACAATATTCAATAAAATAAATAGGAGACTGAAATGAGAGTATTTATCCCGGATCCATTCTTCATACGATTGTCGGAACAAAAATATTGGATGCAACAAATGGAAATTTTTGGTACATCAAGTCGCGATCTGATAGCTATAAATCTCAATAGAAATATTATATTATATAGATATAAATTAATCTTGATCCTGTAATCAAATAATCAAAGAAAGATAGTGAATTCTTATCTTGTGACTTAGAATAAATGGTTCTCTGTGAAGGAACGAAATGACAATTTATTCCTATAAGACCTATAGAACAAGACGATTGAATTGGAAATATCGACAAATTCTTGCGGAGTCCAAAGAAATGAAAATAAATAAAAAAGGGTCAACTTGTTCCAATTTCATCTCTACTGAATTTGAATATCAGAATAGCGGATATAGTCATAATTCAATGGGTCAGGTCCACTTATTTTTCCTTATTAATTTCTAATCTTTACAATGGATTTCATTGCCCTAATTGAAAATAGAATATTTGGCGATTCAACAGATGACTTATCATGATTCGTGATCACTAATATACTATAACTCATTAGATGATTATACAGTTGGTTACTTTTTTATTCCTATTTTTTATTCCTATTAAGAATATTGCTATTCTTCATATGAATACTACGACTGAAAAAAAAACAAACAAACAAAGCCCCTTGGCGGGTTTGAACCGAGGGCTTACGCGTTACCATGAGATTACTCTACCACTGAGTTAAAAAAAGGCTTGGTTCATTGAATTCCTGAACGGGTCGCTGTACTATGTAAGTAAAATAGATCTTCTTATATAAGATAAGAAGTCCAGCTACATATATACAGAAGCGCCTCGACAAAAGGTCCATTTATATATAATAATTGCATTGTAGCGGGTATAGTTTAGTGGTAAAAGTGTGATTCGTTCTATTAACCCCCATAATAGTTAAGGGGTCTTTCGGTTTGATTCATATTCCGATAAAAACTTTATTTCATTTAAAGGATTAAATCCTTTACCTTTCAATGACACATTCAAGAAAATCAAAATTTTCGGTATTTTTATCCAAGGTCAATTAAAAACTGAAAACTTGGATTATGAAATTACAAACAAACAACAAACCCTGTATTCAAAGCAGGGTCTGGAGGGTCGAATAGTAGAGAGACCGCTTCCAAAGAGACCCCCGGCTCGCGGATTATGAAATGCGAAACAAATTTTAAAATTGGATCAATACGTCCAATTGAATGAGTATGAGAATCCATGGATGAAGATAGACAAGTAGATTTCTAATTTCTAATCGTAACTAAATCTTCAATTTTTGTTTTGATTTGTAGCGAATAAATTGAAGCAAAATAGCTATTAAAGAATGTCTTTAGTTTACTAGAGACATCGACATATTATTTTAGCTCGGTGGAAATAAAATACTTTTCCTTAGGACCCTTTCAAATAGAAATAGAGAACGAAGTAACTAGAAAGATTGTTAGAATCGCCTTCTTCTAGAGGGATCATCTAGAAAGCGAGTCGTTTTGAATTGAATATATTCAAACAAAAAACTGACATAGATGTTATGGCTTTTTTGTAAGATGGGTATCATTTTTTTGTAAGTTGGTTCACATCTT